>OW804094.1:20417931-20946903 GCA_942159475.1 Sthenelais limicola
GGTAAGATCTTAAAGTGCCTTTCTGTCTCTTTTCTCTGTCTCTCTCTCTCTCCCTTCTTCTCTATCTCTATTTCCTGGGTAGGACCATAAAGTGCCTTTCTGTCTCTTTTCTCTGTCTCTCTGATAAGGGCGTAAAGCATCCAATCTCACTCACTTCACTTGGCAGACCTTTATTCCCCAAGGCAGCCCCACTCACCCACACACACACGTTGTGAGAGGATCGGTTCAGTAGATCAGGGCCTTAACGGGTTAAATTGGCCTACACTGTGTTTTTTAATGCGGCACCACCACTCATGTGTTGCTAGTTATACTGAGTGTTGGAGCAGATCAATATCAAATAACTTCCCGCCTCCTGTACTTCCTCCATGCATTATTCCTCCCCCTCGCTGCTCCTCCTCCTACTCTTATAAATACCTCTCTTTCTAACCTCATTACGCCTACACATACTTACCTACATACTTAATTCTATAGAAACAGTGAGAAACTGAAAATAGAACTGACTGACATATACCAGTATAAAGTTGAATAACCTCACTCAGCAGCCATTTAAAGAAAAAAGAAATCCATAGAAAATGCTTATATGAAATCACTTGGCAACGCATGAAAATAATCATGTATGGGTGCGATTTTCAGAAAATGTACAATTGGCAGCTGTACATATTTAGTAAATTCTGCTAAATTAGGCTGCAATTTGGTCAATACTTGGTAAATCTGAGTATATTCAGCATTGCATTGATTCTAGCTATGTGTTTGGTTAGGTTGAACTGTGTTTTGAACTTTATTTTTCTCTGAAATTTGGGTTATTTGAGAAGATTGGCGAAGTTGAATTGTACATTTTCTGAAAATCTGACCCACATACTTACCTACATACTTAATTCTATAGAAAAAGTGAGAAACTGAAAATAGAACTGACTAACATATACCAGTATACATTTGAATTTGAATCACTCAGTAGCCATTTAAAAAAAAATCTATAGAAATTGCTTAAATGAAATCACTTGGCAACGCATGAAAAAGATATATATGTGGTTATGCTTGTTTTTGTAGTTGTATTAAAGGTGGTCTTCAATGGCTGCGGTAAGCTCTGCGGTAAGCCTTGCGTCATTCCTCTCCATCTACAGAACCAGCACAAACCATCGCAAGGCTTACCACAGAGCTTACCGCAGCCAATGGAGACCACCCTTTAAACTCCTGAGATAATATCAAGCTTTAATAATAATAGAGTAATACAATAACAATAGCAGTGCAGCTGGGTCTAGACTATTAACTTATGGTTGAATACAAGTCATTAAGGCTTTGTACAATATGATAGAACCACTTGAGGAAGTGGTATATGTGATATGTTTCAGGAAAATGAGTCATAAGTCGCGAAAATTAGATTTTGAGATATCATCATATTTGAAAAGATGAGATCAGGCCGATTCTAATGAATGTAAACTTTAAGGACATCTGATAAGTACTTTCATCTTTCAGATATTTTTATTTTTGAAAAACAAAGTTTGTAATATTTCTAGGTGGATAATTACTATTAAAGTAGCTAAATATACTCAATAGGTTGATCTAAGTAACGCACTTATATAATTAATAAACAGTCTTGAAATTTGGTAATGTATTCTTACAACCACAACGGACTAGACACTCCAAAAATGAAAATATTCGAACATAGAGATCTTATAAGTAAACGACTTTGAAAAACACCAATTTTGGGACTTATGATTTTGATGACTTATTTTCCTAAAACACATCACATATGAACACATTGTCCTCATAGGTGTCAGAAACATCTGCATTTGACACACAAGTGGTAGCAAGTGTGTTGAGAAGGCAGGAAGGCAAAGATCTCTATCAAGATCTTTATTGAAATGTTCTGATTTGTAGAGGGTTTGGCACTTATAGTCATATAAATCCATATCACAAATTGCAGGACATTGTATTAAATATATCCTTACGTTTTGAAGTCCTTTGTATGGAGTATATTTAGTTACTGGCAATTATCCATCCAGAAACATTAAATTTTTTTATATCAAACATGAAATATAAAAATACTTATGAGGTTATTAGTGTTTACTATCATTAGAATCAGCTTGATCTCCTCTTTTTAAATATGATGGTATCTCAAAATCCATATTTTGCGACTTATGACATATTTTACTATATACATGTACCACCTCAAAGTTGTGGTTCTACATTTACTCCACTGTTGCTACCACAATAAAGGAAGAATAATAAAAAAAAATGTAAACTTTTCTTTTCAAAATAAACAGTAATGTAGGCCTACTGTCGGCAGTCAGGTCGGAAAATGCATAATGTGCTAGATTAAAAGGAAATAATCTTAACAGAACTAAAACAAGATTCCTCTCCCCACTTTCAGAATCTAAAGTTATTTTATAAATGTAGTTGGTAGAAGCTGAATAATAAGTGAAAATAATCGCGACATTTTTCGACAAAATAAACCGGAAGTAAATGTCCCATATTCCACGCGTTAATTTTCACAGCTATAATTTTTCGTCGAATAAAACGTCACTTCCTTGGGAAATGTCGCGAAATAAGAACCTGTCCAAAAAAGAATCCACAGGCAATGACGGAAACAGATGTGGGTCAGATTTTCAGAAAATGTACAATTCGCCTTCACCAATCTTCTCAAATAACCCACATTTAAGACAAAAATGAGCTTCAAAATACAGTTTAACAACAGAACTGATACTTTAAATCAATGCGATACCAAATATACTCAGATATACCCAAAATTATTGTATCATTTTTTAACAGAATTTAGCAGAAATTACTAAATATGCAGAGCTGCCAATTTTACATTTTCTGAAAATCTGACCCATGTAGAGAAAGTTATACATTACATATATAGATGGTAATGGTACAAGGCTAGGCGCTAATAACAAGTGTGAACCAGGCCATACGCTACTAGGTAACAGTATGATTAGGTGCAGTTTATGGAGTACACTTATATTCCTGGTAGGGATTTATGTTCTTCAGACTGAAGAGTTGAGAGTTGTAAACGTGTTCTATGGGTCAGATTTTCAGAAAATGTACGATTGGCAGCTCTACACATTAGGAAATTCTCCTAAATTGGGCTGAAAATGAAGAATACTGGGTATATCTGAATATATTTGGTATCGCATTGAATTAAAGCGTCAGTTCTGTTATGTTAAACTGTATTTTGAAGCTCATCTTTGTCTTAAATGTGGGTTATTTGAGAGGATGGCTGAAGGCGAATTGTACATTTTACCATGTTGAGAACGTCATTAGAGAAAGATATTTCATCTTCTATTATATTCTATTATCAGTCTAGACTCACAACCTCTCACATCTTATAAGAATGGGATGTCACTGATTGGACGCCTACTGCGCTAATGGCTTTTTTGGCCTTAGAGTGGACGTTTTAATGTGTTTCTAATGGCATATTGCAGTTTGGAGCGATAGTTTCCCTTAGAGGGGCTCTCTCAACTCTGAGCCTAGACGGTTGAGTGAATGGAAATTGATGGAAAATTAGCTTTATCCGAAGCCTAGCTATAGGAGACTTGCATAGCCGCCATTTTGAATTTTTATTTGCATGGAATTATGGGACTAATGGTCCAGTGTAAAATCTATAGAAAACATGTCATGTTCAGCATGGGATATTTATCAATGCTCTAATGTCAATATCAATGTGTTATACATGTTTCCATAACACACATCCTCATCTTTCCCATCATGCAATTGGTTTTCATAGGTCATTTATACAAGCTATAAGAATTTGGTGGAAACATTCTTGTAATTTTCAATAAAAATGTTGCCAAATATTTGTGTGTCAGATTTCAACAGAATTCATCCCAGCATGCACTGCAATAGACCTGCGCAGTGGCACATGCAACTCCCCTACTAGAGGTCGTTAGAGGTCGTTAGATAATGGACAGTTCACCTTCACCGATCCTCGTAAATTGGCTTCACGATACAGTTAAACACATCCCATGTAATATGAAATGTCGAAGCATAATCAAATTGACCATCAATAATCAATGTTAACCTTTTTTTCTTTCTCTTTCCTCTGTGTCTCTTTCCCTTCTTCTCTATCTCTATTTCCTGGGTAAGATCATAAACTACCTCCCTCTCAGCTCATATTAAATGTGTTGATAAGGGCGTAAAGCAACCAATCTCACTCACTCACTCTCAGCTCTTCCGCCCTTGATATAACCATATTAAATGTGTTGATAAGGGCGTAAAGCTACCAATCTCACTCACTCATGAATAAATAAATAAATAAATTTATAGATATATACTTCCTAGATATGTCAATGTTTACCACCATTGGAATCCACTTGAGCTCATCTTTTCAAATATAATGATGTCTCAAAATATATTTTTCGCCACTAATTCTCCTGTGACACATCACACATGTGTAAAACTGACGATTTCTAGGCCACTGTACAAGAAGCAAGCTCCAAATGGAAACATTCCCACAGATACATCTTGTGAAATTTTTGTTGTTGAAAATATCAATTTTGCGACTTATGACTTATTTCCCTGGAACACATAACAAATGTGATGTGTTTCAGGAAAATGAGTCACAAGTCGCAAAAATTGGGTTTTGTGATATTATCATATTTGAAAAGATGAGACCAAGGGGATTCCAATGAATATAAACGTTAAGGGCATCTAATCTAAGTATTTCTATATTTTAAGTTTGATATTTTTATTTCTGACAAAAATGTTTTCAATATTAAAGTAGCTAAATATACTCTATGGGATGACCCTATAAATGCATGACAATATTTGATACACTGTCTTGTAATTTGGTACATGTATTCATACTTCATGGCGTTAGTCAGGCCAAAAATGAGAACATTCCTACAAAGAGATCTAGGGAATATATCACTTTGAAAAATATCAATTTTGCGACTTATGACTCATTTCCCTAAAACACATCACACATTTAATGTGTAAATTTGTCGATTGTTCATATTAATATAAGGAGGAAATATACTGTATAAAATGACCTTAAAAATACATGGATATATTTACTAGACTGTCCTAAAATTTGGTACATGTATTCAGGCTACAACAAGCGTTAACCAACCCCAAAATGGAAACATTCCCACAGATACATCTTGTGAATAAAACACTTTGAGAAATATCAATTTTGCGACTTATAATTTGTAAATTTGTCGATTGTTCATATTAATATGAGGAGGAAGCGAGTGGATTGAGCAGCTCCTCCCAGCACCGCTACTAACAACACTATCTGTGTCGCTCACCTTCACCTCACTTCCTCATCCAACACCACCACCACCACCACCACCACCACTCTCCTTACATCCCTCATCATCCTCTATCTCTAACCTTTAACCGAGTCACACCACCACCACCACCACCACATGGGTCAGATTTTCAGAAAATGTACAATTCACCTTCACCAATCCTCTCAAAGAACCCAAATTTCAGACAAAAATAAGGTTCAAAATAAAGTTAAACCTAACCAAACACATTGCTAGAATCAATGCAATGCCAAATATTCTCGAATTTACCCTAGTATTGACCAGATTCCAGCTTAATTTAGCAGGATTTCCTAAATGTGTACAGCTGCCAATTGTACATTTTCTGAAAATCTGACCCATATCCACCACCACCACCACCACATCCACCACCACCACATCCTCAAGAACAGGCAGACGGATCGAAACAGAGCTTTTCAATTGAATCCATGAGTAAAAAAGCTCTATAAGATCTGAATCAAGGATGATGATGGCGATGTGTATACTCAGATGATGTGTGTAGAATGCCTGGATTAATTAGACATAAATAAATATAATATGACCTTACCTTGATGGTCGGGTAGAACAAAGCTTAGTATGTCCAGTATTGTTGCTGTATGACTGCTGCACAATGCAGTGTTTAGGTACAAACACTGAACAAACGCTTATATTGGAAATCCCGGTACATTCACAATCACCCACACTTCTCCACCACCTCCTCCTCCACCACCACCTCCTCCTCCTCCTTCTCCACGACGTCTGTATGTTTACAGCCTACTGCCTAGTGATTCCACCTCCTCCTCCTCCACCTCCTCCTCTAGGCCAGAGAATTGGGTCAGAATCCTTTAAATCGGACCTTGCAGACCGCTGGAGCTTGTTTGGTGCAACAACAGCAGCAGCAGAGGCAACAACAGGAACACAAGGCCTATACAGCGGCCTAGTTGTTGCAGCAGGAGGCTCTCAGCAACACCTCGTCAATGTTGCATGAGTATGTAAACAGAGGGAGTGGTGGGTGAGGGGTGTGTGACGGGGAGAAGGCTGTAATGCAGGCTGGTTAGCAGGCTGGCTGGTTGGTAGTGTTCCCCTGATTGGGACGTATAGTATAGTACGTAGTATCTGTAGGTGTACCACCACCGCGCGATGTCCTGCCTCCTCGCGTACTGACCGCGTACTAGTCCCCGCGTAGTAGACTCCTCCTGCACTCTTCCTGGGTTGTCCTGGCAAGTCTCTAGGTTAAGGCTGATGGCCTTTACTTGTCCTCCACCTCCTCCTGCCCTCCTCCACAGAGCCTGGACAAGCACTGACAGCTGACAGTTAAGACAATCTGACCGCTGTCACTGACCGCTGTCACAAGCTCGTTGTGCGTGGTAATGTATCAGCCTGTCAGCCTCAATGGTGAGTTACTCCTGTGCCTGCCTCTTGGCCTCAGTGACAGCGCCTGCTTTGGCTGAGTGAGTGACTGTCACACAGGCTGTCAGTGGGGAAGTGACAGCGGCTGAGGTATAATTGTATTGTCAAGTGTGCAGCAGAAGCAGCAGTATGGGGAGTGGGCTGGTGGTGGTGGCTGGATGGAGAGGATGGGGCGAGCATGGGAGCAGCTGCAGCAGCAGGAGCAGCTCGCTGTGGCTGGTGTAGGAGTGGCTCACTAGTGGAGAGGAGCAGAGGCAGTGGTGGGGGTAGAGAGGGTGGAGTTACACCATTCCTGCTGTAACGTTGGTGGATAATTAGCCCTTGACTCTGACCACCTTCTTCTTCTTCTTCTGCTGCTCCTTCCTCTTCTCCGCATCTCCTTTTTTTCCTCCTTTTTCTACTCCACTTTTCATCGTCCTCTGCGTCCTTTTTGTTCTTGTTCTTGTTCTTCTCCTTGTTCTTCTCCTTCTTCTCCTTCTCCTTCTCCTTCCCCTTCTTCTTCTCCTTCTCCTTCCCCTTCTTTTTCTCCTTTTCCTTTCCCTTCTTCTCCTCCTTCTCCTTCTGTTACATCTCCTCCTTCTCCCCTTCTCCTCCTTTTCCCCTTCCCATACTCCTACCATTCTCCTGCTCCTGTTCCTCCTCCTTCTAGTCCTTCCCCTTCTCCTCCCCTTCCTCCACCCCCTTCTTCTCTATCTTTTTCAACTTCTCCTTCTCCTCTTCTTTTTCAGCTCTTCCCTCATACTTTTCCTACCCTGCTCCTCTTTCCATTGCTTCATTCTCAATTTCCTTCTCCAATTTCCTTCTCCAATTTCCTTTATGCTTCCTCTTTCTCCACTTTCAATTCATCCTCCCCTCCTCCTCCTCCTCCTCCCCCTCCTCCTCTCTCTCCTTCTCTCCCTCCTTCTCTTTCCCCCTGCTCTCCCTGCACTCCCTTCCCCTCCCCCCTCCTCCTCCCCCTCCTCCTCCCCCTCTCCCTACCCCTTCTCCTCTCCCTCCAACACACCGACCCCTCTGCCCTTCGGCAGTTCCATGTATTATCCTTGCAAGCATTACATCAGGAATCAACGCGCATTAGCCCAGACAACACAGTTTATTATTTCTAATATATAGTATTGTATCTGGTCGTATCATAATTATAGGTTAGTAAACCTATTGGTTATTGTTCTGTATCTATATGTTCATGGTTCAGAGGGTTTAGATACGGCACAAGGAAGGGAATGCAGTGCATTGCAGAAGGCTGGGGGGGGGGAGAGAACATTCCGAGTAATTGTCCCAATACCTGTGTTTTCTCACAGATTTTTGCTAATTCTTATGAAGATAATGTCAATAAATTTGCTGAAAATGGTGTTTTTAAAACAACATGAGGTGCCACTTGTCCCCACTGCTGGCACGACCGCACCCATATCCTGGATTGGTGGTGTTGTTTCCAGCCGACGCACAGAGCGTTGCAACAGCGTTGTAATGGAGGAGGCAGGAGCAGCAGCAGTAGTTAGGGAGAGAGTGTGTGATGGGGAGGAGAGCCATGGAGAAGGTAGAGGAGGAAGTGGTGGCGGTGGTGGCGGTGGTTAGTGGGGGCCATTGGCAGCAGTAGGAGAGGCAGCAGCAGGAGAACGAGCAGGAAGAGGAGGAGGAAGAGGAGGAGGAAGAGGATTAGGAGGAAGAGGAGGAAGATACGGATGAGGAGGAGGAAGAGGAGAAGGAAGAGGAGAAGGAAGAGGATTAGGAGGAAGAGGAGGAAGATCCGGATGAGGATGAGGATGAGGAGGAAGAGGAGCAGGATGAGGAGGAGGAAGAGGAGGTGGAGCAGAAGAGGAGGAAAAGGAGGAAGAAGAGAAAGAGGAGGTGGGGAGAAGAGGAAGAGGAAGAGGAGAAAGAAGAGGAATAGGAGGAAGAGGATAAGGATGAGGAGGAATAGGATGAGAATGAAGACAAAGAGAAGGAGGAGGAGGAAGAGGAGGAAGAAGAGGACGAGGAGGAGGAAGAGGAGAAAGAAGAGGAATAGGAGGAAGAGGAGGAATAGGAGGAAGAGGAGGAGGAATAGGATGAAGACGAAGAGGAAGAGGAGGAAGAAGAGGAAGAGGAGGTGAAAGGGAAGAGGAGGAGGGAGAAGAGGAGAAGGAGGTGGAAAAGTAGGAGGGGAAGAAAAGGAGGGATAGGAGGAAGAGGAAGAGAAGGCGGAGGCAGTTATACATCTGCAGATATAGAAAGGCTTATGGCTGGGTGCTTTAAAGTGATAGAACATCTAAAATATACAATTCACCTTCACCAATCCTCTAAAATAACCCTATTTTAAGACAAAAATGAGCTTCAAAATGCAGTTTAACATAACAGAACAGATACTTTAAATGAATGCGATACCAAATATATTCAGATATACCCAGTATTCTTAATTTTTTTAGCCTAATTTAGGAGAATTTCCTAAATGTGTAGACCTGCAAATTGTACATTTTCTGAAAATCTGACCCCTATACACGATGCACGATATAGTATCAGTTTTCATTTACTTTCACCCATATCGCCTGTCCCTATGATGCTTTACAAGCTTGTTTCTAATAGAGGGTTTGCATGTGGGTCAGATTTTCAGAAAATGTACAATTGGCAGCTGTACAAATTTGGTAAATTCTGCTAAATTAGGCTGCAATTTGGTCAATTTGATACTAGGTAAATTCGAGTATATTTGGCATTGCATAGATTCTAGCAATCTGTGTGGTTAGGTTGAACTGTAATTTGAACTTTATTTTAGTCTGAGATTTGGATTATTTGAGAGGATTGGTGAACACAAATTGTACATTCCCTGAAAATCTGACCCATGTACCAATCTGACGCATATCTGTTACAGTGCATTTTCGGATACATTCAGTTCAGGTTACATACAAATATCTTGCAATATTTTCATAACAAATTGAAAGAATGTTTTCACCAATATGATATTTTGTATAAATGATTTATGACAACAACATGCATGATAGGAAGGATTGTAGCGTTCACCTGAAGAAGGCTAAGACAGGTTGGAAGCGTGTGTGATTAAACAAAGAACAGCTACAACATCATATATTTCTCCATGAAAATATCATATCAATTCAATAGGGGAGTTGCATGTGCCACTGCGCATGTCTGTTACAGTGCATGCTGGGATAGATCCTGATGAAATCTGACATACAAATATTTGTCATTTTTATCGATAATTGCAAGAATGTTTTCACTAATATCATAGCTTTTATAAATAATCTATAAAAACCAAATGCATGATGGGAACGATGGGGACTTGTCTCATGGAAACATGTATAACACATGGATATTGACATTAGAGCACCGATAAATATTCCATGCTGAACATGACACTTTTTTTTATAGATTTTATCCAGTACCATTACTCCCATAATTCCATTTGAATCAAGATTCCAAATGGCGGCTATGCAAATCCCCTAATTATTTAAAAGAAAAAGATTCTGTATCGCTGATGTTAATATACAATTGGTTGATCATCTCTGAGTGTCAGTTCTTCCGATGAGTGCCATTTTTTTTAGAACTTTGAGTTGAGTTTCAAATAAACTAATAAATAAACTAATAATATACTAATAAACAACTAATTTCAGTGCATGTGAATGATGGAATGGTTAATTATAGTGGGAGTATGGTACATATATGATAACGAGTAATATAGTAGTGAAAGTAATATTACAACCGACCCTATCGATATACAGCGGTACTCTATTAGGGTCAGATTTTCAGAAAATGTACAATTTGCCTTCATCAATCCTCTCAAATAACCCACATTTAAGACAAAAATGAGCTTCAAAATGCAGTTTAACATAACAGAAGTGATACTTTAAATCAATGCGATACCAAATATACTCAGATATACCCGGTATTCATCATTTTTCAGCTTAATTTAGGAGAATTTCCTAAATGTGTAGAGCTGCCAATTGTACATTTTCTGAAAATCTGACCCATTAATCTGAAGATGGGGACTTGTGTTATGGAACCATATAACGCATGGATATTGACAATAGAGCAAGGACATATATATTCCATGCTGAGCATATATGTGATGTGTTTCAGGGAAATGAGTCATAAGTTGCAAAAAAGAGATTTTGAGATACCATTATATTTGAAAAGATGAGATCAAGCCGATTCCAATGATAGTAAACAGTCTAATAAAATAATAAGTAATTCTAGATTTTAAGTTTGATATTTTCGTTTTTGAAAAAAAAAGTTTCACATGTTACTGGGGTCACTAAACAGTAAAGTAATTAAATGTAGTCCATATGAGGACCTTTGAAACCAAAGGATATATTACATAGATTGTCCTGAAATTGGATACATCGATTGACATAACTATAAGTGACAGACCCTCCAGGAATCAGAACATTCCAATAATCTGATCATGTGAAAAAAAACACTTTGAAAAATATCAATTTTGCGACTTATGACTCGTTTTCCTGAAACACATCACATATATTCCATGCTGAACATGTTTTCTATTGATTTTACACTGACGTACAACTCTCATAATCACAAAATCCAAAATGTAAATACTACCGATGGTTACTTAAAGCTGTATGTCAAGCTAATTTCTGACAACAAATAATATTTCTATTTATTCTCCATCAGTCTGGAAGGTTATACTCCGCTTTACGGTGCCTTGAGCCGTGACAATTGAGTTAAGGACCACCGGGAGAGATTTTTAAAGAAATTATATGGGTCAGATTTTCAGAAAATGGACAGTTGGCAGCTGTACACATTTAATAAATTCTGCTAAATCTGGCTGGAAAATGATGAATACCGGGTATATCTGAGTACATTTAGTATCACATTGATTTAAAGTATCTGTTTGGTTATGTTAAACTGCATTTTGAAGCTCATTTCTGTCTTCAATGGGGGTGTTTTGAGAGGATTGGGGCAGGTAAATTGTACATTTCCTGAAAATCTGACCCATATCATAGCATATAAATACATATAGGCCTAGAATACACTACCAGTTGTTCAAAGGCTTTTCGTTAGTTTCATAGTATTCTGAATATTCTACCAGTATTGCATCTCAATACCAATTTTTAGTTGTCTTTGTCTTTCCCTTCCCCTCACAGACATATCATTTGGGATGAGGTTGCTCATCCAGGGGAGTATCCGCGCGAGAATTTCTGTACGGGAACTGCTTTGCTGGTTAGTTTAGTAAGATTATTGTCACCTCTCTCTATTTGTTATATCGATGGGAATAATCAAAGCTTTTAAAATTATGGTTTCGGCGACTGCAGAGCCGGGGGACCCGGCTAAACTAAACATAGTCTGGACTTGGTGTTTTGCTTGACGAGGCCTGCAGGCGTCTTTATGGCATTGCCATAAAACACCTGCAGGCGTTTAGATTTTAGGATTAGATTCTCTATTTCGTTAGCTTTTTAATGCAATAAATTATAATCTCAGAGTTTGTACCTGTAAGGAGCAGCAGTGCTTCGATGTTTTTCTGATCGGAGAGGCTTCCCCAGGCCTACGGTATGACGTCATTGCTAGTGATCACATCTGATTGGCTAAGAGCGGCCGCGGCTGTTCCAATCTCCTTCCCTACTGGCTCTTCCATCAACCTTCTGTTTTGGCGGCCATTTTGAATTCTCCTCGCTTCGAATGCGCGGTTAGCGAGAACTTTTTAATTATTGCTCATATCAAAAATGTTTTCACACCATTCTGATCTCCTATATGCAAGCCAGCTTTTGAGACTACTTAAGGAGGTTCGTCCTATGAAAAAAGTGGAATTTAAGGCCAGCAGGTAGGGGAGCCCCTATATAGGATTGACCCTTAATGGCGTTGTGACAGACCTTAGATTTCGTGGAAGCCTTTGGCTTTTTTTTCCAAAAAAGCGCTGGGGTCACATTTCGTCTAGTTAATATAAAGATGTCTTTATGAGTTTAAGTACATGTATATTTCTTGTTAGATATGTTTTAAATACTTATTTAGAGGAGTATGGGGTAAAGCACAGTACACTATAGGGTCAGGGTGTATTTCATGCAGTAAGGTCAACAATTGTTGTTACTATAGCACTAGTAGCATCAGTGGGTAAAGCAACGTACTACGGAAGCCCATAACTGCCATCTCTCCTCTCGCCTCTCACCTCTCACCTCTCGTGTCTCGCCTCTCGCCTCTCGTGTCACGCCTCTCGCCTTTGCCATTAGCTTCTGTTTCCCACATAGTAGATCCATTTTTTCAATGATACTGAACTTATAATGGCAGACTTCCTTGACTTTAGGTATGAGGGTGGGAAGGAGGGGTGGGGTGAGAGGGACGGTGAGAGGGAGGGTGAGAGGGAGGGTGAGGGTGAGAGGGAGAGGGAGGGTGAGAGGGAGAGGGAGGGTGAGAGGGAGAGGGAGAGGGAGAGGGAGAGGGAGAGGGAGAGGGAGGGTGAGAAGGAGAGGTAGGGTGAGAGGTAGGGTCAGAGGGAGAGGGAGAGGGAGGGGGAGGGTGAGAGGGAGGGTGAGAGGGAGAGGGAGAGGGAGGGGGAGGGTGAGAGGGAGAGGGAGAGGGAGAGGGAGGGTGAGAAGGAGAGGTAGGGTCAGAGGTAGGGTCAGAGGGAGAGGGAGAGGGAGGGGGAGGGTGAGAGGGAGGGTGAGAGGGAGAGGGAGAGGGAGCGGGAGGGGGAGAGGGAGAGGGAGGGTGAGGGTGAGAGGGAAGGTGAGAATGAGAGGGAGGGTGAGAGGGAGGGTGAGAGGGAGGGTGAGAGGGAGAGGGAGAGGGAGAGGGAGGGTCAGAGGGAGAGGGAGAGGGAGAGGGAGGGGGAGGGTGAGGGTGAAGGTGAGAAGGAGAGGTAGGGTGAGAGGGAGGGTGAGAATGAGAAGGAGGGTGAGAGGGAGGGTGAGAGGGAGGGTGAGAGGGAGGGTGAGAGGGAGGGTGAGAGGGAGGGTGAGAGGGAGGGTGAGAGGGAGGGTGAGAATGAGAAGGAGGGTGAGAGGGAGGGTGAGAGGGAGGGTGAGAGGGAGGGTGAGAGGGAGGGTGAGAGGGAGGGTGAGAGGTAGGGTGAGGGTGAGAGGGAGGGTGAGAGGGAGGGTGAGAGGGAGGGTGAGAGGGAGGGTGAGAGGGAGAGGGAGGGTGAGAGGGAGGGTGAGAGGGAGAGGGAGGGTGAGAGGGAGGGTGAGAGGGAGGGTGAGAGGGAGGGTGAGAGGGAGGGGGAGGGTGAGAGGGAGGGTGAGAAGAAGAGGTAGGGTGAGAGGGAGGGTGAGAGGGAGAGGGAGGGTGAGAGGGAGGGTGAGAATGAGAGGGAGGGTGAGAGGGAGGGTGAGAGGGAGGGTGAGAATGAGAGGGAGAGGGAGGGTCAGAGGGAGAGGGAGAGGGAGAGGGAGGGGGAGGGTGAGGGTGAGAAGGAGAGGTAGGGTGAGAGGGAGGGTGAGAATGAGAGGGAGGGTGAGAGGGAGGGGGAGGGTGAGAAGGAGAGGTAGGGTGACAGGAAGGGTGAGAGGGAGGGTGAGAGGGAGGGGGAGGGTGAGAGGGAAGGTGAGAGGGAGAGGGAGGGTGAGAGGTAGGGTGAGAGGGAGAGGGAGGGTGAGATGGAGAGGGAGGGTGAGAGGTAGGGTGAGAGGGAGAGGGAGGGTGAGATGGAGAGGGAGGGTGAGAGGTAGGGTGAGAGGGAGAGGGAGGGTGAGAGGGAGAGGTAGGGTGAGAAGGAGGTGTAGGGTGAGAGGGAGGGTGAGAGGGAGAGGTAGGGTGAGAGGGAGGGTGAGAGGGAGAGGTAGGGTGAGAGGGAGGGTGAGAGGGAGGGGTAGGGTGAGATGGAGAGGGAGGGTGAGAGGGAGGGTGAGAGGGAGGGTGAGAGGGAGGGGTAGGGTGAGATGGAGAGGGAGGGTGAGAGGGAGGGTGAGAGGGAGAGGTAGGGTAAGAGGGAGAGGGAGGGTGAGAGGGAGAGGTAGGGTGAGAGGGAGGGTGAGAGGGAGAGGTAGGGTGAGAGGGAGGGGTAGGGTGAGAGGGAGAGGGAGGGTGAGAGGGAGGGTGAGAGGGAGAGGTAGGGTGAGAGGGAGGGTGAGAGGGAGAGGTAGGGTGAGAGGGAGTGTGAGAGGGAGAGGTAGGGTGAGAGGGAGGGTGAGAGGGAGAGGTAGGGTGAGAGGTAGGGTGAGAGGGAGAGGGAGGGTGAGAGGGAGGGTGAGAGGGAGAGGGAGGGTGAGAGGGAGGGTGAGAGGGAGAGGGAGGGTGACAGGTAGAGGTAGGGTGAGAGGGAGAGGTAGGGTGAGAGGCAGGGTGAGAGGGAGAGGTAGGGTGAGAGGGAGGGGGAGAGGGAGAGGGAGGGTGACAGGGAGGGTGACAGGGAGAGGTAGGGTGACAGGGAGGGTGACAGGGAGAGGTAGGGTGACAGGGAGGGTGACAGGGAGAGGGACCAATATAGAAGCATGACTTTCTGCTGTCATGAATACAGAACAACACCAGCCTCCATGTCCAAGTTACTCCCGCCGTGAACAAGGAAGTCAACATTGTATGATTGTAACTGCTATACTGATCTTATAGGGGTATTGCATAGCCGCCATCTTGAATCTTTATTCGCATGGATAATGGTATGTATAAAATCTATAGAAAACATGCCATGTTCAGCACGGGATATCTATCAGTGCTTTAATGTCAATATCCATGTGTTATACATGTTTCCATAACACAAGTCGCCATCTTTCCCATCATGCATTTGGTTACCATAGGTCATTTATACAAGCTAAGATATTGGTAAAAACATTCTTGCAATTTTCGATAAAAATGTTGCCAAGTATTTGTATGTCAGATTTCAACAGAATCCATCCCATGATGCATTGTACAGACATGCGCAGTAACACATGCAACCCCTATAGGGGACTTGCATGCCCGCCATTTTGAATCGTAATTTGCAGGGTGTGATGTGGAAAACATTGTATGATTGTTACTGCTATACTAATCTTATAGGGGAATTGCATAGCCGCCATCTTGAATCTTTATTCGCATGGATTTATGGGAGTAATGGTCTACAATGTATAGAAAACATGCCATGTTCAGCATGGAATATTTATATTACCTTATCTTTCCCATCATGCATTTGGTTTTCATAGATCATTTATAGAAGCTATGATATTGGTGAAAACATTCTTGCAATTTCCGATAATGTTGCCAAATATGTGTATGTGTATGTGTATTTCAACAAAATCCATCCCAGCATGCACAGCAGTAGACATGCGCAGTGAGACATGCAACTCCCCATTTATCTGATTTAAGCATAGCTATCAACTTTACTCTTATAACTAACATCTATCAGTTATGCGCCACTCCGTTCTCCTTTTCACTCTTAATATTGTATTGTAATATTGTATTGGCCTTAAATGAATAAATAATAAAAAAAAATACTGCACTAAAAGCGCATAATATAGTTACAGGGTAGGGAAATACCTCGAGAAGTTACTATGTTTTATACCTTGATGTATAAGAATAAATAAAGTACTATATAATATATGACTTGGATTGATTTGAACAATCAAAAGTATCACAAATTGTGTGAAATTTTGTCTAATAAAATCGTTTATAGAAATAAAAATGGAATTATGTAGTCTAGTCCGGGAACATACTGGAAGATATTGGAAGTCACCTTACACACATATGTCTCCTTAATGTAAAATTTCTAGAGCAGATAAATGATATGGGTCAGATTTTCAGAAAATGTACAATTGGCAGCTGTACACATTTAGTAAACTCTGCCAAATTAGGCTGCAATTTGGTCAATAGTAGGTAAATTCGAGAATATTCGGCATTGCATTAATTCTAGCCATCTGTTTGGTTAGGTTGAACTGTATTTTGAACTTTATTCTCGTCTGGAATTTGGGTTATTTGAGAAGATTTGCGAAGTTGAATTGTACATTTTCTGAAAATCTTACCCACATGTTCAATTGCGCAATGAGATTCCCTATTGTTTGACACAGTCAGCATCCCCTCAAACTCTATTTTCGTGCAGTGACCGCGACGGAAATAACTTTCCGGGGTACTTTTCAATTGCCAATGATCAGATGTGAATCTAGTGTGGAACATATTCATTCTTCATTAATCAATGACCCGAAATTAATTAATTAAAAATATATTCCTCACGCCTGGCTGGCCGCCAGGTAGCCTACCAATCATGTAATCAATGTGTTACAGGAAAATTGTTATTTGTCAAAGTGACGTTCATTCTTATCTTTGGGGTGCCTAGCGCTCCTGATAGCATGAATGAATGGTTAGCTATATTTTCATGCATTTGGGTCAGATCTACAGAAAATGTACAATTCAACTTAACCAATCTTCTCAAATAAACCAAATTCCAGACGAAAATAAAATTCAAAATACAGTTCAACCTAACCAAATAGATTGCTAGAATCAATGCAATGCCGAATATACCCGAATTTACCTAGTATTGACCAAATTGCAGCCTAATTTAGCAGAATTTACTAAATGTGTACAGCTGCCAATTGTACATTTCCTGAAAATCTTACCCATAAACTGATTTAAAGCAATTATTAGACATCCTATTGTTTACCATCACTTGAATCAGCTTGATCTCATCTTTTCAAATATGATTTTTTGAAGATACATCTTGTTCAAGGGTCAAGTGTGCCCCTGGTCGATTGGTCCCTGGTCGATTGGGCCCCAATTGATTGGTCTCTGATCAAGTTGGGCCCTGGTCGATTGGTCCCTGATTGAGTAGGTCCCAAACTGATTGGGTCGCTGGTTGATTTGGTTACTGACCAATTGTATAAACATATAACAGCAGCAGAATATTGATAAATCCAGTCCTATAAGTCATAATATGAGTAACTCTTGTATAAACATAATTATAACAACAGCAGAAACATAATGATAACAACAGCAGAATATTGATAAATTCAGTCCTATAAGTCATAATATGAGTAACTCTTGTATGAATATATAACAGCAGCTGTATATTGATAAATCCAGTCCTATAAGTCATAATATGAGTAACTCTTGTATAAACATATAACAGTAGCAGAATATTGATAAATTCAGTCCTATAAGTCATAATATGAGTAACTCTTGTATAAATATATAACAGCAGCTGTATATTGATAAATTCAGTCCTATAAGTCATAATGAGTAACTCTTATAATTTATGAACATAATAACAGCAGCAGAATATTGATAAATTCAGTCCTATAAGTCATAATATGACTAAATCTAATAGGTTTTTTGTGGTTGTACTCGCTGAGGATGCAGCCTTAATTATTCAGGGCTCTGGTCTAGTGCAGAGCTAAATGGGTCATATTTTCAGAAAATATACAATTCGCCTTCACTAATTCTCTGAAATAACCCACATTTAAGACCAAAATGAGCTTCAAAATACAGTTTAACATAGCAAAAGAGATACTATAAATCAACGCAAAACCAAATATATTAAGAAATACCTGGTATTCATCATTTTTCAGCCTAATTTAGCAAAATTTCCTAAATGTGTAGAGCTGCCAATTATACATTTTCTGAAAATCTGACCCACTTGATGTATATCGTGTATTCCACAGACAGGCAGACCAAGCAGGCAATAGCACCCACCTGGATAAGACCCACCTGGATGAGATGGGATTACTATATTTGGGTTAATCACATTAATGCCATCAGTAGCCAACCTTCCACACTACTGTGCTAACCCCGTTAAGCCCTGTGAACTGGAAAGCACAAGGTCTATTGTAAATGTCATGAAATTAGATTAAAGGATTAATGCCTGACATGGAGGACAGAGAGGAGGCTCTGGTTGCCATGCCATGGGTGCAAGTATATCTCTCTCAGGGCAACTATAGGCCTCTCAGGGCAACTATATCTCTCTCAGGGCAACTATAGCTCTCCCAGGGCAAATATAGCTCTCTCAGGGCCACTATAGCTCTCCCAGGGCAAATATAGCTCTCCCAGAGCAACTATTATTATTATGGAATTTTTATTCAGGAAACATATACATTAATAGTAATATAACTCAGGAAAAGGACATAGTTCGATCTCCAATGGAGTTCTTCCGAGGTCTCTCAGGGCAACCATAGCTCTCCCAGGGTACCTATAGCTCTTCCAGGGCAACTATAGCTCTCCCAGGGCAACTATAGCTCTCCCAGGGCAACTATAGCTCTCCCAGTGCAACTATAGGCCTCTCAGGGCAACTATATCTCTCTCAGGGCAGCTATAGCTCTCCCAGGGCAACTATAGCTCTCCCAGGGCAACTATACCCCTCCCAGGGCAACTATATCTCTCCCAGGGCAACTATAGCTCTCTAAGGGCAACCATAGCTCTCCCAGGGTAACTATAGCTCTTCCAGGGCAACTATACCTCTCCCAGGGCAACTATAGCTCTCCCAGGGCAACTATAGCTCTCCCAGTGCAACTATAGGCCTCTCAGGGCAACTATATCTCTCTCAGGGCAGCTATAGCTCTCCCAGGGCAACTATAGCTCTCCCAGGGCAACTATACCCCTCCCAGGGCAACTATATCTCTCCCAGGGCAACTATAGCTCTCTCAGGGTAACTATAGCTCTCTCAGGGTAACTATAGCTCTCCCAGGGTTACTGGAAGACCTGCATGTCGGTGGGCACGCAGATGGTGTATTCATTTCTGACTATATGTATGTCTATTCAGAATAAAAATCCTATGTATATATATATACCTCTCCTAGGGGCAGCTACAGCTTTCCTAGGGCAACTATAGGTCTCTCAGGGCAACTATATCTCTCTCAGGGCAACTAAATCTCTCCCAGGGCAACTAAATGCCTCTCTCAGGGCAACTATATCTCTCCCAGGGCAACTATAGCTCTCCCAGGGCAACTATAGCTCTCCCAGGGCAAATATAGGTCCCCAGGGCAACTATAGCTCTGCCAGGGCAACTATACCTATCCCAGGGCAACTATATCTCTCCCAGGGCAACTATAGCTCTCCCAGGGCAACTATAGCTCTCCCAGAGCCACTTTACCTCTCCCAGGGCAGCTATAGCTCTCCCAGGGCAGCTATAGCTCTCCTAGGGCAAAGTTCTATAGCTCTCTCAGGGCAACTAAATCTCTGCCAGGGCAACTATAACCCTCTTCCAGGGCAAATATAGCTCTCCCAGGCCAACTATAGCTCTCCCAGGGCAACTATATACCTCTCTCAGGGCAACTATAGCTCTCCCAGGGCAACTTTACCTCTCCCAGGGCAGCTATAGCTCTCCCAGGGCAGCTATAGCTCTCCTAGGGCAAAGTTCTATAGCTCTCTCAGGGCAACTAAATCTCTGCCAGGGCAACTATAACCCTCTTCCAGGGCAAATATAGCTCTCCCAGGCCAACTATAGCTCTCCCAGGGCAACTATATACCTCTCTCAGGGCAACTATAGCTCTCCCAGGGCAACTATACCTCTCTCAGGGCAACTATACCTCTCTCAGGGCAACTATACCTCTCCCAGGGCAACTATAGCTCTCTCAGGGCAACTATAGCTCTCTCAGGGCAACTATAGCTCTCTCAGGGCAACTATAGCTCTCTCAGGGAAACTATAGCTCTCAGGGAAACTAAATATCTCCTTGTTATGGAGTATATTTAGTTACTTTACTGGTAATTATCCATCCAGAAACATGGCAAACCTTTTTTTTTTCAAAAATAAAAATATCAAACTTAACATATAGAAATACATATTAGGTTTCCTAGTGTTTACTACCATTGGAATCCGCTTGATCTCCTCTTTTCATATATATGATGATATCTCAACATCCATATTTTGTGACTTATGACTCATTTTCCTAAGACGGATCACATTTAACTACTTTACTAGTGAGTGGCTATTATGATCAACATCAACCATCATTTGATCAAAATTATGGAGCATTTTGTCGAGTAGTTTTTGTCTTCATGAAAGTCCAAATAAAATTTGAAAGGGAAGGAAATTTGTTTAAGGAAAATGAGTCACAAGTCGCAAAATTGACGTTTTACAAAGGGATTTATTCACAAGAACTATTTGTTGAAATGTTCTGATGTTTGTATAGTTCAACCATCTAAGTCATATAAATCGATGTACGAAATTCCAAGACAGTGTATCACATATTCTTGCGATTCTAAGCTCATTCTATAGTGTATATTAAATTATTTTACTAGTTCGGTTTCCTACTGCTATAAATGGTTTACACCATAAAAATAACATCCATCAATTCTTGGCGATACTCAAATCAAGCCCATGGAGAGAATATTTGATGAGATATTGGACACTTTTTACCAAACTTAAAATCTAAAAATACTTATTAGATTTCCTACTGTTTACTATCATTGGAATCGGATTGATGCAATCCTTTCGAATATAATGATATCTCAAAATCCATCTTTTCGACTTATGACTCATTTCCCTGAAACACATAATATTTGTTTAATTCAAACAGACCTATAAATGTGCTTCTGGTGATCTACACTACATGGGAATGACCTATAGTCGGTACGTTACCTGTTCCACCAATCAGAACTCATTATTCTCTTAACCCTTTCTGCAGCTTCCATCAGTTCATTAACTCTTACGTAACGTTACAGACCGTATCCTCGCCCTGCTTCCTGACCATTCTCCTCCAGTGTATGGGATCAATACCAGTCTTACTGTTGTTACCTGCCCATCCTATTGTACCTTAGGCTTACCTGCACACATCCATTAACTCTCTATTCACTAATTAGGCTATAAATAGCTCCTACTGTCGATATATCTGTATATGGGTCAGATTTTCAGAAAATGTACAATTGGCAGCTGTACGCATTTAGTAGATTCTGCTAAATTAGGCTACAATTTGGTTAATACTAGGTAAATTCGGGTATATTCGGCATCGCATTGATGCTAGCAATCTGTTTGGTTAGGTTGAACTTTATTTTGAACTTTATTTTCGTCTGAAATTTAGGTTATTTGGGAAGATTGGTGAAGTTGAATTGTACATTTTCTGAAAATATGACCCATATGGGGGGAAATAACCTGATCTACAATTCGTCTTCACATGTGATGTGTTCCTGGAAAATGAAGTGAGTGAGATTGGTTGCTTTACGCATGCGGGTCAGATTATCAGAAAATGTACAATTGGCAGCTCTACACATTTGCGAAATTCTGCTGAATTAGACTTAAAAATGAAGAATACCGGGTATATCTGAGTATATTTGGTATCGCATTGATTTAAAGTATCAGTTCTGTTATGTTAAACGGCATTTTGAAGCTCATTATTGTCTTAAATATGGGTTATTTGAGAGGATTGGTGAAGGCGAACTGTACATTTTCTGAAAATCTGACCCACATATATCTGTATATGGGGGGAAATAACCTGGTCTACAACTCGCTTTCACATGTGATTTCTTCCTGGAAAATGAGTCATAAATCGCAAAATTATATATAAGGGTCAGATCGCCAGAGAATGTACAATTCGCCTTCACCAATCCTCTTAAATAACCCAAATTTAAGACAAAAGTGAGGTTCAAAACTCAGTTGAACATAACCAAACAGATAGTTTGAATCAAGGTAATATCAAATATACTCAGATATGCCTAGTATTGACCATTTTTCAGCCTGATTTAGCAGAATTTACTAAGTGTGTAAATCTGACGATTGTCCATTTTCTGGCGATCTGACCCATATACTATTTAGATATGCGATGTGTTTCAGGAAAATGAGTCATAAGTCGCAAAAAAATAGATTTTGAGATATCATTATATTTGAATAGATGAGATCAAGTCGATTCCAATGATAGTAAACAGTCTAATAATCTAAAAAGTATTTCTAGATTTTAAGTTTGATATTTTCGTTTTTGAAAAAAAGTTTCCAATATTTCTGGGCGTCAATAAACAGTAAAATAACTACATGTAGTCCATATGAGGACCTTTAAAACTAAAGAATATATTACATAGATTGTCCTGAAATTTGATATACCGATTGATATAAGTCTAGGTGATGAACTCCCCAAAATTCAGAAAATTCCAATGATGTGATCTTGTGAAGAAAACACTTTGAAAAATATCAATTTTGCGACTTATGACTCATTTTCCTGAAACGGATCACATATTTTATTGACTGAACCTGGAATTCATCAATAGAAATGTAAAGTTTTAGTTGGCCGGAGGAGCCAGATCTAATCCCATAATTCCTCAACTTTTCATGACCTCTGGTCACGTGCTGTAGATATAAATCTATTCACATTAAAGCGCAATTGACATTGCCCGGATCAGTTTAATATCAGACATAGAGAAGGTAGATTAAACCTATCATAGCGGAATCCAGCTTCGTGTGGTGCAACTGAGGTTATGCACAATAGGGTGCTTGTATTAGCAGCGGTTTTACGTTATAAAGCTGCATCCTTAACTAACATTGATCAAGTCCTTACCCTTTATTTATTTATTTATTTATTTATTTATTTATTCATTCATTCATTCATTTATTTATTTATTTATTTATTTATTTATTTATTTATTTATTTATTTATTTATTTATTTATTTATTTATGTTAATTGTAAGATTGTATATTCATTGATAACTGTACCAAGAAATGCTAACTAATTCTCTAAACTAGGGCTTTTTGTAAATTTGTTGTTAATCGCCTTCAGTGAGTTTCTTTATAAAGATTGAATAACGATCCGGTGTAGTAGGAAATTGTGTCAGTGCCGTTCCCCTAGATAGTGAGACAACCTGACACAAACAGAACTTTGCCTAGACGCATTGGTGTTTGTGGCATATATATATGCCTGCATATCACATAATTGTTCGGACACGCCCCGCCCACCTGGGGGCTATTCTAGGTCTAGAAAATACATCTCGATTGCCCACTTACCTATATGTTTTCACATTCCACGGGAGAAAAGAACTATGGATTTGTCATCCTTATCATGTTCGCTAGCCAAAACGTCTGGGACAATAGGGTCTTTACTGAACTTTAAATGCACATACCCTCAGTTTTCAAGGCATATCTATCAAAAGTTCCGAAGCCATGCCGGCATGCTCCATCACTCTCGCACATTGAAATACACTAGACCGTACTTGTGTAAGCTCAGGTACACTCAAATTAATGGTTTCCCACTCTCTCACACCAGTAGCACCACTGTATGATGTGCAAAACATCGGCAATGGTTTGCACATGAATTTAACACTAAAATTCAATGATTTTGGAGGTTGGAGGATGGTGGGCGGGATGGTGGGCAATGTCAACATATAAAAACAATCCATCAATCCATATTTTGAAAGTAAATAGCCCAAGATTGCCATTCTTTCCAATCAAGTTGTGACAGTACTCTGGTGCCACATACCTCTGGATACATCACCCGCATAATGCACTATTTATATCAATGAATACTAACATATCAAATGCAATGCATGGTTTATAATTGTATGGTAATGATTTATATTCTTTTAGTTGCTGTTTAGTTTATTGTTTTAACTATTCATAATAACAAATAGTGGAAAGTTTTAGTTGGCTGAAGGAGCCAGATCTATTAAAATTTTAAACAGTGGTTCCCAAGTCATTTAAGTTGTAGCCTCACAAACAGGCTTCCCAGATGAACATGTATAGTAATTCTGAAACTGGATTCTGTAATCATTAGGAACATTTTAATAAAAGGAGTTGTTGGGGCTCTACTGAAACTGAGAAAAAGAGAAAAAAATTTCAATGTAATCATCGATTATATAGGGTCACATTTTCAGAAAATGTACAATTGGCAGCTGTACCCATTTAGGACATTCTCCCAAATTAGGCTGGAAAATGAAGAATACTGGGTATATCTGAGTGTGGTGATATTGGGTGTAGGTGGCCGCTGAGGGTTAGTTCGTCCGAACCTCCCCAGTGGTCACTACTGGTCCGCGGGACTTTTTAGTCTAAATCATATGTTTTGCCTGTCGCCTTTTATATATTTAACAGCAGCCAGCTGTTGGTCGATAGTAACCACGACCTGGGTTTCTACCATTTAATGTAAGCTGTAGAGGCCATGATAAACCTCTCAGTGTGGATAGTGTTACTTATACCGCTCATTGTGAATTGTTGACTGTAGATGTATAGGTCTGATAGACACCTTTGGATGAGGGTTACCTGGCTGGCCAGGTAATCCGAAGTCCACAGTCTAGTCAGGTCTGATGCGAACTGATGCCAGTTCCGAAACCTCACAATAAAACCCAAGTGAACAGGTAGCGCCTGCCTTTGTTCCTTTTGTTCTATATAAACTCTCGATTAATAAGCTTCGGATACGCCAAGGGAAACGAACCTGCGACACAGATTCACTACAACTGGTGCCGTGACCAAACTTGGCTTTCTGTCTTATCGATTGAGTGTTGGGCTTATAGTTTTAAACTTTGCTAAAGATTTTGGTAAATCTTTGAGATGGCTACCAATGCAAATGGAGTCCAGGTGGCAGATGCAGCGGCCCAGGTAGGCCTGCGCATTTCACCAGCTGGTATGAAGGGTTATCGCAAACCTACTCCTGGCTCTGGTGCAAAGAAAACTAATCCGAAGGTAAAAGTGACCAGTCCGAAGTTGACTCTACAGCCTGTTGCCGCTGCTGGAGGTCAATGGACTGAGTTTCGAAGGAATCCTGCGATAGCAGATTCTTTTGAGGAGGAAGAAAAAGAGCAGTTGAGGACTGAAGTGGCCTCCTGGCGCCATGCCTATTCTGTGCAAGGACAGTCAATGCACGATGCTCGTGGAACTATTGATCAGCTCATAGAGCAGAATCGAGACCTCCAGAGCACGTTGGTTCAAGTAACCGATGACTGCCATGCCACTACACGTCAGCTTCGTGTAGAGAATGAAAAATTGCGGAATGAGGTAGCCAGGGTGGATGATATGTCACGAATGAAGAACATGTTGGATGATTCTTCGGATGTTGAGGATACGGATCTATATGGTTCGCCCCCTAGGATAGGAGGAGTTTCTCCGCCATTAGGCGTAGAGAGACCTACATATCCTAAGGAAGGTGGTGGATCATACATCCTCCTCACTCCGAGGCATTTTTCTGAAGAAAAGGCTGCTCGGACACCCGTGCCCGAGCATCTAAAGTTGTCCGAAGCGGTTGGTGGACAGGCTGTAGGCGAACCTGTGCAACATGCTACTTCCAGCGGAGGGCGTGTAGCGGGTTCTAATCAACCTAACCAAACCCAGCAAGCTTCTCCTCCACGTGGAGGATCCAGGACACCTAGGCAAAAAGATACGGTGACATTCACTGCCTCGTCTCCTCTTCACGGAGGGGGAGGGGGTAGGCCTTATGTTGGAGTGCACTCCAGCATTAAAAGACCAACTGCTTCCACAACGTATGTGCGTGGTCATGTTGACAATAGTCAATATGTGAGAAATGCTGGTCGGCAATGGACTACAGTCGGAGGGTTGCCAGATACTTCTGGAATCCAAATACCTGGCGTTCATGCGATTGACAATTCTCCCATGCGACATATGACTAACCAAGTGTCAAATTACTTTCGGGATAAGTCAGTGGTGCAGGGCCTGAAGTATGAAGGCGCTATAGGCGCCGAACTCACCTTTGGTATCAGTTTGTGGCAACGAACGTTAATCATGCCCCTAAACCGGCGATTATACGAAACTGGGATCCTAAGGATTCCTGGCGGACACATCTCGGAGAGATGAAAGTGCTAGCCGAAGCGCATAATTGGACTCCGGAACAGTTCCTTATGCAGCTTAAGTGCAGCTGCCGTCGTCAGCTAGGCGAGATGGGAGATTTGCCCCCAGGTTTGGATCTTATTGGTTTTGTAGACCATATGGATGCCAACTTCGGTGAGCATTCTCTTGAAAAGAAGCAGTCCGAATTCTATAACTGCAGACAAACCCCTAAGCAGCCGAGCCGTATGTTTGCCAATGAGGTAGCCAAACGTGCTAGACATGCTTTCGGAATTAATCTGGATAATACTCTTCGCACCCTCTGCTTGAGAGTCTTCTTGAAAGGCTTGATCAACCAGGAGAAAGCTGCGTGGGTGAAGCTTAAACAGCCGTTTGACCTTCTCCAAGCAATTCACTGGGCCGAGGTGTGGGAGAGTTGTCATATGGATTTCGCAAACGCTGCTGTCTTGCAAGCTGCTGCTATAGGTCCGTTGGCTGTTGCTATCCCATTGGAGGGAGCGGCGGCCGAAGGTTCCCAGTTGGGGAAGAGCAAGAAGGCAAGTGCCAAAGAAAAGGCCATGGTACAGGTTAGCCAGGCACTGGCATTGCAGGAGTCCGACGATGATGATCAGTCCGACGATCCCGGCAATGCGATAGTGCAAGCTTTCCAAGCATGGCAAGAAAAGCAAGGAAAGTCGAATTCCTCAACCCGGCAGTATAAGAAGTCTGCTGGGGGTAGAGAGAGAAGAACCTGGCAAGTTCGAAAATGCTATTTTTGTAGTGAGGAGGGGCATTTCGCCTCGGCTTGCCCCACTAAAAAAGCTCTACTCGAACTTGTGAAGAAGCAAGGCGCTCCAGGAGGGAAGCCGGCTTCGGAAAACTAGGTTCGGCTCCTGTAGTAAGCGATACGGGAGCCTCGGACAACACGCTTCTTAGTACCACAGTCCGCGAGGATCTTGGTAGTAGTCTAGAAACTGGGAAATCAGCCCAGGCACCGGTGTGTAAGATAGGGTTAAAGCTTAGCGACAAGAAGCTACCCGATCTGATAGCTGGAGGTCCTAGGCCGTTGCCGGACGGTGATTTTCTTCCTGAAAAGATTCAGGGATGCTCGGACAAGAGCCCTGGCGTGCGTTGGGGACAGGCCGAGTACCAAGCTGAGTCAGGTCAGGTTGTCTTGGTAGAAAAAGGCCAAGAGAAGTCTGCTCGGATTCAGAAAGTTTCTGTTCAACAGCTGGAAACTCTGGAGATTCCTTCCAAATTACTGGTGAGGGAGAGATGGTATGCCCCTGTAGGCATAGGTGGGAAGAGTGGTTATTTCTTGGTAGATCCAGGCGCAACGACGAGTTTGATTACCAAGGATTTCTACGAATCCCTTCCACATGCGCCGCCTATGATCTCGGTGTGTATGGCGTGCTCGATGGGTAATGGAACGCCTATAACTACATATGGGAGCGTGCTCTGTCCATATGAAGTGTCGGGTCGGACTTACATGATGACATGTCTGGTAGTCAGCGGTCTGAAGGGCCCTGAAGACGGGATATTAGGTGCAGATTTTTACTATGTGCACCGTTGTTGTTTGGATTGGTCAGGAGTGTTTTATTTGGAAAACTTCGGACATTCTGTTGTATGTAAACAGTGGAAAAAGAAGTCCGAAGGTGAAGAATTTTCCTCTATAAAGACCATGACTGTAAGCGAAGTAGATACTGGAATAGCTGTGACACTTAGGAAAGCGGTGATCATGGAGCCCAAATCTATTACACTTGCAGAATTGGACTTTGATAGTGGCTCAGACGCATCGGATGCTTGGATGTTCGAGCCAGACCAAGGATTGCTAGAAGACTTCGCCTTAGGGAGCCTGAATACATATGTTTCAGGTGGAGGTTCAACCGCTTTGGTAGCCTTCAGCAATCCGTCCGATCGGCCAAAGAAAATTGGCAAACGGAGAATGGTGGGCAGATTAAGTAGGGTTACTCTTGTGGCAGAGGATTCCGCTTTTTCTGAAGATGACGGTAGCAATATTATCAGAGAGGCAATCATTAATTCTATACAGGTTACAGAATCGCCTGTGGCGGATGATGATCTGATAGCTCCCGACATCTTGGTACCACCGAGTGCAGAGTGCCCGCTGAAGAAGCTGGTCAATGATTCGGATTTGTCCGAGAAAAGCGAGAAGAACGTTGCTCTGTCTTTGCTGGAAGAATTCCGAGATTGTTTCTCTCTTCCAGGTGGCAAAGCCCTTGGTTGTACTGATAAAGTTCGCCATGTGATAGACACTGGAGATGCTTGTCCGATCAAACAAGCATACCGGCGTATTCCTGTGGCGAAGAGAGACAAGGCGGAGGCAGAGATTTGGAAAATGTCGAATTGAACATAGCAGTAGCCCCTGGGGTGCTCCTATTGTCATGGTGGCCAAGAAAGATGGCACACAGCGTTTTTGCGTTGACTATCGTCAGCTAAACTCTGTCACTATAAAGGATAGCTTTCCACTACCTCGGATCGATGAGTGCATAGAATCACTTGGTGGTAACCAGTGGTTCTGTACTTTAGATCTTGAAAGTGGGTACTGGCAGGTGGCGATGGATGAAGATAGCAAGTCGAAGACTGCATTCTTATCCAGTGTAGGGTTATTTCAATTCAAGGTTATGGCCTTCGGATTGTGTAATGCCCCCGCTACCTTCCAACGCATGATGGATCAGATGTTGGATGGCCTTCGTTGGAAATCATGTCTGGTCTATCTGGATGATATCGTGGTTTTTGGGAAAACTCTTGAAGAGTGCCTAGATAACCTGAGACTCGTCCTTGAGCGTATACGGGATTATGGTCTTCGTTTGAAACCCAAGAAATGTGAATTTTTCCGCAAGAAAGTGGAATACTTGGGTCGGATTGTGTCAGGCCATGGCATTTCGGCGGATCCGAAGAAGATCCAGAAAGTCAAGGACTGGCCAATCCCCACGAATGCTAGGGAAGTAAGGCAATTCATTGGATTCGCCTCCTATTACCGAGATTTTATGAAAGATTTCGGTAAATTAGTGATTCCCTTGCAGGAAGTTGTAACCGCGGCAGGCAAGGATAAACGATATGCTAAACCCATAGAGTGGACTCCTCGTTGCCAAGATGCATTCGATACATGCAAAAATTTGCTAATCTCTTCACCTACTCTCGGATATCCTCAACCTTCGGGTAAGTTTATCCTTGATACAGATGCAAGTAGTTTTGGCATGGCGGGAATTCTGTCTCAGGTCCAGGAAGGAAGGGAGGTGGTTCTGTGTTTTGCAAGCCATAGTTTATCTAAGCCACAGAGGAACTATTGTGCGACAAAACGTGAGCTGCTTGCCGTTCTGACCTACCTGCAAAAATTCCGACATTACTTGCTTGGTAATAAGGATTTTATCGTTCGGACAGATCACGCCTCCTTGCGTTGGCTGCTCAATTTCAAGGATCCGACCGATATGTTAGCTCGCTGGCTACTCACCTTACAGGAATTCGGGCTGGATCAGAGCATGATTTTGCATCGGGCTGGTAAACAGCATGAAAATGCTGATGCGTTGTCGCGCTTACCAACCAGAAAATGTGGAAGACCAGACTGCCTAGATTGTGGTGCGCATGATGCTGTTATTGCCACTAACGAAGTTTCCTTAGGGACTCAGCGGAACGTGTTGCAAGAAGCTCAGCAAGCCGACCCACTTGTAAAAAGGTTGCTGAAAATGTTGGATGGAACTGTGCCGATTCCTAGCAGAGAACATCTTGCTGGTGAGTCTAATGAGTTTCGGACATTTGTCAGACATCTTGGTAGTATGAAGGTCAGAGATGGTGTGCTATGTCTGGGGTGGACAAGACTAGCCACCGGAAAGAAATACTGGAGGAAAATTGTCCCTGTTTCCATGAGGAAAGAGATCTTCCAGGGCATACATGGTGCCAAAACTGCGGGTCATTTCGGAACCTTCAAGAATGTCTGGTCAGCAAAGATGAGATATTTTTGGCCTGGTATGAGTTATGATCTGAGGCGGTGGGTACGAGCTTGCCCGGAATGTAATATGAGGAAGACTAGAGGTGGTGGTGGAATTTCTTACCTTAAGAAAGAAAAACATGGTGGTAGATGGAACCGAATATCGTTGGATATTCTAGGGCCTCTTCGGAGTACCCCTAGAGGCAACAGCTATATTATGGTTGTAGTAGACCATTTCTCTAAATGGGCCGAAGCCTACCCCATGGCCGATCACACCGCTGAAAGCTGTGCAGAAGTTCTTTTTCGAGAATGGATCTTGAGATTCGGATGTCCTGTGTCGTTGCAGACAGATGGAGCTCCTGAATTTCGGTCTCAACTCTTGAGATGTCTACTTGACATGCTGGGAATCGAGAAGCTAATTACCCTCCCATACAGGCCTATGAGTAATGGGCAGTCCGAGAGGCTTAATAGAGTTCTTGTGGAACAGCTATCTTGTATGACTGATTCGGACGAAGTAGATTGGGATATGCTGACCCCTTGCATTGCTCATGCATACAGAGGGACAGTACATGCTGCTACTTTATGCACACCAAATTCAGTAGTCTTCGGAGAAGAGTTGGTAACGCCCATGGACATAGTTCATGGAGTTGAAAGAGGAAGTCTTGATTTCCCTTGCAAGGTTGCTTTTGTTGAGAACCTGAAACAGTGGATGAGAAAGGGACACCAGTACGTGCGGGATAATCTCGGAATATCTGCGGTTCACCAGATTAGGGATTATAACAAACGTTCTAGGCCCCCCAGTTTTGAGGCGGGGGAGGTGGTGTACCGATTCTGTCCCCCCAAAGCGAATAAGAAGCTCGGACCCAAGTGGGACGGGCCTTATAAAATCAGAAGGTTCATAGGAGGTACCACCTGTGAACTGGAGACAGCCGAAGGTCTAATGCGATACCATATCGACTATCTGAAGCCGGCTTTCGATGAAAATGGGCCGATTCAAGCGGTTAACTTGGATCGGGCTCCAGAATTCCGAAGGCAGGAACAGGCTGGTATGGAAATCTTTAGACTAGAGGCTGGGAGAGTGGTGCCAGGGAAAGATTGTCCTAAGAAGGTAGAGAAAGAGAAAATTACTGTAGGCGTCAAGCCGAGAGGTAGACCTAGGAAGATCCGAAAGGGTAGTTCCAAGGAAACCTCCAGTAAATCTCTGCCTCTAAAGAAAAGAGGGGGTAGACAAGGGAAATCTGTTGCCAAACCTGACAGTTCCTTAGCAGACTCGGGACTTACGGCTACCCCGCCTGGGCTTTTGGGTCCAGGAAAGGCTTTATCATATGAGAAGTCTAAGGTAGCTACGGTCTGTCCGAAGAAGCGCGGGAGGCCGAAGGTTCGCACAGATACGTCCGACCAGCCGGTGGCGCCCCCGGTCGTTTTGAATAGGAAGCGCGGAAGGCCTAGGAAACAGCTGGTCCAAGCTGCTCCTGTACCTCCAGTGCATCCGAAGAAACGACCAGGTAGACCAAGGAAAGGAGCTGTGGTTAATGCAAAACCACCAGATCCTTCTTCTCCTGGCATAGCAAGGGCTAAACGGGTACGAAAGGCCCCAGTTCGGTTGCAAATGAGCTAATTATGGTACTGGTCCGAGGGTAGGAATCTCCGAACTGATTTCTACCCAAACTAAAAAATCACACAACGAGAAGTCAGACGGGTGGTGGACCGAACTAAGAGCCGCCCTGTCCCCTATTGATAAGCAGTAAAAATGGACTTTATTCAGTTAATTCCATTTGTGACTGGGAGACGAACATGAGTCTCGGAAAGTACTTAACTTTACCCTGGGTACCGCTTGTATGTTAAACTGAAAATCCAAAACGTCTTCAGTGGCCACGGACTTCAGTGAAGCATCGGAATCTATTTATAACGAATAGAGTGTTGCCTACGCCTGGGGTGGGTTTTGAGGAAATCAGAGAATGATTACACCTCTGCATCGTCTCAGCAGAGACCCGAATAGCTGAGTGGGAACACGCGCCCAAGGCTATTTTCAGGCTCAGAAGGTGAGCGCGGGAAGAAAATTGGTGCTGCAGTAGTGCGGCGACTGAATGCAACTCTGGCGTTGCAGTGGTTAAATACGCTGGTGTTTTACCGTTTCAGTCAGTCTACTTCCTGCTTCCGCGAAGCAAAGCACCGAGACTACCTCTTAGAAAGAGAACACTGCAGTAAGTTTTATCAAGTGATGATCCTTGTGAAATATATTGCCCTGTGTTTGTAGTCCCTTTGCTCGAGTAGTCAAGTTGCATGAATGCTGTGGGTCGTATATTAACTGTGTTTGGGGCACGTTGATAATGCGCGGGCTGGCGTGGGACCTATAGCGGCCATGTTGTTTTCGCCATTGGTGTAGGAATGAATGAACGTTACTATCCGAAGGTGTTAAACTAAACTTGAACAGCGTATCCGCTGCTGGTATACCAATAAACGTTCAGTCTTTGTGTTTTGGAAGTAATCAACCAACTCACTGTGCCTAAAGCGTGGGTATATTCGTGTAGTGAAGGTTTGGATTTCTCGATACCACTACGCTCTATGTGTGTAGTAGCTGTCAGCCACAGCCGAAGCGTGTCCGAGAGGAGTCCGAACGTCCATCTGCAGCAAATAACAGGTATTTTCTGTACTTATTTCTACCCATACCATCATTATACTTTCAGGTACCGATTGAATAGTGATGTCGACTTCGGGAGAATTCGAGAACATGACCGAGGACCAGTTGGCTGATTCCCTCAACGCCAAGCTGTCCGAGTCTGATCTAGAGATGGATCTGGACGGTTCGGACTGCGAGGTATTGTCGGACAAGGAGGCTAAGGTCTTGGAAGGGTCTCGGATCCTTGTTGGCATGGGTCAGCCTGACGCAGGTGGCTCTGGGACCGGCACCGTAACTTGCTGGGGCGCAATTATGGAGGCCGAGGATGCTAGGAAAGCAGCTGCTGAAGAGGATGCGGCGATGGTGACAGACATGGCTGAGGTTGAGTCCGAGACTCCCGAAGCTAAGTCTGTACCTTCGGCTGGTACCTCTAAGCAGAAGCCTAGATCCCCCAGAAAGCAGGACAGGCCGAAGATGAAGGATGGAGAGATGGTCGAGTCCCCGCGGACTCTATCTCCAGATCCTGCTGATTCCTCGGCGGCAGTGACTGTGGAGCTCATGGATTCACCGGCCAAGAGCACCCGGTCTTCTGCCCGTCAAGTTCGGAAGCCCCGGAGTTCGGACCCCAAGTCGAACTCGAAAGGCAAGGCACCTGCCCCAGCGACTGGAACTACTAAGTTGAAGTTCCGGAAGCTGAAAAAGGTCCATGTGCATCGTGCTAAGGTGAGGGAGGATCAGTTGGCGCACGCAGGCTCATTGACTAAGTTCAATGCCGAGCTGGACAAGGCCACTGATATTGTCCCGCTGAACCCGAAGCACGATCGGCCAGGCTCACGTCATCTGATGGCCACAGAGTCCGACTCTGAAGATGACCATGGACTCATGCTTCGGTATGAATCCTGTCTCTACCCGGGGCTGTGTAAGGCGGGTAAAATGGAGCCTGGTACCAGTGAGAAGCTCCGACTGGTACCAACTCTGTGGGAGCCTGGATTTCGTTGTCCGTACCTGGTGTGTAGGCGAGTGAAGCTCAATGCTTCAGGTGTCCGAACTTTCTCCACCCGAGAAAGATTCTTCAGGCACCTGTGCGAGGTTCACACCCCTCAGACAGAAGTGTGGGTCTGCCCCTACGAGAACTGTCAGCAGCAGCTTGACAGGAAATCGGAGTTGGTCAGCCACATCATGAATGGGGCGATAGAGAAGGCGATAGAGAAGGCGGCGAAAGTGAAGCCTGAATGGAAGCCCTTCGGAGCTTTCATTCGGACAACTCATCTTTCGATGGCCCATCTCCGGACCCTTCGAAAGGCTGGTGAGGTGGATGTCCCCAGAACTGGTACTGGGAAATCCAAACCGACTCAGACCCCGGTAAAGTCTAGCACAGCGACTTCGGACAAGTCAAGTGCTAGTACTAGCTCGAAGGCCGCAGCCTCCAAGCGTCCGAGGACTGAGAGCCAGTCGAAGGCAGCTGAGTTGACTGCTCCTCCTGCTAAGAGGAGCAGACGTTCGAGGAAGGCCCAGAAATGGGTGGACACAACTCTGGCCGAACTGCCTTGTGCTTTGGAGACCGCTGCTCTGGTGGAAACATCAGAGACCGGCGTGAACCAGGCGTTGAAAGCCCTGCAAGTAGCTGCAGAGGATGCCAAGAGGCAGGTCAAAGTGACCGTGGCCGCTCTTGTGACTCCTCTGAAAAAGCTTCAGGCGGTGAGGGCGAAGGTGGATGAGGTAGGCACGCTGAAAGAAACCATCAGTCAGCAGGCTCTCCTCATCCGGACTCTGAAGGCATCCAATCAGGAGAAGGAACAACGCATCCTGAAGCTCTTGGAGGAGAATACCAGACTCCAGGGCTTGCTTTTGGATGATTCGGACGAGTCCAATCAAGGTGTGAGCAGGTCGGAAAGTTCCCTGGGTGGAAAGCCGACCTCTCTCCCTGCCAAACCAGTTGAGGGAGCTCAAGCCTTGCCTTCTTCAGGCTCGGGCGAGACTCCTGGTTTGACCGTGGTGTCCAGTCGAGCTGGTGGGACGTTGGAGGTTAACGACCAACAAATCCATTTCCTCACCAGTCTCCTGGACCAGATGAAGTCCCAACGTGAGCCACCCCAGCCTCAGAGAACTGTGGCTTCGGCTGCGTTGGGCCGGGCGCCTCCCGAGCAAGGTATGTTCGGAAGTATGTTCGATACTCCGGACAGACCTTCTGCAAAGGACTCGCCCGATGGACCGAAAGACGACGATGGCAATGGTAACTAAACGGAGGAAACGCATGGACGATGATGACTGGACCGCCCTTCGACCCGATTTAACCACCTCGGATGCTGTTCGGATGCCCTGGATCCTCGGATCATGACCCTGGTGTGTGGCGCCGACATTTACGTGAAGTCTGCAATAATGAAAGTGATAACCTTTTTCATAAAATAAGTTCTGTAGAACAGATTGTTTGCTTGTTAGTGAGGACACTATATGCTCCTGCCTGTCAAACGTGAAAAGGTTTTTCATAAATTTTCTTTCTTACTTCGGATAATTGTTCACATTAGTTAGGACACAGAATGCTCCTATTTGTCGATTCCTGAAGTTTTCATAAGATTGATTTATTTGTTCATTGTAGAGAGGACACACTATATGCTCCTACTTGTAGACTTTTACTTTTTCTTACCCTATCGAGTTTTTAAGATTTTTCTTTTCAAACTCTTAAAAGAAAAAAGGGGGTATTGTGGTGATATTGGGTGTAGGTGGCCGCTGAGGGTTAGTTCGTCCGAACCTCCCCAGTGGTCACTACTGGTCCGCGGGACTTTTTAGTCTAAATCATATGTTTTGCCTGTCGCCTTTTATATATTTAACAGCAGCCAGCTGTTGGTCGATAGTAACCACGACCTGGGTTTCTACCATTTAATGTAAGCTGTAGAGGCCATGATAAACCTCTCAGTGTGGATAGTGTTACTTATACCGCTCATTGTGAATTTTTGACTGTTGATGTATAGGTCTGATAGACACCTTTGGATGAGGGTTACCTGGCTGGCCAGGTAATCCGAAGTCCACAGTCTAGTCAGGTCTGATGCGAACTGATGCCAGTTCCGAAACCTCACAATAAAACCCAAGTGAACAGGTAGCGCCTGCCTTTGTTCCTTTTGTTCTATATAAACTCTCGATTAATAAGCTTCGGATACGCCAAGGGAAACGAACCTGCGACACAGATTCACTACATGAGTATATTTAATATCGCATTGATTTAAAGTATCATTTCTGTTATGTTAAACTGTATATTAAAGCTCATTTCTGTCATAAATGTGGGTTATTTGAGAGGATTGGTGAAGGCCAATTGTACATTTTCTGAAAATCTGACCTATATACAGGTCACATTTTCAGAAAATGTACAATTCAGCTTCACCGTTCTTCTCAAATAACCCAAATTTCAGACAAAAATAAAGTTCAAAATACAGTTCAATCTAATCAAACAGATTGCTAGAATCAATGCAATACCGAATATACTCTAATTTACCTGCCAATTGTACATTTTCTGAAAGTCTGACCCATACCTCATATGGAGCTCCATGCTATGTGTGCTTTATCTACAGTAGATATGTGATGTGTTTCAGGAAAATGAGTCATAAGTCGCGAAAATTGGATTTTGAAATAACATCCTATTGGAAAAGATGAGACCAAGCCGATTCCAATGAATGTAAACATTAAGGACATCAAATAAGTACTTTACTCTTTTATCTAGTAGGATAATTACCAGTAAAATAGCTAAATATACTCAACAGGGTGATCTAAGTAACGCACTGATATAATTAATAAACAGTCTTGAATGTTGGTACATGTATCAAGAGTATGTACATGTATAAAGAGATCTTGTAGGTAAACGACCTAGAAAAACACCAATTTTGCGACTTGTGACTCATTTCCCTGAAACACATCACATATAGTGAACTCTAGACGTGCGTTATGATCCATCCCTCTCCAGCCCCAGCAGCTTAGCATTACATGTAATCACACTAGTGTAAGGTCAAGTACAGTCATTACAGGCTTGTATGGCCGGTCATGAACTGGAGCAGGCAGTGGTGGTGGGATCAGACAATGTAATCTTGTGCTTAATGGGTCAGATTTTCAGACAATGTACAATTCACCTTCACCAATCCTCTCAAATAACCCAAATTTAAGACAAAAATCAGCTTCAAAATCATTTTTAACATAACAGAACTGATACTTTAAATCAATGCGATACCAGATATACTCAGATATACCTGGTATTCCTCACTTTTCAGCCTCATTTATCAGAATATTCTAAATGTATAGAGCTGCCAATTGTACATTTTCTGAAAATCTGACCCTAATACTCCATCCCCCCCACCCCTGCCTAAACACCCACACTCCCCCCTCCCTAAACCCCCACTCCCCCCCCCCCTCCCGCCTTAATGCTGGGTACACTTAATTCCCACGGCTATGGGGTTTCTTAAGTGTACCAAGCATAACCATTTAGATTGGTTTAAATGAAAATGTATTACTTATTGTTCATGTAAATTGATGTTTTGCCATTTTTATTCTACCTTATATGTACGCACTGCTCCATGTCTAATTGTACAAAAGAACTGTAAAGGCATTTTGTCAGTAAACCAGCAAAAGGTTCGCCCTTGAGCTGAGGCATCATGCCTCTTGTGAGTATTTTAAATATTGTGTACTATTTATATTGTCAAAGATCATCCTCCAAGCAACGAGGGATCTATTTATAAACAGTCAAATTATATGTATACTCATAATAAACCTTTATTAAAAAAAAAAAAATTGAATTTTGGGGATACTCACTAGGAAGTTACTGAGACCCTAGATATAACAAGGTAAATAAAGAGCAAAGTAAGCATGCAAGATCAACACTATATGAATATCGTGTTACTTATTTATCTATTCATGTATAAACAAGTGAAAATAACGTTTCACTATATATGTATAAGATAATAATCACCTTTTTCGAATTACGGGGAATCAGAATAAAAGAGATTTATGTTCCAATATGTGATGTGTTTCAGGAAAATGAGTCACAAGTCGCTAAAAATAGATTTTGAGATACCATTAGATTTGAAAAGATGAGATCAAGCCGATTTCAATGATAGTAAACAGTCTAATAATCTAATAAGTATTTCTAGATTTTAAGTTTGATATTTTCGTTTTTGAAAAAAAAAGTTTCCAATATTTCTGGGGGTGAATAAACAGTAAAGTTACTAAATGTAGTCCATATGAGGACCTTTAAAACGAAAGGATGTATTACATAGATTGGACTGAAATTTGATACATCGATTGATATAGGTATACGTGATCACGGACTGATCACGGATCATGGACTCACGTAACGTGACGTGATGAACTCTCTAAAAAGTAGAACATTCCAATAATGTGATCTTGTGAAAAAAACACTTTGATAAATATCAATTTTGCGACTTATGACTCATTTTCCGGAAACACATCACATATGTGATCCGTTTAGGAAAATGTGTCACAAGTCGTAAAATATGGATTTTGAGATATCACCATATTGAAAAAGAGGAGATTTCTATATTTTATGTTTGATATTTTTATTTTTGGAAAAATAAGTTCGCCATGTTTCTGGATGGGTAATTATCAGTAAAGTAAATAAATATACTCCATATAAATGCCTTCCAAACGCAAGAGTACATTTGATACAATATCCCGAAATTTGGCAATGTAATAAATGGGTCAGATTTTCAGAAAATGTACAATTGGCAGCTCTACACATCTAGTAAATTCTCCTAAATTAGGCTGGAAAATGAGGAATACCAAGTATATCTGAATATATTTGGTATCGCATTGATTTAAAGTATCAGTTCTGTTATGTTAAAATGCATTTTGAAGCTTATTTTTGTCTTAAATGTGGGCTATTTGAAAGAATTGGTGAAGGCGAATTGTACATTTTCTGAAAATCTAACCCATTCTCCCCTTTATGTGTAAACATTGAAGTCAACACCAGCGGTTTGTTTTGTTATTTTACGAGATTTTATTTCACTTCTGCTTCAATGCATATTATCATATATAATTCAACAATACAAGAAGACAACACGCAGAATACAGATGCTGGCAACATGCACTAGGAGGCGCCACCGATCACATCAGTGGCGCCACCTACACTCGAGAATAATAAACTAAATGAAGGGATCCTTCCCTGCTTCTAATTGTTCCTCTTTCTCTTCTCCTCTTTCTCTTTCTCTTTCTCTTTCTCTTCAGAAGATAAGGCTGAGACATGAGGGTGAAGTGCCCGACATACATAACAATTCAAAGCAGAAATATGTAAAAAAAAAAAAATAGATAAAAATAAAGCAAATACAAAAAAGCCGAAATATGTCACAGAAAAATGAGTCTCAAGTCTTAAGAATCTCTTCATTGAAATCAATTTTAGAATGATCAAGTTAGACAACATTAAAAAGACTTTTAATTTTTATGTGTGAAAACAATTTAGTGATTTTTATGGAGGGACAACCAATAGTAAACTAGTTAAATATACTCGTTACGATGACTTGAGAAACGCAAAGTTATATTCAATAGACAGTCCTGCAACTTGGTACATGTATTTACACTGCCATAAACATACATTCCTAGAAAGAAACACTGTGAAAAAACATTTGAAAAATATAAATTTAGCTTGGAAACCTAGTTACATGTGTTTACAGTCACAGGAAAACATGTTTAAACTATAATAAATCTCATTTATATGGTATGTATTGCCTAAACAGTTAAAACAATCCAGGAGTTTGTTTAATTCACAGAATACAATTATTACAAAGTTTTGTGCTTGCAAAATTGCCAGGATTGAGCAAGACAAGACATGATTTAATTTATTTGTTCCCCTTTGTGTATATGTAAGGAATAGCTATGTATGTCGGGCTACTTCCCTATTCATTTAGCTAGGAATAAGACCTTAAGAGATCTCACTTTGAAAATGATATGAAGCGAAAATAGCAACTTTATTTGCCCAACCCTTCTACCGTGGTTCCACAGTAAGGTCGTAGCCCGTAAGTAAGGTATACAGGGTGCCCGTGACTAGGAACTTTTCATGACTTTTTAACATCATTCTTGTCTTTTAAGTACTAAGAAGGCAGTTTGTATTATTTCAGAACAATTATAAAAAGTACTTCTTATTATTGAACGGTAGATCCAAATTGGATAATGATGCTTTTATATTTTTACTTCTTCTATATTGTTTTTGTTAAGTTCAATGTCCCTTCAGGCGATTTGACGAGTTCTGAAGACCACTTACATAAGGCCAAAAAAAAAATAGGTGTGTTTCCGATTTACCCCCCCAACCTAGAAAAACCTTACCCTACCTAAATTTTTGTTTACCATACCTGATTTTTTCCCCATCATATCTTACTTTTTTTTGAATTTTTTGACAAAAAAAGCTTATAAAAGCAGGAAAACGGGTTTTCCTAACCTGGAACTGTCAAAAGGCACATTTCCCATGTTCAAAACAACTATTGTTATGAAAAAGACATTTTTTTCAGTTCCTGGGAGGAGGTTTCCAAACAAAAAAAAATAACAAAAAAAAAAGTTACCACCCCACAACCTAGTTTTCAGCCAGATAAATCGGAAACACACCTATTTTTTTTTTCCTAAATATGCCTGGGATTTTAGACTGGTTAAGAAGTTAAGTGTTCAGAAATGAAGACTTTGTATGTAGCGAGGGCACCCTGGGAATAGTAAGCCAGGGTTCCACCAGTGCACCCTGACCTGCAACAAGTGCCACATGCAACAAGCAAGTGATGCCACAAGTCTTAAAGGGTTCAGTGTTGTCATGACAACTCTTAAAGGGTTCCAAGTGATGCCACAAGTCTTAAAGGGTTCAGTGTTGTCATGACAACTCTTAAAGCATTCCAAGTGATGCCACAACTCTTAAAGGGTTCTGAGTTGTTATGACAAATCTTAAAGGGTTCTGAGTTGTAGCAACTCTTAAAGGGTTCCGAGTTGTCATGACAACTCTCATAGGCTTCCAAGTGGTAATGACAACTCTTAAAGGGTTCCGATTACAATTCTTAAAGTTTTGAGTTGTCATGACGATTCTTAAAGTGTTCAACTCTTAAAGGCTCCAGAGTTGTCATGACAACTCTGGAGCATTATTATTTAAGGGTTTACTTTTAAAAGTTTTAGAGTTCTTGCATCATGGTGTAAAAGTCGGGGGTCATCTTTGATTGACCTCAACTGTTTATTCTAAGTTTTTATTCAGAAATGCATCTGCCACGCCCCCTACCGGCCCGGGGGCCTAATTTATAATAAAGAACAGTATGGTATTCTTCAATGGCTTGCAATTTGAAATAAATTGAAAAAATGGTAACATATTCCTGAATTAAATTCTATTGCATGTGGCATACATTATGTCATACATGAGGCTGCAGCAGTGGAGCCCCGGCTATATGTGGGTCAGATCTTTAGAAAATGTACAATTGGCAGCTCTACACATTTAGGAAATTCTGTTAAATTAGACTAGAAAATTGTCAATACTAGGTATATCTGAGTATATTTGGTATTGCCTTGATTCAAACAATCTGTTGGTTTATATTAAACTGAATTGTGAGCTGAATTTTTGTTTTAAATTGGGGTTATTTAAGATGATTGGTGAAGGTGAATTGTACATTTTCTGGCGATTTTACCCATATGCTTATGCACATCCATTTGCATATGAACAAATGAATAGTCACTCTTTAGTTGATACATCATTTATCATATCAATTTTCATTTGAATAATATAGGTTGAATTAATATTTCATGCATTTAAAGAGACCATTTTGATTACTTATCTGAGACTGAAATAGAAACAGATCAGCTGGAGTATTTATCGTGTAGAATGATAAGCTTGCAAGAGCAAGAGATTGCCTCAGGATGGTTTGTTCTATACAGTCAGACTCTTGTACTGTTGTGATGTCAAATCACAGAAATGATATGAAGCCACACCGCGATGCAGAACATCACGGTGTTAACTAACTTAGCTGTCTGAACACTCTAATTATTTAATTACAGACATGAGGAACTGTTACAGTTCCCAGGTCATTTATTAAGCAACCAAAAGAACCAGAACCAGAAGAATTTCACTCATAAGCTTGAACCACAATCCTCTAATTTAGAGTTAGAGAGATGGCATAATGGTTCTGATAAAATAGTCACCATACATTGCAATTTCCTCTGTGAGTGGTACAGAAAAATGAGTCATATGTCAATCAAATAAGATTTTGAGATCTCTTTGGAAAGATGAGATCAAGCTGATTTCAATGAAGGTAAACATTAGAATATCTGTCACATACTTTCATATTTTTATGTGTGAAAATAAAGTTAGCTATATTTCTTGATGGTTCATCACTAGTAAAGTAGTTAAATATACTCCTTAGGATAACCTCAGATATGCATAAATATATTAATTACATAGGCTTGAAATCTGGTACAAATGTTCATGCTACTATCAGTACTAAACAACCCAAACATGAACACATTCTGAGCAAGTGTTCTAGTAGGAGCATTTGTGATGTGTTTCAAGAAAATGAGTCATAAGTCGCAAAAAATGGATTTTGAGATATTATTACATTTGGAAAGATGAGATCAAGCCGATTCTAATGATAGTAAACAGTAGGACATTTAATGTGCATTTCTATATTGTAAGTGTTAATATTTTTATTATTGAAAACAAAGTTTGCAGTATTTTGGGGTGAGCAATTACTAGTAAAGTAGCTAAATATATTCATTACGACAACCCTAGAAATACATGGATATATTTATTACACTGTCCTGGAATTCAGTACATGTGTTCAAGCTACAAGAGGCTTTAAGCATCCCCAAAATAAAACATTCCCATAAATATATCCTGTGAATAAAACACTTTGAAAGATAACAATTTTGCGACTTGTGACTCATTTTCCTAAAACACATCACATTTGAGAAATATATTTCTTGTGGCTTATGACTCATCTTTCTGTAACATATCACATATAAGAATTCTGTCAAACATGTCTCCTCTTTTATTGGTTCTTTTACAGGCCTTATACAGGAATTAATGTCAGCTTTGCTTAATATTAATTTCATTATCTCATATTTGGACAACTTTGACTTTTCATTCTCTAAAACCTTACTAGAAAGCATATACCATTTGAAATCTAAGAATGCGAAGAAATAGAAATCTTTTCTTTTATTACCAGATAACGATTAAAAACATGACATTTTCCTATTGTCTAATTTGAAAACTTTCCTAAAATGTTCTCATGCAAGAGAGAAGTACCAAAATATATAATGTAATTTAAAGTTGCATTCTCAGTTAACGTTGGTCAAAAACTAGATTTTCTAATTTTTGTTCGGTTCTTTTCCAATCCATGAAAACTTCTTTTGACCGAGACGATTTAGTTCGGTTATTGTCCTGCAGGGCGTCAAAAGGGTTCACATTTATATTTCGGTGACCCGCCAAAATCCTGTCCTTCCCTTATTATCGCTCACCACGGCCCGTTTTCGCTCGGATGATTCGACTTCAAATTCTCATAATAAACATATAACAGTAGCAGAATATTGATAAATCCTGGGTCAAGGGTCAAGCAATGAGTGAATTTGATAAGAGTTTGTTTGTGGTAATAGCTGAGAATGCAGCTTTAATAGATTAGACCTCAGAGGAAATCAACATTGTGCTATATCATCATCATTCAGTCTTCGTCAGGTACCTCAAGTAAAGGTTGAACAACAAATTGAATATAATAGTGTATGTATATATAATACAACTACTTCGTTTATTCACAGTTCAGCACGTCCACAAATGAAGCCAAGACATACTCAATATATTAATATCATCATAACAATATTTATTTTAAATCATAATAGTAATAATCTTATATAATCGTAACAATGATAATAATAATGACAAATATTATTTATATTAATACGACCCTCCATCTCTCACTCGCTTAGGAATGAACCCACTTATAATATATAACATCTTTTTTCATTTTTTAAGAAATGCAAAGACTTTCTACATGCGTCGATATAGTTCTACCAAAGGCCTCAGTGAATGAATATTAGGTCTCAATCAATGCCGCCCGCCGGTCCTATTGTTAAAGGGTTTGACTTTATCATTTCATCTGGGTTTGCTTGCAAACAAAGGTGTATAATTGGATGACAACTAAGGTACCCCACTGCCTCAATGCCTTCAATGTCCAAGGTAAGGTAAACAAACGCAGATCCATTGTCACAATACAGTGTGTCCTGCAGTACTCGCTAGGATATTATTAGTCATCGCGGGGTAGTATAGAGATAGGGATGAACTATATTAAGTATAATATATCTAATTGGATCCATTTAAATTATCTACCTCCTTATTTGTCTTCTTTTATCGTATAGCAGAATACTTTGATTTATTATTTGTAAATTTGAGAAAATTTATTTCGGTGACGATATGAAAGTTTACAGGATAGCAATAGGGTGTTACCAAGGGGACAGAGAAGATTCAATAATCAGAATAATAATAATAATAATACATGTATGTGTGAGCTTCAGTGCCTATAATATAAAGAGACGACGTGAGACTTTCGCAATAAAGTAAAAACCACGATTCAACTGATGCGATTTGACTTGCGATTTACATGATACATCTCACATGCAACAAATAAGAACATGTTTAAATAGTATCACTTTCATTCAGTCAATAACTCTGTAAATGTTTACATGTAAATTTATGTAAATTCATGTAATTTTTATGTAAATTGTCGCATTTGTTGTTGCATCTGCTACATGTCGCAGCTAAATCGCATCATATCGCACCAGTGGAACCTTGGCTTAAGTAATATTTTAGTTCTTTTATCTCCAATGTTCACGAACTAGGGAACTAAGTGAGTATGTACCTGTAGTGTTGATACAGGCGGGTCAAAGGTCATGAGTTATTGGGAGGTCGTGTATAGGGGTCATACACAAGGTCACTAGTAAGGCCCTCACGTGTATAGGGGTCATACACAAGGTCACTACTAGTAAGGCCCTCAGACTCTGTTAGGAAGCCATGCATGTGTAAGTCTAACATACACATTCGTTGAAATCTTGCAGTCTTTTTTTTTCATTTTTCATCGTCAAAAAACATCATTTTCTGAGGGGAAAACAGCGAAATAAATAAATATCCTGAATTTGAACAACTGAAAGTAATATTGCCAAAGGACAGAAGGCTACTGTCTCAGTGCTACCTAGGCTGCCTAGCGGTGGTTACATGGGTCAGATTTTCAGAAAATGTATAATTAGCAGCTCTACACATTTAGGAAATTCTGCTAAATTTGGCTGAAAAATGATGAATACCGGGTAAATCTAAATATATTTCGTATCGCATTGATTTTAACTATCAGTTCTGTTATGTTAAACTGCATTTTGAAGCTCATTTTTGTCTTAAATGTGGGTTATTTGAGAGGATTGGTGAAGGCGAATTGTACATTTTAAAAAAAATCTGACCAACATAGGAGGTCAACCCAGAGAAATCCTGCGGTTCAGCCTCCAAAAATGATATTTACTTGGATCTAAACCCTTTAGAAACATTCTCATTCGGTATTTCCCAAAGTTGATACTCTATTTTACTCGCACGCATCAATGCTGCATATAAGATGTGAATAAGAATGAAGCATAAAGTTACTCATGTGTCCATTGCTTGTCTGAATAGGCTATTTGTGGGTCTTATATATCTCCTATTTTCCTATATGCTCAGGCCAAGAAAAATAGCTCTGTTTCTTGTCCAGAATCGCCAAAATCTAGGTAGCGAAGGGGAATTCCTTTATTATTAATTATTTATTTGTTAATTTCGTATTTCCAATGACAACAATGAATATCTGTCCAAAACAAGACAAGACCTGACCCTAAAGGAAATGATAAGCAATAAGAGGAACATACATGGGTCAGATTTTCAGAAAATGTACAATTGTCAGCTCTGCACATTGAGTAAATTCTGCTAAATTAGGCTGCAATTCGGTCAATACTAGGTAAATTCGAGTATATTCGGCATTGCATTGATTCTAGCAATCTGTTTGATTAGGTTGAACTGTATTTTGAACTTTATTTTCGTCTGAAATTTGGGTTATTTCAGAGGAGTGGTTATAGTAAATTGTACATTTTCTAAAAATCTGACCCACATGGTGTTTAAGGTTTCTCCAGTGACAAAGGACTTTTTTTTTGGTAAAAAGAGAGTTAGGTTTTTCTAGTTATAGGAGTAAAACCAGAAACACAACTATTTTCCTTGGCCTTACTATTAGTATATGATGACTATTTATAATGCCTTTAAGGTAGATTAAATATACTGGCAGCATTGAAATAATGCTGCTTTGTGTCTCTATATAATAGCTAAGAACCCGATCCCCAATGTAACTCATTCATATTCACGTAAACATCGACTAAAACCACTAGAAAAGTAACTATACACGTATCTCTGGGATGAAGGTTATTCAAACACCTTAATGGGTCAGATGTTCAGAAAATGTACAATTGGCAGCTCTACACATTTTGGAAATTGTCCTAAATAAGGCTAAACAATGATGAATACCGGGTATATCTGAGGATATTTGGTATCGCATTGATTTAAAGTATCAGTTCTGTTATGTTAAACTGCATTTTGAAGCTCATTTATGTCTTAAATGGGGGCTATTTGAGAGGATTGGTGAAGACGAATTGTACATTTTCTGACAATCTGACCCTAATGTCAGTTGGGAGATCTCTTAACAATGCGGGGATATGGATGATAGAAAGGGTCGGAAAATGATAATTAGTTTAGCTAGGGTATATATATGTATATATATATATGATGCGGGTATCGGGTAACCATAGATACTAAACGCCTTTATGGGCCAAGCATCAGAAAATGTACAATCTCAAGCTCTACACAAAATTTGAGTAAATTTAGTAAGTTTTGCTAAAAATGATAAATACTAGGTCTATTTGAGTATATTTTGGATTGATACAAAAACATCTGTTTGGTTATGTTCTTTGTTATTCAAACCTCATTTTCTGTCTTTGTAGAATACTTGAGAGGATTAGTGAAAGCCAATTGTACATTTTCTAACGTTCTGACCACAATATCGCTACCAATTAACAACTCTGGAATGGTTCCACCACTCACACCGACAATGGAAAGGATACACAAAAAGATTACACCTTCTTTTAACTTTAGAACTCATCGATTTCCTCAAGCTACTGGGCTTATAAAGTGAACATATCGGTCTGTAACTTGATTACTATTTACTGCCAGTCCTCATAATATATGTGATGTGTTTCAGGAAAATGAGTCATAAGTCGCAAAAAATATATATTGAGATATCATTATATTTGAATAGAGGAGATCAAGCCAATTCCAATGATAACAAACAGTCTAATAATCTAATAAGTATTTCTAGATTTTAAGTTTGATATTTTTTAAAAAAAAGTTTCCAATATTTCTGGGGGTCAATACACAGTAAAGTAACTAAATATAGTCCATAATTATGTGGACCTTTAAAACGATCGGACATATCACATAGATTGTCCTGGAATTTGATACATCGATTGACATAGCTATAAGTGACAAACTCTCCAAAAATCAGAACATTTCAATAATGTGATCTTGTGAAAAAAATACTTTGAAAAATATCAATTTTGCGACTTATGACTCATTTTCCTGAAACACATCACATATTGGCGAGGTGACATCTGTCATCATTTGTTTTTTATTTTTTTTTCATTTGTTAGAACATTATAGTTCATTCAAGGCTCAGAGCCTATTATATAATAAAAAAAAACGTATGCTAGTGGCTTTCCCAGACCTGGAGTAGGCCCAACACAACCGTGATTATGGGATTTTCCGGTTAGTTTCCCTCAGTTTGGAGGGATCTTATACAGGCTCTGAGCTTAGACTGAGCATGTGAATTGACTTCCTTTTGTGTAAATTATTGACCACATTTTGTAAAAGTTCTCTTATTATGAAAGACTCGTTACTTCTTTATAAGTACAGTAGCCTTTGTTTATGACGGCACAGATAGAAATATACCAATGGATAGTGTTATATGAACCTGAACAACCAACCAACACAACCACCCATTAGACAGCAACATGTATAATAATGCATCTTCATACGAGACAATTTATGTATAATTTTCAAGCTTTCCCCAAAACAGACACTAAAACACAACGAGTATCCAAGCCTTGGAGGTTTTCACACACACAAGTGAAACTTGATAAATATTCACTTGTTTGTTCTGATGGTCTACTTATTTATTTGTTTTTATTTATTTATTTCCTCTAAAAGTTAAAACCTGACCAAGTGAAGAGACATTTTCATCTAGGTAAAGTGTATTTTGCGGTGTGCCACAGACTACAGCGTCTAAAGTCGCCCAGAATGGATTTTTGACATTTGAAAAGATGAAATCAAGCAGATTTCAACAGTGTTAATCTTTCAGTATAAGTAATGTTGTTGTTTATTGGCTTTATTTTTGAAATAAAAAAAAAAATAAAAAAATTGGTGTTTGAACAAATTGTTGGCAATATTAGTGGATTTTAATATATGCCCTGAGGACGTCCTTACAAAAGCTTAAACATTTTAATTTTTTTATTACATTTTTGGCCAAAGTAACGGCTGGGAGAACTGGATGTAATCTAGAAGTCAGTATACATGTTTGTCAATATGTCATATGTTATTATTTACTGTTCAAACTTTGGATAAATAAAGTAGTTTCTTATCTTATCTTATCTTATATATTCAGTACATGTAATTTGGTACATGTGTTCAATCGAATAAAAACGCCTAAATCCTAAAGAAATAACAACATTCTTACAAATAGTTCATTAAGGAAAAAAAAACATTGGAAAAATATCTTTTCTTTGCGACTTTCAACTCATGTGTCTGTGACCCATGTGTGAAAAGTGACTAGGGACAGCTATTCCTACTCAGTTAGATCCAGTGCGGAGACGGCGGAAAGGCTGAGGATGGGTAAAGGCCCATTCACATTACAACGGCCGATTGGTGTACGGCCGCCGCACGGCAAAAAACACAATGTTAAAGTATTACAGCCGGCAAGAATCGTGGTTGTGGTAATGTGAATGGGCCTTGACTCTGTTAGAACCCACTTCATACTCTACCCTAAAAACATGTTTAAACATTGTTTCACCAGGACTAGGTCAACTCACAGAGCTGCTCTTCCCCTAGTGCCCCCTGGGGGAGGAGGTGGAAGTGAAATTGCAACCACACTAGAATTCGAACCCACAACATTACCAGTGACGTCCTATACCAGTGCTTTTCTGCAACCACCTTCATCTAATGATTGTTTAAAATGTTTGTGGCCAATACAAATATTTAAATTAATTTAAATTAATATATATAAATATATTATAATATATTTAAATCAATTAACAACACTGATTTCAGTCATGCTCTACAGCAATTAACCCTCTTCTGTGGTGTGGTTCACAACATGGGGGACATATAACCCTTCCTCAACCTTTCCCCTCATCATAGGCAATGCCTTTCAAATCAATATATTTGAACCGATTGGTAAAGTAGCCAACAGGTTGATTGGTATATAGTGCAGTTCATTCAGTGGACAGGCGGACTTGGCTGGATAAGTCCCACAATGTGAATGATCGGCTTTGATATGATAAGAACCAACACGTAATTACAATAACTATAATCAATAGAATGATAATAATCGGGTACAAGTATTAGCTCTAGTGGTGAGGAAGCGTCGTATGAACTGTTCACGTCTCTATGGCAACGGCCTCTTTTTTCCATGTTAGTTCCTGGTTAAACAATAGATGGCGGCAGCAGCAGTAGCATTGACTTGAAATACAATTGGATGATGTGGGGGAGATGGGAGGGCTGAAGGGTATGTAGATTACAGGAGGATGCTTATCCTTCATTGGTCCAGTGAAGTTTAATGTACATACATTACATATATATAATATATATAAAGACATCAAATCCAAGTACACCTCATTTCGTGAAGAGATTACGCTCCATGCAGCAATTGACAAAGCGTGAAAACATTTAAAGAAGGCCCTTCGTTACAATCTTATCCAAGCTCCTAAATATATTTATGCTCCAAATAACAGGGGTTGATGATGTGCCCTTGTCTGGGTATGAGTATGGGTTCCTTTTACCACTCATTCTCCTCATAAAGTAGATACAGCGGCCATGGAGATTATTCCACGGTGAAAATCCTCCGGTGGTAATCTCTGTGTCATGTGCCAGCCAGGCCACAGTCTGTGACAGTGACGCTGTCACAGGTGACAGTCAAAGAACGTCCATTCATGTACTTCTGGGCAGCAGCGTTTGCTCGCTCAAAAACGGTGCAGATATGTAAAGTTAAACAACCAGTGTTTTCCAGGTGTTTTACTGGCAGAGTTACAGTCATGTGTTAGCAGTGTGCAGTGACAACCTTGGTACCAGCGGCGCGCAGTCATAATACAAATACTCACAGTAAGAGCAGCTCACACAGTAGGAGCAACTCACTCAGGGAGGAGCAATATGCCACTGTGGAATATTGGGACAAACATGCTTATAGTGATTTAGCTCACAGAAAGGAATATTTCTCAGGATTTGTGATATTTCTTATTATTGCCAGCATCGTGAATCTCAGTTTGCGATGATCTTTCTTTGTATTTTCTCAACACAAGATGAATTGATATTAGAAATAAGTCAGTTGGCGAAGAGACAAGCATGCGACTCGACCAGCAGCGGCTGCAGTAGCAACATTGCTTGAATAAATCATACCGATATAAATAAAATCATAATGTTTTCTGACTGCTTGCGTTGCACGTCAAGTATTGGAACGTAAGGGCATGATATTGTGATACCTATCAACCAACAGAAGATAATGATGATTAAACTTTGGATGAACTGAAGGTATTGCCTAATGGGCAATGCTAATATTTCCAGTTCAATTTTCTTTTTTTAATTTGACCTCAATGTTGCCATAAATTGTCCTAAAATGTCTTACACCATCTAAGGAGGTCTCCTAATTTATCCATTAGACTAAAACCAATTATTCTAAGATATGGTTTGCATGGAATGATTCCCATTCTTTTCAGTTCTAATGATTACAACTTAACACCCCATCAAATCCGGCGAGTCTGCCAACAAAGGGAGAAAAGAACTTGAAGATTTTGAATCGAAGAGATCAACAAATTCCCAACCCAACAACCAACCCAACTAAAACCAGGTAAACTGTTACACCAACAAGGATCAATCAATAAAGAATGTCCTCACCATAAAAACTTTCATACCCAACAAAACTGCTAGATTTGTCTATCATGCCGCAGCGATAAAAAAGAGAATGACGATGTACACTCATATTATTATATAGGTCTCCAATCGTTACCACATAACCACAGTGGAAAGCCAGCACCTTGAATAAATCGTCCCTAGACGACCTTCTTAGATCTCTATATATTTATTTATCATGTCTTATTTGTTAAGATTAATATTTGAGAATTGTGTATACATGCTTAGGACCAGAAATTTGATAGGTAAGTTTTAGGAAGAGCAAATGCTAAGATTTTTGAAACTTTTTTGTATGTATGTGTGTGTATATATTTTTGTTTCATTTATTTCTTCCGAAATTGAACAGTGGTTTGCATATCGGATCTATGATCTGTGATTTCTGCCGAATTTAGCTCCATTGAAATGGTAGCATATCGGTATAACTTATGCTTTTCCCTTTGTAAGGTACTTGATTGACTGTGTAGCATTTTAGTCATTTATTTGTTATACTTTCTTATGTGCACGCATTGTTGTTGTTTGTTCTCTAATGTTGGTCCTACTCTGCTCTTTCTTATATTCTGCCCTGATTGTAGTCGCTTTAAGGGCGTATCGGAATTCACACCTATGACGTCATATCTCAACTAATATACCAGCTTCTCATTGGCTGCTCAATTGTCTCTAGATTCAGGTATCAAAACACTCAATTCTTTCATGTCCTCTTCACAAGCAGTGTCGCCCCCTGTCACTTGTTTGTGGCAATATTATTTAATTATCAACCGCTGCCGAAGTTATTTTTAATTTTTGTAAAATGCAACTCTTTTATTTCTCTTAAGAGCACACTTTTCCTACCATGATGCCGGATTTCTTTCTATCTTTCCAATCTCTCATAATATTTCTCTCCTCTCTTTTTTTGCAATTCATTCCAAAGCCGAAACACGACACGGAAACATGAGGAGCATTAAAATAGCTCCAAATTGTGTTGTTGTTCCCTTCTGTAAAAATCATCCTTATTATCATCATGGCCTTGTAACTGTCGCCGACCAGCAAACTTATGTTGCTATTTGTAATAGTGTAGGAGCACCCGGATGTTGTTAGATCTTGTGGTGCGGCTGCAGCAGCTGCAAAACGCTACGATTCAACGTAACGTTAAACGTAGTAGTAACGTACTCCGTAAGGTTGTAACGATCGTAACGATAGTAGTAGTAATGATGGTAGTATACGCTAGAGGGGGTAGGTAAGTGGTTGTGAGATGTTGGTGGAGATGATGACGGCGTTCACCGCGAGATGGCAGCAGCGGCGTGTAGTTTACTCGACAGAGCCCGATTGGTCGGCTGTCAACATTTGGTAGAGGAACTGGTCGGCCATGCATCCCTTAATGAATTCCTCTTTACTAAGGACGCCATCTTTGTTCTCGTCCATTTTATCAAAGATTTCTTCCGTCCTCTTCTCAGGCGTGTCATCTGGATTATTCTGGCTGATCGAGTTGCCTACCATGTTGTAAATAGCCTGCCAGAAGAAATAATAACAGGTGATCAGTCTTAGTAAAACATTCCCATTGATTATTCATTATTTCCACACAATTTAAGCACATAATAAGAAAAACAATAATAATAACATTGATCTGTAACAGGGAAATGAGTCACAAGTCCCCATATTTTGAGTTATCATTGTATTTGAAAAGACAAAGCTACATTACTGTTAATAATTTTACTAGAAGGTTTGGTCTTTTCAGTTTTACTTTATTATTTGTTTTACTTGTATTTATATTTTCGTAGACCATACTTGAAAGCCAGAAAACTATATTTCAGATGTTTGCTTCCGTTTTGTACAAAGCTTTTAGGTACAAATTAATCATTTATTGAATGGAATTGAATTAATTATATATTGACAAAAATTATCCGCTGTAATTTTCTGTTTTTTACCTTGACAAATATACTCTGGTAGAAAGTATTTAAGTGTTGTTCTGGTCAACCCCTGATATTTAAGAAGGCCACAATCAAATATAGATACGGTATAAATGTTGCTGAATGTTCATTCTTGTATACTCGATCACTTAGCAATGTCAACTTTAGGTTGGGTTGTGTGTTTGTATAGGTAGTCTAGTTAGGCACTGCCTATCCTGGGTCATGGGAAAAACCTCAACCGAGGAACATGTAAATCAGTTTATATGTGATGTGTTCCAGTAAAATGAGTCACAGGTCGCAAAATTGATATTTTTTAAAGTGTTCTTTCCACAAGATCTCTTTATTGAAATGCTCCAATCTTTAGAGGGTGTAACACTTATAGTCATATGAATCCATGTAACAATTTCGGGACATTATATCAAATATATCCTTGCGTTTTGAAGGCCTTCATATGGAGTATATTTAGTTACTTTACTGCTAATTACCCATCCAGAAACATTGCAAACTTTTTTTTTCAAAAATGAAAATATCAAACTTAAAATAGGCCTATAGAAATACGTATTAGGTGCCCTAGTGTTTACTATCATTGGAATCACCTTGATCTCCTCTTTTCAAATATAGTGATATCTCAAAATCGATATTTTGCGACTTATGACTCATTTTCCTAAAACGGATCACATATGGAATCTAAGATAAATAGATGTAGCCTGAACAAGGTCAGGATACGATGTGGTACATTGTTTGTTTCCGTCATGCATAATTATTATTTCATGTAGAGTATTATCTCTGCGTTTCTAAGGCCAATCTCAAGGCGTATATTTAGTTATTTTACTGCTAATTATCCACAAGAAATAATATTATGAGAAACTATTTGATTCAACGTCCATGTTTTTCCGAATTAGGATTCATTTTCCCTCTGACACATCTTTAAATTTGGTTCATGTATTCACATGACTTTAAGCGCTAGATGCCCCCAAAATTAGATCTTGTGAATAAAACACATCGACAAATCTCATTTTGCGACTTATGACTCATTTCTCCTACAACACATCGCATATCATCAATGTATTGGCCTTCAATTGTAATACAAAACAATATTAATACCGGTTTGGGTTTTTTTGATACCAGATGGCACATCACATGACAATCTAGTGGGTCAGATTTTCAGATAATGTCCAATGTGCCTTCACCAATCCTCTAAAAAAAACCCACATTTAAGACAAAATAACTTTGAAATGCAGTTTAACATAAAAGAACTGATACTTTAAACAACGCGACACCAAATATACTCAGATACACCCGAAATTCATCATTTTCAGCCTAATTTAGCAGAGGTTCCCAAATGTGTAGAGCTGCCAATTGTACATTTTCTGAAAAGCTGACCCATGTTCCCATTGCAAACAGTGTCTGGTTCATCTTCATTAATAACACTCAATTAAAAAAAAGCTGGGGAGTTGGAAGACATCTTCGCCAAGGGGACGATTCATAACATTGGCTGTTGGCTGGCAATTAATCACCAACATAAATAATGGTGTTGGTTATACTCCACAGGGGGCGTGTGGGTGCTAAAGAGGATCCATCTTGTGGAACAGCGCCCCCACACGTGATGGAGAGGAGTTACACTTCATTAAAAATATAGAGTGTCGCAATTAGGATGCTTTAAAGAAAAATATGATCCGTTTAGGGAAAATTAGTCATAAGTCGCAGAAAATGGATTTTTGAGATATCATCATATTTGAAAAGAGGAGATCAAACCGATTCCAATGATAGTAAACAGTCTAATAATCTATTTCTAGATTTTAAGTTTGATATTTTAATTTTTGAAAAAAAAAAAAATGTTTCCAATATTTCTTGGGGTCAATAAACAGTAAAGTAACTAAAATGTAGTCCATATGAGGACCTTAAAAACGAAAGAATATATTACATAGATTGTCCTGACATTTGATACATCGATTGATATATCTATAAGTGATAAACTCCCCAAACATCAGAACATTCCAATAATGTGATCTTGTGAATACAACACTTTGAAATATATCAATTTTGCGACGTATGACTCATTTTCCAGAAACACATCACACATTTAGAATGTCGCAATTATGATGCTTTAAAGAAAAATGAGTCACAACTCGCAAAAATGAAATTTTCCCAGGTGTTTTATTCACGAGATCTCTTTATAGGAATGTTTTCACTTATGGAGTGTCTAGTGCTTTCAGACCAAGGAGTTAATTTTAACGTCTCTGTTCATGAAAAAGAAAGTATTTTCCTTTTTTAGACTTGTATTACTTCTTCAATGAAAAGGTATGTGCCTAGGAGGATATGCTTATTATGTAACTTAGTAATAACTTTATAATTTACGATATATGTGACCCGTTTTAGGAAAATGAGTCATAAGTCGCAAAATATGGATTTTGAGATATCACTAGGACATCTGATATGTATTTCTAAATCTTAAGTTTGATATTTTTATTCTTGAAAAAAATAAGTTTGTAATGTTTCTGGATGGGCGATTACCAGTAATGTAACTAAATAATTATACTCCACACGACGTCCTTCAAAACGCAAGGATATATGTAATACATTGTCCTCAACTTTGTTACATGGATTCATATGACTATAAGTGCTAAACCCTCTAAAAATCAGAACATTTCAATAAAGAGATCTTGTGGAAAAAACACTTTGAAAATATCAATTTTGCGACTTGTGACTCATTTTCCTGAAATACATCAGATATAGAGAATGCAGAATGTCATTGGTGGCCTGCATTATTGTCTCATCTATTCGCCTAGTTCCTGTATAACCGCCAGGTGCCGTTAAACACCTCCCGTTGATGGAGACTATTCACACTGAACTCGAGACAATCTCAGAATACGAATCACCAATCAATCAATACTTTCTTGCATCTAGTTGTGCCCCACACTGAGAGAGCCTACAGAGAAGGCAATGTATTCCCATTAGCATTACTATATGGGTCAGATGTTCAGAAAATGTACAATTCGCCTTCACCAATCCTTCAAAAAACCCACACATTTAAGACAAAAATGAGCTTAAAATGCAGTTTAACATAACAGAAATGATACTTTAAATCAATGCGATACCAAATATACTCAGATATACCCAAAATGTATCATTTGTCAGCAGAATTTAGCAGATGTTACTAAATATGTACAGCTGCCAATTGTACATTTTCTGAAAATCTGACCCTTTTACTTTTACTACTAACTTAAAGATGAACTAGTTTTTGATGACAGGAGAAAGCCAAATAAGTAATATGTTAGTTTCATCAATTCATTTAATTGGTTTATAGCATCTGAACTCGAGACAATCTCAGAATATGAATCACCAATCAATCAATAATTTCTTGTCCCCTTTGCCCCTGGGAGAGCCTCCAGAGAAGGCAATGTGTTCCCATTCCAATATATGATCTGTTACAGGAAAATGAGTCATAAGTCGCAAAAAATGGATTTTGAGATATCACCATATTTGAAAAGATGAGATCAAGCTGATTCCAATGGTAGTAAACACTATAGGACATCTAAGTAGTATTTCTATATTTTAAGTTTAATATCTTTATTTTTGAAAAAAAGTTGTTAATATTTTTGGGAGGATAATTACTAATAAAGTTTTTAAATATACTCCATAAGATGACCTTAGAAATGCATGGATATATTTAAGATATTGCTTTAAAATTTCGTACATGTTTTATATCACTTGAAGTATTAAGTACTCCAAAAACTAGAATATTCCAACAAAGATATCTTATAGATAAATGACTTTGAAAAATATCTATTTTGCGACTTATGTCTCATTTTCCTGAAACACATCACATATGTTAGTTTCATCTAAATCTACCTGAAGTTTAATTGGTTTATAGCATCTTTGACACCTACACAATTCACAAGGAAAATGAGAGTCACTGATTCAAACTCTAACATATATATATCACACGAACAATCGGATAATCCAAAACCGAACTATGAGAGACAAAGAATAATGACTTTATTTACTTAATTAATTAATCCTGTGTTTATTTCTGTTGGGTATGCCCGAAGACCTACACGGTCCAAAGTGCAGAGTGTAGTTTACCATTTCTGACAACTGTTATGTAAATTGAGTTGTTGGTCTATATATATATACTGCATGAAACAATGCTGAACTGCAAGCGGATTGTGCAGTTTCGCATTGGTGTGAAAAACCCCTCAAAATCGGTTCTCCAATAAAATAAAATAGTATTATAATTCAACAACCCTAAAGAAATAATGAGTTAGAACCTGTTGCCAGTGCAAACCTATACTAAAAATCATTCAAAATAAACTAATTTATTTAACTTCTAGGGACCTTTGAGCACAACAAATGAAACATTTTTTAATGTCAAGCTGTGAATGATTTGTTTCGTTTCCTTAAGGCAATAATTTTTAGAATAAAATTATACAAAAGTAACATTTATGTCGTAGATATATGGGCCAGATTTTCAGAAAATGTACAATTGGCAGCTGTATACATTAAATTTTAGGAAATTCTGCTAAATTAGGCTGCAATTTGGTCAATACTAGGTCAATTCGAGTATACTCTGTATTGCATTGATTCTAGCAATCTGTTTGGTTAGGTTGAACTGTGTCTTGAACTTTATTTTTGGCTTAAATGTGGGTTATTTGAAAGGATTGGTGAAGGTATATTTTCTGAAAATCTGACCAATATACTATTTTCAATATTTTCAAAATAAACTGAGAAGTATAATTAATAAACCTACCGTGATGATTTCAACCATTTCACTCCGCTCGATCGTTCCGTCTCCGTTGATATCGTACATCGCGAAAGCCCATTGTAGCTTCTCCTCTGGCTTGCCTGCCGAGGTGATGTTAATAGCTAGTAGGAACTCCTTGAAGTCGATCTTTCCGCTGTTATCTGCGTCAAACGTCCGGAAGACATGTTCACAGAATTTCTCTGCGTTTCCTTCTGGGAAGAATCCCGAGTATACTTCCAAAAATTTCTTGCGTGTCAGTTGGCCTGATGGACAATCTCTCTGCAAAGATAAGAACAGGGTAGCCATGTAGAAACATATTGATTTCGGTGCAGAGTTGGACAAAGTTTTTAAATGCTTTATTCATCACGACATTATGTACAGTTTACAATTTATCTCAGTACCTGATGATTTACATTATATGGGTGAATATTCTCACAATAATAATTTATAGAAATATTAAAATATATAGAACTATCACCATATATATAGAACTATCGCCGTGTCACATCAATTCATGACAAACAAATTATCATTTGGTAATTTAGACACATTAAGCTCACTCACATAGCTTCACTAATCTTTACCTCAACGACATAAGGGCACCTAAAGTCAGACTCAGTGTTTTTAAAAGTTACTTAAAAATAATCATAATAGATTTTTGTATATCTATATCACATTATAACATACAGTCATACTGTCTAAATTAAGGAGAGAAAATTATGGAAAGCTAAAAACTCTGTGTGATCCTCCCAGTATCCCTTAATTATGGTTAAACAAAGGTGTCATTGTTTGTTATACATGCAATATAAAGGTCAGATTTTCAGAAAATGTACAATTGGCAGCTCTACATATTAGGGAAATTCTGCTAAAGTAGGCTGAAAACTCATGAATACCGGGTATATCTGAGTATATTTGGTATCGGGTTGATTTAAAGTATCAGCTCTGTTATGTTAAACTGCATTTTGGAGCTGATTTTTGTCTTAAATGTCGGTTATTTGAGAGGATTGGTGAAGGTAAATTGTACATTTTCTGAAGATCTGACCCATATATATTATAAACGAATTTGAGCTGAATATTGTGTTATTTCATTTTTCCGGGACGAATTCAGTGGATTGATGTATGGGGCAGATTTTCAGAAAATGTACGATTCAACTTCGCCAATCTTCTCAAATAACCCAAATTTCAGACGAAAATAAAGTTCAAAACACAGTTCAACTTAACAAAACAGATTGCTAGAATCAATGCAATGCCAAACATACTCGAATTTACCTAGTATTGACCAAATTGCAGCCTAATTTAGCAGAGTGTACTAAATGTGTAGCGCTGCCAATTGTACATTTTCTAAAAATCTGACCCTTATAGATAATGACTTGTTGTGTGGGATTCCTTCACCTGTAAAAAGGGAGAGAACTCATCTCTACAGGCTATTCCCAGCAGGATAACCTCAGATAGGTCAGATTTTCAGAAAATGTACAATTCGCCTTCACCAATCCTCTCAAATAACCCAAATTTCAGACGAAAATAAAATTCAAAATACAGTTCAACCTAATCAAACAGATTGCTAGAATCAATGCAATACCAAATATACTCGAATTTACCTTGTATTGACCAAATTGTAATAATTGTAATAATTAATTAACGTTTTCATTTCATTAACAGATACATCAGTATCCTAGTTTTCTTCTTAGCACTGTTATGCTTTTATACATTCTGTATTTCTTATCTTATATACATTTACATCTATCTTTATATTTACATATATATAATCAATGCACAGTCCTGTAATTCTAAGCACGCGAAAAAGGAGAACATTCATACAAATAAATCACCTTAAAAGATATCTATTTTGCGACTTGTGTCGCACATGTGTATGTACATGTTTTGCTGACGTCACCCACATAGAGTCAAGTATAGCGTTATGTAGCCACGCCCACACCACGCCCTGAGATGACATGTGACTGTCATATAACCAATTAGACAACAAACGGCCAATAAAAACATTTAAAAAAACTGCATCTAACTGCCAGCCTTTTCATGTAGTACGTCACCGGTAATATAATGACACATGAAGTAACCTTGTCAAGCCTCTTTCCTTTGTCTTGGGGTCTCTTTTCTCTGTCTCTCTCTCCCTTCTTCTCTATTTCTATTTCCTGGGTAAGACCATAAGTGCCTTTCTGTCTCTTTTTCTCTGTCTCTCTCTCCCTTCTTCTCTATCTCTATTCCCTGGGTAAGACCTTAAAGTGCCTTTCTGTCTCTTTTTCTCTGTCTCTCTCTCCCTTCTTCTGTATCTCTATTTCCTGGGTAAGACCATAAAGTGCCTTTCTGTCTCTTTTCTCTGTCTCTCTCTCCCTTCTTCTCTATCTCTATTTCCTAGGTAAGATCATAAAGTGCCTTTCTGTCTCTTTTCTCTGTCTCTCTCTCCCTTCTTCTCTATCTCTATTTCCTGGGTATGACCATAAAGTGCCTTTCTGTCTCTTTTCTCTGTCTCTCTCCCCCTTCTTCGCTATTTCTATTCCCTGGGTAGGATCATAAAGTGACTTTCTGTCTCTTTTCTCTGTCTCTCTCCCCCTTCTTCTCTATTTCTATTCCCTGGGTATGACCATAAAGTGCCTTTCTGTCTCTTTTCTCTGTCTCTCTCTCCCTTCTTCTCTATCTCTATTTCCTGGGTAAGACCATAAAGTGCCTTTCTGTCTCTTTTCTCTGTCTCTCTCCCCCTTCTTCTCTATCTCTATTTCCTGGGTGAGATCATAAAGTGCCTTTCTGTCTCTTTTCTCTGTCTCTCTCTCCCTTCTTCTCTATCTCTATTTCCTAGCTAAGACCATAGGTGCCTTTCTGTCTCTTTTCTCTGTCTCTCTCTCCCTTCTTCTCTATCTCTATTTCCTAGCTAAGACCATAAAGTGCCTTTCTGTCTCTTTTCTCTGTCTCTCTCTCCCTTCTTCTCTATCTCTATTTCCTGGGTAAGACCATAAAGTGCCTTTCTGTCTCTTTTCTCTGTCTCTCTCCCCCTTCTTCTCTATCTCTATTTCCTGGGTAAGATCATAAAGTGCCTTTCTGTCTCTTTTCTCTGTCTCTCTCTCCCTTCTTCTCTATCTCTATTTCCTAGCTAAGACCATAGGTGCCTTTCTGTCTCTTTTCTCTGTCTCTCTCACCCTTCTTCCCTATCACTATTTCCTGGGTATGATCATAAACTGCCTCCCTCTCAGGTCTCCTGCCCTTGATATAACCATATCAAATGTGTTGATAAGGGCGTAAAGCAACCAATCTCACTCACTCACTCACTCCTTTGCCTTGGGGATAAAATATGTATTTAGGCTATGTCTGTAGCACAATGAATGGTAGCTCACGTTGCTGGCCTTGATTCCCCGATCAAGGCCAGCCGTCATACCGGTTCAAAACACAAGACAAAAATTACTTTCCTTCCGGACACATTGTTAACCTTGAAATAAACAAAAACCAACTAGCTAAATCTAAACAGTACCTTTATATCTATCTCCGGAGACATGTTTGATAATATATTAATCTGTTAAAACTATTTTTATCTCACGGGCAGAAAATAGCAGATGAAGTCATGTATAATGGAAGTGCCAGCTTTGCTGGTGGAATTGTTTATTGCAGTTTGCTGGGTTTTGCCGAACAGTATTTTGAATCTTATTTTGTCCTAAATTAGGGTTATATAAGGGGATTAATGAAGGCGAATTGTACATTGTGAGGGTGTCTTCTCACATATATGCCTGAAAATGTGGTCAATTTCCATATACTACTCACGCGTAAAGATGTTGAATGAACAGGCATTATATATATATGGGTCAGATTGTCAGAAAATGTACAATTCACCTTCACCAATCCTCTCAAATAACCCACATTTAAGACAAAAATGAGCTTCAAAATGCAGTTTAACATAACAGAACTGATACTTTCAATCAATGCGATACCAAATATATTCAGATATACACGGTATTCATCATTTTTCAGCCTAATTCAGCAGAATTTCCTAAATTTGTGGAGCTGACAATTGTACATTTTCTAAAAATCTGACCCATATGCGGTTTGGGAGTCGTCCCAAATCGCATATAATGCACATAATTAATTCATCTGATCTTTCTTTAAAATATTTCTAAAACAGTTTGTCATATTGATGGGCGGACCAGGAAGATCTGTTCGCAGAGGCTCCTGTCCATTTCATGTACCTGACCTGATTAACTTGAATAAAAATCTTTATATATATTTGAATTCTGTTTAGAGCTAATAAGGCTCCACCTGGGGAGGGGACATTGAGTAACAGAAATAAACCTGATTCCCTTGCTGGAGTCAGCTGGGGGGAGTTCTTAGCTGTATTCTCACGTACTATCACTAACACAATCTGACTAAATTGTTTCAGGAAAATGAGTCATAAGCGCAAAATTTATATTTTTCAAAGCATTTCATTCATAAGATCTCTTTATACGAATCTTCTCATTTTTGGGTTATTTAATGCTCCGAGTCGTATGCATATGTGTACCAAATTTCAAGACCGTGTATTAAATATGTCCATATATTTCTAAGCTCATCCTATAGAGTATATTCAGCTACTTCACTAGTAATTGTCCACCCAGAGATATTGCAAACTTATTTTTCAAAATTAAAAATATCAAATTTAAATGTTAGATGTACTAGTGTTTACTATCATTGTAATCCGCTTGAGCTCATCTTTTCAAATATGATAATATCTCAAAATCCATATAATGTGACTTATGACTCATTTTCCTGAAACATTATTATGACTTATAGGACTGGAATTATTAAGATCTTACTGCTGGTATATGTTTATACAAGAATTCGAAGCCTAATAAGCGAGAGAATAACAAGTGAAGTCATCGCATGAAGGGATTCAGGCGGGTCCTCAAAATACAAATGAGGACACTTTAGAAGCCCTATAGCAAAGATAAATGAACACAACCCTCCAAGATTTTGGTCAAAATTAATTACTGCGTTGGAAACGAAATGGAAGTATATAACATTACCAATATAAGCAAATGATCGATTTTTGAGTGGTCTTAAGACCCTGCCCACACACAGCCGATTTGCCTCCCGATTGTCCCCCGATTTGGGTCTCCTGATGAATCCTATGACTTCATTTCAAACCCAGATTTATTTTTTTGAAATAACATAAACCAGGATTGGAAATGAAATCCTAGGATTCATCGGGAAGACCAAATCGGGGGGCAATCGGGAGAAAAATCGGCTGTGTTTGAGCAGGGTATAACTGAGAGTACAACTTTAAGTGCATGCTCATCATTCAGCATTATGGATGCAGACTTATGAATAATCTGGGCTCTACTTATAGAGACTTCCTTTGATATGAAGAGACTGAGTCCTTTCTACCTTCATTATAGAGAATCTGTGAGTTTTTATCAAAGCTAAACCTAAGAAAATTGGGATAACCTCAAAGCGCCAACATTAACTCAGAAAAGCACCTTTGGATGCCAGATCATTGGAAGAAGAAATATAAATGGGTCAGATTTTCAGAAAACGTACAATTCATCTTCACCAATTCTCTGAAATAACCCAAATTTCAGACGAAAATAAAGTTCAAAATAGAGTTCAACCTAACCAAACACATAGCTAGAATCAATGCAATGCCGAATATACTTGAATTTACCTAGTATTGACCAAATTGCAGCCTAATTTAGCAGAATTTACCAAATGTGTACATCTGCCAATTGTACATTTTCTGAAAATCTGACCCAAATATGCCCTCCAGCCAATCATAAGAGGAACATTAGAACCAGAAACGAGTCTTATTTGCCCAAAATGGCGCTGATAAAGGAAAATAAAACAAAATAAATAATAATTTTCTGACTTTGATCATTAAAGGTACGGCACAACGCTGCCTAACCTAGCGGACTCTTCCCGACCTTGGATTCAGGTATCGGCATACAAGATCTCTTTGAACCTTAGATTCAGGTCTCGGGATACAAGATCTCTTTGAACCAAACTTCCGGAAGCGACCCCTATGGCAGTCAGAGGAACTACTTATACTCATCTTCTACTCGGGATGTTTTATTAAAGGCAATTCCATTAACATCAGTCCTGGACTCTTATAAACTTTGACCTCTTCATTTTAGTGGGTTCTAATAAGACGTCAGTGTGTGTCTGGAGTAGCCGACAGGGTGCAGCATAGGTCCTATCACATGAAGTGAGCCATACATCTGAGGGATGGTTCTTTAGTTAAACCTCTCAAATAAATGAGATGTACATATATATATATGTGATGTGTTTCAGGAAAATGAGTCATAAGTCGCAAAATGAATATTTTTCCAAGTGTTCTTTTCACAAGATCTCTTCATTGAAATGTTCAGATTTTCAGAGGGTTTAGCACTTATAGTCATATGAACCTATATAACAAATTGCAAACTTTTTTTGAAACATAGAAATATCAAACCAAAAATATCTAAATACATATTCGATGTCCTAGTGTTTACTATCATTGGAATCGACTTGATCTCCTCTTTTCAAATATGGTGATATCTCAAAATCCATATTTTGCGACTTGTGACTCAATTTCCTAAAACGGATCACATATACATGCTCCTGTGAATAAAGGTAGCATATTGACCAACTGATTATTCCATACGTCTCTAGCTAATCATGTATAGGGACATAAGTCTAAAGATAAAGCATCTATGAATAGAAGGAAGCCATTTGCTGGCTTCTGGTCAGACATGAGGGGGTAACATTGTGCAGATATGACGTAGACATGGCCAGTAACGAGGCACTAGCGTTGAGGCAATGGGACTAGTGTAATGATAGACCAGCCCAGCTACACAGCATTAAAGGGTTAGATTTTCAGAAAATGTACAATTGGTAGCTGTACACATTCGGTAAATTCTGCTAAATTAGGCTGCAATTTGGTCAATACTAGGTAAATTCGAGTATATTCCGCATTGCACTGACTCTAGCTATCTGTTAGGTTAGATTGAACTGTATTCTGAACTTTATTTTCATCTAAAATTTGGGTTATTTGAGAGGATTGGTGAAGTTGAATTGTACATTTTCTGAAAATCTGACCCTAAAGCTCTACCACTAACGTAAGGCCCCCCAAAAAATGGGTGTGTTTCCGATTTACCCCCCCCCCCCCACCTAGAAAAACCTTACCCTACCTAAAATTTTTTTTACCATACCTGATTTTTCCCCCATCATATCTTACTTTTTTTGGATTTTTTAACAAAAAAAGCTTATAAAAGCAGGAAAACGGGTTTTCCTAACTCGGAACTGTCAAAAGGCACATTTCCCATGTTGAAAAAAACTATTGTTATGAAAAAGACATTTTTTTCAGTTCCTGGGAGGTGGTTTCCAAAAAAAATAATTAACAAAAAAAAAAGCCAGATAAAAAGCCAGATAAATCAGCCAGATAAATAGGAAACACACCTATTTTTTTTGGCCTAATACACTACAGCGTTCCCTTATGGAAAGTATAACTTAAGGGCCTAGTCCACTAAGCCGGACAACATACATTGATTTCCCACAACAAATCTGGAGTGATCAACAGTTTGAAATAGTGAACTCTAAGTCACATGTGGGTCAGGTTTTCAGAAAATGTACAATCGGCAGCTGTACACATTTAGGAAATTCTCCTAAATTAGGCTGAAAAATGAAGAATACCGTGTATATCTGGGTATATTTTGTATTGCATTGATTTAAAGTATCAGTTCTGTTATGGTAAACTGCATTTTGAAGCTTATTTTTGTCTTAAATGTGGGTTATTTGAGAGGATTGGTGAAGGCGAATTGTACATTTTCGGAAAATCTGACCCATGTATCCTCCCAGATAGGCTTTACATCTATCTGGTGCATGTGTATAGTTAAACAAGTTCGTTAGCTACTGCATGGTTAGCTACTGCATGGTTAGCTACTGGTTAGCTACTGGTTAGCTACTGGCTTGGATTGATGGAAAACTTGATTTAAAGATTATAATCTAATTGTTGCGAACTCTTGTGGTTTAACATTTTATGGTAGTAATTCCTGTTCTTGTAGTTCACGTTTAGTTTAACATTTATACCTTTCATAATAAAAAGATAGTGGAGTAATTGGCAATTTTAATAAAAAAAACCAGTGAGTGAGATTGGTTGCTTTACGCCCCTATCAACACATTTAATATGGTTATATCAAGGGCGGGAGAGCTGAGAGGGAGGCAGTTTATGATCATACCCAGGAAATAGAGATAGAGAAGAAGGGAGAGCGAGACAGAGAAAAGGGACAGAAAGGCACTTTATGGTCATACCCAGGACCATAACAACATGCCATCTAAAAATAACCCCCCAAAACCCCCCCAAACCCCAGTGATTCCTAAGTCATTTATATGTCATATGAAAATGTGTAGTAATTTTGAAACTGGGTGCTGTACTTGTTGAGAATATTCAATAAAGGCAGTTGTTGGGGTTCCACTGAAACCGGAAAAAAATAAACAAAATCGGCTTTAAAAATTCCCATCTATTATTATAACAAGAATTTACGCTATGAATTCCATGGCGGATTGCCAGGAAACCATTCAAGTTTGGAGTACATACTTTCACTCCAGCACCAAACTCACTCTCCACTTGGCAACGAGCCAAAATAGAGTAACCTAGTGCTTCAGGTGACCCCTACCGGCAGACACTCACATATCAAACCGCCAAACTTCAAAACAAACCTTGCCAAAAATTGAGGGGAAAGAATAACAATGAATGCTACAAAATATAGCCTATCATTTCCAGGCAAAGCATAGTAAATTTGGGTGAAAAAGAACATGAGAGAAAAGGCTTTTTGTGTAGATGAGTCATTGGGAATCATAATTGGGTCAGATTTTCAGAAAATGTACAATTTATCTTCACCAATCTTCTTAAAAAACCTAAATTTATGACACAAATAAGGTTCAAAACTCAGTTCAACATAACCAAACAAATTGTTTGAATCAATTCAATACTAAATATACTCAGATATACTTAGTATTGACCATTTTTCAGCAGAATTTGGCAGATGTTACTAAATGTGTGGAGCTGCCGATTGTACATTTTCTGAAAATCTGACCCAATTTTGGATTATGTTTTACCAGACTGCTCCTATAGTTGGTCTACCACTAACCCCTGGAGTAGTATACTACCATCTATTATTGTATGATGGTTTACCAGGCTGTTTAGTTCAGCTCCTATAGCTGGTCTTCCACTAACCCCTGGAGTAGTATACTACCATCTATTATTGTATGATGGTTTACCAGGCTGTTTAGTTCAGCTCCTATAGCTGGTCTTCCCCTAACTCCTGGGGTAGTATACTATCATCTATTATTGTATGATGGTTTACCAGGCTGTTTAGTTCAGCTCCTATAGTTGGTCTACCACTAACCCCTGGAGTAGTATACTACCATCTATTATTGTATGATGGTTTACCAGGCTGTTTAGTTCAGCTCCTATAGCTGGTCTTCCACTAACTCCTGGGGTAGTATACTATCATCTATTGTTATATGATGTTTTACCAGGCTGTTTTGTGTGGCTCCTATAGCTGGTCTACCACTAACCCCTGGGTAGTATACTACCACCAATTGTTGTATAACGGTTTACCAGACTGTTTAGTTCAGCTCCTATAGCTGGTCTTCCACTCACTCCAGGGGTAGTATACTACCATCTATTGTTGTATAATGGCTTACCAGGCTGTTTAGTTTAGCACTTCCACTACGTCCTGGGGTAGTATACTACTATCTATTGTTGCATGGTGTTTCACCAGGCTGTTTAGTTCAGCTCTTCCACTAACTCCTGGGGCAGTATACTACCATCTATTGTTGTATGATGTTTTACCTGGCTGTTTAGTTCAGCTCTTATAGCTGGTCTTGCACTAACTCCTGGGGTAGTATACTATCATCTATTGTTGTATGATGTTTTACGAGGCTGTTTATTTCAGCTCCTATAGCTGGTCTTCCACTAACTCCTGGGGTAGTATACTACCATCTATTGTTGTATGATGTTTTAGCAGGCTGTTTAGTTCAGCCCCTATAGCTGGTCTTCCACTAACTCCTGGGGTAGTATACTACCATAAATTGATGTATACTCATTTACCAGGCTGTTTAGTTCAGCTCCTATAGTTGGTCATCCGCCAACTACTGGTGCTATACTACCATCTATTGCTGTATGATGTATAACCAGGCTGTTTAGGCTGTATACTACCATCTATTGCTGTATGATGTATAACTGTTTAGGCAGTATACTACCATCTATTGCTGTATGATGTATAACCACAGTGTACTATCATCTATTGCTGTATGTATAACCAGGCTGTTTAGGCTGTATACTACCATCTATTGCTGTATGATGTATAACTGTTTAGGCAGTGTATCTACCATCTATTGCTGTATGATGTATAACCACAGTGTACTATCATCTATTGCTGTATGATGTATAACCAGGCTGTTTAGGCAGTATACTACCATCTATTGCTGTATGATGTATAACCAGGCTGTTTAGGCAGTATACTACCATCTATTGCTGTATGATGTATAACCAGGCTGTTTAGGCAGTGTACTACCATCTATTGCTGTATGATGTATAACCAGGCTGTTTAGGCAGTGTACTACCATCTATTGCTGTATGATGTATAACCAGGCTGTTTAGGCTGTATACTACCATCTATTGCTGTATAACCAGGCTGTTTAGGCAGTATACTACCATCTATTGCTGTATGATGTATAACCAGGCTGTATACTACCATCTATTGCTGTATGATGTATAACCAGGCTGTATACTACCATCTATTGCTGTATGATGTATAACCAGGCTGTATACTACCATCTATTGCTGTATGATGTATGATGTATATAACATGTATTATGAATACCGAGTTCAACCTAGCCAAACAGATTGCTAGAATAAATGCAATACCAAATATACTCGAATTTACCTAGTATTGGACCAAATTGCGGCCTAATTTAGCAGTGTTTACTCAATGTGTACAGCTGCCAATTGTACATTTTCTGAAAATCTGACCCATAGGAATTGTGACCTGCATTGAGGACCACTGCCTGGTTGTTGATAAGGCAAAGATGTTATCAACCTCAGGGTCTGATTCATGTCCGGAATGTAGGCCATTAATCTGATTAGTCTATTTTGGGAACATTTCAACCCTCTAAAAAGTGTGTATTGACTCCAGGGTCAACTAAATCTATCCTAGGGCACTATGGAGTGTAATGAGCTACTCCTTGTGGGCTGGTGCTCGTGCTCATGAACTGTTTGGCGCATAATCCTTTTTTTTTAATTCGTTTTTATTCAGGTATGAGCCAACATACATCATTGTTAAACAAGTTAGGTCATAAAAAGCCGCTCCTCAGCTCACCATTCCGGTGGTATTCTTCCGAGCCCTGAGCCGGCAAAAAGGTTTGATTAGCTATAATGCGGTAAATATGTATCGTTTTATATAAGGAAATGGGACACAATGTCCAAAGAATACAAACAATTTATAAATGTTAATCGTTGTTACGTTATACCAAAGCACACAGTCAGATAGTTGTATTAAATACACTAGTCTCTATCAGTCAAAAATGTTATCTAATTAACCACACAGACTTTACAAGGCATCACAAGAACACAAATTAAATCCTGGGCAAGAGCAATGCCATTAATAGAGCAATGCCATTAATAGGGGAGTTGCATGTCTCACTGCGCATGTCTACTGCAGTGCATGCTGGGATGGATTCTGTTGAAATCTGACATATAAATATTTGGCAACATTTTTATCGAAAATTGCAAGAATGTTTTCACCAATATCAGAGCTTGTATAAATGGTCTATGGAAACCAAATGCATGATGGGAACGATAGGGACTTGCGTCATGGTACCATGTATAATGCATGGACATTGACATTAGAGCATTGATAAATAGTCCATACTGAACACGGCTTGTTTTCTATAGATTTTACTCTGTACCATTAGTCCCATAATTCCATGCGAATCAGGATTCAAAATGGCAGCTATGCAACTCCCCTATAGAGCAATGCCATTAATCCTTCAATTATTTATTTCATTCTGGTATCATGAACAACCTCCAATGAAGTCTCAGTAGGTAATAGTCATTACAACAAGTGCGGAACTTACCTTAATGGTTTCCTTTTATATCGTAAGCTGATTATTAATATGGCTAATATCTTATATTCATTGATCTTGTTTTAGCTTCTTCTTTGTATCCCCTGGTGGTAGCGTCCCAAACCCACCCCTGACATTTGTTTCCCAGCATTCCCCCGACCTTGCCTTCCCAGCATTCCCTGCTTGCTCCACCTTACAATATCGCTCATTAAGCTTGCTGGGGCACCTTAGGGATTAGCATCAAATATGGGTCAGATTTTCAGAAAATGTACAATTGGCAGCTGTACACATTTAGTAAATTCTGCTAAATTAGGCGGCAATTTGGTCAATACTAGGTAAATTCGAGTATATTTGGCATTGCATTGATTCTAGCAATGTGTTTGGTGAGGTTGAACTGAGTTTTGGACTTTATTTTCGTCCGAAATTTGGGTTATTTAAGAAGATTGGTGAAGATAAATTGTACATTTTCTGTGAATCTGACCCAAATATATCACCGACATTGCTTAGGGATTAGCACCCGCTCCCCGCCACCCCGCGCGGGCTTCATCACAAAGAGACCACCATTACGTGATTAGCCAGGTCAGCTTTGCTTTGAGGGTTTAACTTAGGATCATTAAAGTTTCATGCCTGGCATTAGCGGAGGCACTAATCCTGTGCTTAAAAACAATGGTTGTAGCCTGCGGGGTTGCACAGTGTTATACCGGCAGGGTGACATAGGTACACTTCCCTGTATCTGGGTACTATGGGTGGTTCAGATGTCTTGTGAGTAAGACATTCGTTAAAATGGTCTATCAAACATTATGTTCAAGTTATAAATATTTTATAATGTTTATATAAGAAGTTTTAGTTGAAATAGAAACATACTAGTCATTTCCTTGAAAATGTTTTTTTCTTTTTTTTAAAAATGTTATTAAAAAATATCCTGCCTTCTTTGGTTTATCCTATAACTCAGCTGGTCTGAATCAGAGAACGCCATTTTATTTTTGTACCATTGTGACACCATTTTATTGACACCATTGTGACACCATTTTGTTTTTAACATTGTAACATCATTTTATTATTAACCATTGTGACACCATTTGGCTTTTACGATTGTGACACCATTTTGCTGTTACGATTGTGACACCATTTTATTTTTACCATTGTGACACCATTTTGTTTTTGACCCTCCCAATGCCTTCACCCTGGACGTCCCCCAGTACAAAGTGAGCAGCTTCTTATTCATAGTGAAATATTAAAGAAAAGCTCATGCTGTTGTTTGTACTAAGGAAGGACATGCAGGTTATTATTAGCTGCACTATAAAGCACAACAGCGGTGGCAAACAGCCAGATACAGAGGTGAAGGACAACCGCAGCATCTAGATACAGCTTGTGTGAATCATCTTTACCTTAAACATCATCTTTACTGTAAAGCTGCTCTTTACTGTAAACCTGCTCCTTACTGTAAACCTGCTCTTTACTGTAAACCCTTTACTGTAAACCTGCTCTTTGATGTAAATATCTTTATTGTAAAGCTGCTCTTTACTGTAAAGCTGCTCTTTACTGTAAACCTGCTCTTTACTGTAAACCTGCTCTTTAATGTAAATATCTTTATTGTAAAGCTGCTCTTTACTGTAAACCTGCTCTTTACTGTAGACCTGCTCTTTACTGTAAACCTGCTCTTTACTGTAAACCTGCTGTTTACTGTAAACCTGCTCTTTACTCTAAACCTGCTCTTTACTGTAAACCTGCTCTTTACTGTAAACCTGCTCCTTACTGTAAACCTGCTCTTTACTGTAAACCTGCTCCTTACTGTAAACCTGCTCTGTACTGTAAACCTGCTCTGTACTGTAAACCTGCTCTTTACTGTAAACCTGCTCTTTACTGTAAACCTGCTCTGTACTGTAAACCTGCTCTTTACTGTAAACCTGCTCTTTACTGTAGACCTGCTCTTTACTGTAGACCTGCTCTTTACTGTAAACCTGCTCTTTACTGTAAACCTGCTCTTTACTGTAAACCTGCTCTTTACTGTAAACCTGCTCTTTACTGTAGACCTGCTCTTTACTGTAAACCTGCTCTTTACTGTAGACCTGCTCTTTACTGTAAACCTGCTCTTTACTGTAAACCTGCTCTTTACTGTAGACCTGCTCTTTACTGTAAACCTGCTCTTTACTGTTAACCCTTTACTGTAAACCCTTTACTGTAAACCTGCTCTTTACTGTAAACCTGCTCTTTACAGTAAACCTGCTCTTTACTGTACACCTGCTCTTTACTGTTAACCCTTTACTGTAAACCCTTTACTGTAAACCTGCTCTTTACTGTAAACCTGCTCTTTACTGTAAAGCTGCTCTTTACTGTAAACCTGCTCTTTACAGTAAACCTGCTCTTTACTGTAAACCTGCTCTTTACTGTAAACCTGCTCTTTACTGTAAACCCTTTACTGTAGACCTGCTCTTTAATGTAAACCTGCTCTTTACTGTAAACCTGCTCTTTACTGTAAACCTGCTCTTTACTGTAAACCTGCTCTTTACTGTAAACCTGCTCTTTACTGTAAACCTGCTCTTTACTGTAGACCTGCTCTTTACTGTAAACCTGCTCTTTACTGTAAACCTGCTCTTTACTGTAAACCTGCTCTTTACTGTAAACATGCTCTTTACTGTAAACCTGCTCTTTACTGTAAACCCTTTACTGTAAACCTGCTCTTTACTGTAAACCTGCTCTTTACTGTAAACCCTTTACTGTAAACCTGCTCTTTACTGTAAACCTGCTCTTTACTGTAAACATGCTCTTTACTGTAAACCTGCTCTTTACTGTAAACCCTTTACTGTAAACCTGCTCTTTACTGTAAACCTGCTCTTTACTGTAAACCCTTTACTGTAAACCTGCTCTTTACTGTAAACCTGCTCTTTACTGTAAAGCTGCTCTTTACTGTAAAGCTGCTCTTTACTGTAAACCTGCTCTTTACTGTAAACCTGCTCTTTACTGTAAAGCTGCTCTTTACTGTAAACCTGCTCTTTACTGTAAACCCTTTACTGTAAAGCTGCTCTTTACTGTAGACCTGCTCTTTACTGTAAACCTGCTCTTTACTGTAAACCTGCTCTTTACTGTAAAGCTGCTCTTTACTGTAAACCTGCTCTTTACTGTAAACCTGCTCTTTACTGTAAAGCTGCTCTTTACTGTAGACCCGCTCTTTACTGTAAACCTGCTCTTTACTGTAAACCTGCACTTTACTGTAGACCTGCTCTTTACTGTAAACCTGCTCTTTACTGTAAACCTGCTCTTTACTGTAGACCTGCTCTTTACTGTAAACCTGCTCTTTACTGTAAACCTGCTCATTACTGTAAACCCTTTACTGTAAACCTGCTCTTTACTGTAAACCTGCTCATTACTGTAAACCTGCTCTTTACTGTAGACCTGCTCTTTACTGTAAACCTGCTCTTTACTGTAAACCTGCACTTTACTGTAAACCTGCTCTTTACTGTAAACCTGCTCTTTACTGTAAACCTGCTCTTTACTGTAAACCTGCTCATTACTGTAAACCTGCTCTTTACTGTAGATATCTTACTGTAAACCTGCTCTTTACTGTAAACCTGCTCTTTACTGTAAACCTGCTCTTTACTGTAGATATCTTACTGTAAACCTGCTCTTTACTGTAAACCCTTTACTGTAGACCTGCTCTTTACTGTAAACCTGCTCTTTACTGTAAACCTGCTCTTTACTGTAAACCTGCTCTTTACTGTAAACCTGCTCTTTACTGTAAACCTGCTCTTTACTGTAAACCTGCTCTTTACTGTAAACCTGCTCTTTACTGTAGATATCTTTACTGTAAACCTGCTCTTTACTGTAAACCTGCTCTTTACTGTAAACCTGCTCTTTACTGTAGATATCTTTACTGTAAACCTGCTCTTTACTGTAGACCTGCTCTTTACTGTAGACCTGCTCTTTACTGTAAAGCTGCTCTATACTGTAAACCTGCCCTTTACTGTAAAGCTGCTCTTTACTGTAAAGCTGCTCTTTACTGTAAAGCTGCTCTTTACTGTAAACCTGCCCTTTACTGTAAACCTGCTCTTTACCGTAAACCCTTTACTGTAAACCTGCTCTTTACTGTAGACCCGCTCTTTACTGTAAACCTGCTCTTTACTGTAAACCTGCTCTTTACTGTAAACCTGCTCTTTACTGTAAACCTGCTCTTTACTGTAGACCTGCTCTTTACTGTAAACCCGCTCTTTACTGTAAAGCTGCTCTTTACTGTAAACCTGCTCTTTACTGTAAAGCTGCTCTTTACTGTAAAGCTGCTCTTTACTGTAAACCCGCTCTTTACTGTAAACCTGCTGTTTACTGTAAACCTGCTCTTTACTGTAAACCTGCTCTTTACTGTAGACCTGCTCTTTACTGTAAACCTGCTCTTTACTGTAGACCTGCTCTTTACTGTAAACCTGCTCTTTACTGTAGACCTGCTCTTTACTGTAGACCTGCTCTTTACTGTAAACCTGCTCTTTACTGTAAACCTGCTCTTTACTGTAAACCTGCTCTTTACTGTAGACCTGCTCTTTACTGTAAACCCGCTCTTTACTGTAAACCCGCTGTTTACTGTAAACCTGCTCTTTACTGTAAACCTGCTCTTTACTGTAGACCTGCTCTTTACTGTAAAGCTGCTCTTTACTGTAAACCTGCTCTTTACTGTAAAGCTGCTCTTTACTGTAAAGCTGCTCTTTACTGTAGACCTGCTCTTTACTGTAAACCTGCTCTTTACTGTAAACCTGCTCTTTACTGTAAACCTGCTCTTTACTGTAAACCTGCTCTTTACTGTAAACCTGCTCTTTACTGTAAACCTGCTCTTTACTGTAAACCTGCTCTTTACTGTAAACCTGCTCTTTACTGTAAACCTGCTCTTTACTGTAGACCTGCTCTTTACTGTAAACCTGCTCTTTACCGTAAACCCTTTACTGTAAACCCGCTCTTTACTGTAAACCTGCTCTTTACTGTAAACCTGCTCTTTACTGTAAACCCGCTCTTTACTGTAAAGCTGCTCTTTACTGTAAACCTGCTCTTTACTGTAAAGCTGCTCTTTACTGTAAAGCTGCTCTTTACTGTAAACCCGCTCTTTACTGTAAACCTGCTGTTTACTGTAAACCTGCTCTTTACTGTAAACCTGCTCTTTACTGTAGACCTGCTCTTTACTGTAAACCTGCTCTTTACTGTAGACCTGCTCTTTACTGTAAACCTGCTCTTTACTGTAGACCTGCTCTTTACTGTAAACCTGCTCTTTACTGTAAACCCTTTACTGTAAAGCTGCTCTTTACTGTAGACCTGCTCTTTACTGTAGACCTGCTCTTTACTGTAAACCTGCTCTTTACTGTAAACCTGCTCTTTACTGTAAACCTGCTCTTTACTGTAAACCTGCTCTTTACTGTAAACCCTTTACTGTAAACCTGCTCTTTACTGTAGACCTGCTCTTTACTGTAGACCTGCTCTTTACTGTAAACCTGCTCTTTACTGTAAAGCTGCTCTTTACTGTAAACCTGCTCTCTACTGTAAACCTGCTCTTTACTGTAGACCTGCTCTTTACTGTAGACCTGCTCTTTACTGTAAACCTGCTCTTTACTGTAAACCCGCTCTTTACTGTAAACCTGCTCTTTACTGTAAACCCTTTACTGTAAACCTGCTCTTTACTGTAAGCCTGCTGTTTACTGTAAACCTGCTCTTTACTGTAAACCTGCTCTTTACTGTAAACCTGCTCTTTACTGTAAACCCGCTCTTTACTGTAAACCTGCTCTTTACTGTAAACCTGCTCTTTACTGTAAACCTGCTCTTTACTGTAAACCTGCTCTTTACTGTAAAGCTGCTCTTTACTGTAAACCTGCTCTTTACTGTAAAGCTGCTCTTTACTGTAAACCTGCTCTTTACTGTAGACCTGCTCTTTACTGTAAACCTGCTCTTTACTGTAAACCTGCTCTTTACTGTAGACCTGCTCTTTACTGTAAACCCTTTACTGTAAACCTGCTGTTTACTGTAAACCTGCTGTTTACTGTAAACCTGCTCTTTACTGTAAATATCTTTAATGTAAATATCTTTAATGTAAATATCTTTAATGTAAACCTCTTTGATGTAAATATCTTAGAAATACCTTTAATTTAGATGTATTTAATGTAAATATCTTTAATATTAATATCTTGATTCAAAAATCTTTAATGAAACCTGTTTAATGTAAACCTTTTAAATGTAAATATCGTTGATGTAGATATCTGTAATGTAAGTTACATATTTGATGTAAACCTCAAGTGCATGAAACAGAATTAGTGATATTTCTTGAGATTCAATCATTAGTAAAGTAGTTGTACTGCTTATTATGACCTCGGAAAAGCATAGATACATTTAGCACACAGTCAAAAAAAAGAAAAAACACGAAATCACATCAAAATTCCTCATATGTAATAGAGTTTCCATGGTGTGTTCTCATTACAATGAGATTCCCTATTCCACACTGGTTTATTCAGGGACATCATTATCTGGCTACTCATTTATTATAAAACAACCATTATCCTCAGCACCAGTCATTATGCATAAGAAATAACACACTAGGGTAAGATTTTCAGAAAATGTACAATTGGCAGTTCTACACATTTAGGAAATTCCCCTAAATTAGTAAAATGAAGAATACCAGGTATATCTGAGTGTATTTGGTATCGCATTGATTTAAAGTATCAGTTCTGTTATGTTAAACAGCATCTTGAAGCACATTTCTGTCTTAAATGTGGGTTATTTGAGAGGATTGGTGAAAGTGAATTGTACATTTTCCGAAAATCTGACCCACAACACACTCCTCCATTTATACCAATGATTTATATTCAAGGATCTTCTTCTACCCTCTGAATAACAACTGCACTCAGTGAGAGTGCACCTACTCCGCCCGTATCTACATCTCTTACAATAATAAAAAGCCTCCATATTCATATCAAGACATCTAATCAGCCATCTATAGCCCTACAACTTCAATCATGGGAATACTTCATTTTAACCTCCTCCTCCCACTTGCACTATGATTGGTGTTTATATGCTTGGATCTATAATGTAATGCACAAGGGGCAGATTTTCAGAAAATGTACAATTTGGCAGCTCTACACATTTAGGAAATTCTCCTAAATTGGTAAATACCGGGTATATCTGAGTATATATTTGGTATCGCATTGATTTAAAGTATCGCTTCTGTTATGTTAAACTGCATTTTGAAGCTCATTTTTGTCTTAAATGTGGGTTATTTGAGAGGATTGGTGAAGGCAAATTGTAAATTTTCTGAAAATCTGACCCACATGTATGTCCTAAGGAAGTCAGGGACCCGTTGCATAATATATTCTTAGTTAAAGCTGTATTCTCAGCTATTATGTCAAACAAAATCTTACCAAATTTATTCATATAATGACTTATAGGACTGAATTTATCAAGATTCTTCTGCTGTTATATGTTGATACAAGAATATGAATACCTGAAATGAAGGTTATGAAGGATATTTTAGACAACCTATAGCAAAAACAACTGGACAAAATGCTCCCAAATTTGAGTCCAATGACTTTATAGATGGAACCTAGCAAGGGGGAAGTCTGTACACTTGTTATTGACCGAGGGAGCGCGGGAAGTTAGAGGGCGTTAGCCCGAGATCTTCTGTGCTCCCGAGGTCATTAACAAGTGTACAGACTTCACCCGAGCTTTGTTCCATATTTATTACACCCCATTAATAAATAAAAAATATAAATAATTAAAAATAAAAGAAGTAATTCACGTTTTGGGCGGACCTACTTGTTGTATGTCCACAGGGTGACATAACTCACAAGTTATGCACCACTTTGACCAAGTGTGACATACAATGCTGAAGGATAGGTATAGGAAGCAACATCACAGGGGTGTAATAAAACATGGTATGGAAAAAGACGAAATAAAAATTATAAAAAATGTTCAGTTTCTGACGGATGTTAACTGAGAATGCATCTTTTTTTTTGTTTTTGCAAATTCTTTATTTTCTTATTCCTGCCTTCTTGGCTTCTACAGGCTAAGATATGTAATGCAAATCAAAGGTAATCAATATTAATCATCCACTACTGAGAGGAGCTTTAATATTGTCCTTCCTTAGCTAACTTTCCTTGCTAAGCAGCTGGTTAGGAACTCTTAGGCAAGGACTTCACTGTACAGCCAATGCTAAAGGGTGGTCTCCACTGGCTGCGGTAAGCTCTGCGGTAAGCCTTGCGATGGTGTTGTGCTGGTTCTGTAGGTGGTGAGGAATGATGAGGTCCTGCCTACATGGTTCGCTGGCCATGTAGGCAGGACCTCGCCACTCCTCACCATCACAGCAACATCGCAGAGCTTACCGCAGAGCTTACCGCAGAGCTTACCACAGCCAGTGGAGACCACCCTTCAAGCAAGGACTTCACTGTACAACAGCCAATGCTAAAGCTGCTATTCCACTGGATCACTTGTCTACAGTTAACCTTTGGGTGTGGAGTGAACTGCCTGGCTCCCTAAACCTCACAGAAGATTACCAGTCTGTGTACACGGGTCAGATATTCAGAAAATGTACAATTCAACTTCGCCAATCTTCTCAAATAACTCAAATTTCAGACAGAAATAAAGTTCAAAATTCAGTTCAAGCTAACCAAACAGATTGCTAGAATCAATGCAATGCCGAATATATTCAAATTTACCTAGTATTGGCCAAATTGCAGGCAGATTTAGCAGTATTTACTCAATGTGTACAGCTGCCAATTGCACATTTTCTGAAAATCTGCCCCTTATCTGGTCTCTAGTGTAGATAAGGCAGTTTGTGTATCTGCTGATAAACCCATGGCTGCTGCACTAAGTGGCTTATCTCTAGTGCCGCTCCTTCAACTCATTTGCGACTCCCAATGAATGGTAAATGTTTTGTGCACAATTTTCAAGCAAGGACATTTTGCTTAAGAATCTCTCACAAAGATCTGTGTTAAAGTGAGCATATTTAAACTGACTTTCCTGTTGTATTCCCCCTGTTAAGTACCTCTTGCCCCGTATCTGTGTCTGTGTCTGTGTCTGTCTCTTTCTCTGTCCCTGTCTCTGTCCCTTTGTCTGTCTCTGTCTCTTTCTCTGTCTCTGTCCCTGTGTCTGTCTCTGTCTCTGTCTCTTTCTCTTTCTCTGTCTCTGTCTCTGTCTCTGTCCCTGTGTCTGTCTCTGTCCCAGCCTCTGTCCCTGCCTCTATCCCTGCTTCTGTCCCTGTCTCTGTCACATCCTCTGTCGCTTCCTCTGTCCTTCCCCTGTCTTTCCCTCTGTCGCTTCCTCTGTCTGTCCCTCTTTCTGTCCCTCTGTCGCTTCCTTGGTCCCTCTGTCTGTCCCGCTGTCTGTCCCGCTGTCTGTCACTCTGTCTGTCCCTCACTTTGACCCTGCTTCTTTCCCTGTCTCTGTCCCTGCCTCTGCCTCTGCCTCTGTCTCTGTCTCTGTCCCTCCCTCTGGTCCTACCTCTGTCGCTTCCTTGGTCACTCTGTCTGTCCCTTCCTATGTCCCTCTCTCTATCCCTGCCTCTGTCCCTGCCTCTGTCCCTGCCTCTGTCCCTGTCTCTGTCACTCCCTCCCTGCTGCACAACCTTGTCCCATAAATATTCAATTACTAGCACCTTATTCCATTCCCTCAATCTATCCATTCTCCATTCTCTCTATGTACTTCCCCAATTCGTCCACCCTTGTACCCTTAAAGTGGCTAAGATAGTTCAAACGAGTAGTCACAGAATCACATGAAACTTATTCAGTGTAACCATATAGGATATGTATGACAATATCTAAAGTATAGAGCCCCAACATTGTTTCCTCATTCAATAATCATTAAATAAGTTTAATGAATAGACCAGCTTTCAAATCACAGAATAGTAGCCGTCAAGTGCTGCCCCCACTCAATAATGCCCATGGATGTCTATGGACAAGCTCTAGTCAAAAGCCTGGCATTATGTAACTCCAGATGACAACCCAATGGCCACTTTGACATTTCGGGTTGGTGTGCAAAAACGATTTTGCTCAATATTTTACCAAATATCTGATATGATATAAATGTTAGAGTTTTGATATCCACAGGAGTTAGTTAGGTAGGGTAAGGTGAATCAAATACTAGAGAATGAAGTAGAAATTCCGTTACTCCATAATCTAGCCAACAACAATGAGAAGTGTCACTTTAAACTAACACAAAATCTGAAAATTCCTAAGCTGATTCCACATTCACAGTGTTAAACACGTCCCACATTCTCACCCGGTAGATTACCCCTAATGAACCCCTGGGAGTAATTAGTGCAATGTGTGTAGACCTGCTGTACTACAGTAGCATGGAACATCACATGCTACCCGGCAGTATGGTGCAAAGTGATCCCAAACCTACAGTAATATATGGGTCAGATTTTCAGAAAATTTACAATTGGCTGCTCTACACTTTCAGTAAATTCTCCTAAATTAGGCTGAAAAATGATGAATACCGGTGATATCTGAGTATATTCGGTATTGCATTGATTTAAATTATCAGTTCTGTTATATTAAACTGCATTTTGAAGCTCATTTCTGTCTTAAATGTGAGTTATTTGAGAGGATTGGTGAAGGCGAATTATACATTTTCTGAAAATCTGACCCCTACCATACAGCCTATTTGTCACATCTTTCAATAAGTTCTCTTGTCTGCATTTAAAAGCTGTCATATTTGGGTGTGGAGTGAACTGCCTGCCTGCCTGCACCAGAGATTGGCAGTCTATGAGAGGCTGTACGTTATCCGTGGGCGTGTGTCTGAGGAGAGGAGACTAATGATGAGGAATAGGGAGGTGAGGCAGCAGGGCGTGTAGGCCAGAACCCGGGGGACAGCCGGAACAAACACAATGTAATGGTTTCCTGCCAAGCCGCCATCTTTAACCTCAGAGAGAATCTTCCATGGCAGTTAAGCAGTCTGCCACTAGGGCAGACAAATAGGTGTGTTTCCGGGGCGGCAACCCCTCGTCCCCTACATGGGTCAGATTTTCAGAAAATGTACAATTCGCATTCACCAATCCTCTAAAATAACTCCCATTTAAGGCAGAAATGAGCTTCAAAATGCAGTTTAACATGGCAAAACAGATGATATAAATCGACGCAATACCAAACATACTCAGATATACCCGGTATTCATAATTTCTCAGCCTAATTTAGCAAGATTTCCTAAATGGGTAGAGCTGCCAATTGTACATTTTCTGAAAATCTGACCCACATAGTAAACAGCCTATTATTCAACCTAATACTGAGCCTGTAAAGCTAGGACTCCACTAGACCTCCCCTACATAGTGAACAACCTATTATTCAAACTAATACTGAGCCTGTAAAGCTAGGACTCCACTAGACCTCCCCTACATAGTGAACAACCTATTATTCAACCTAATACTAAGCCTGTAAAGCTATGACTCCACTAAACCTCCCCTACATAGTAAACAGCCTATTATTCAACCTAATACTGAGCCTGTAAAGCTAGGACTCCACTAGACCTCCCCTACATAGTGAACAGCCTATTATTTAACCTTATACTGAGCCTATAAAGCTAGGACTCCACTAGACCTCCCCTACATAGTGAACAGCCTATTATTCAACCTAATACTGAGCCTGTAAAGCTAGGACTCCACTAGACCTCCCCTACATAGTGAACAACTGATTATCCAACCTAATACTGAGCCTGTAAAGCTAAGACTCCACTAGACGTCCCCTATATAGTGAACAGCCTATTATTCAACCTAATACTGAGCTTGTAAAGCTAGGACTCCACTAGACGTCCCCTACATAGTGAACAGCCTATTATTCAACCTAATACTGAGCTTGTAAAGCTAGGACTCCACTAGACGTCCCCTACATAGTGAACAGCCTATTATTCAACCTTATACTAAGCCTATAAAGCTAGGACTCCACTAGACCTCCCCTACATAGTGAACAGCCTATTATTCAACCTAATACTAAGCCTGTAAAGCTAAGACTCCACTAGACGTCCCCTACATAGTGAACAGCCTATTATTCAACCTAATACTAGCCTATAAAGCTAGGACTCCACTAGACCTCCCCTACATAGTGAACAACCTATTATTCAACCTAATACTAAGTCTGTAAAGCTAGGACTCCACTAGACCTCCCCTACATAGTGAACAGCCTATTTATCAACCTTATACTAAGCCTGTAAAGCTAAGACTCCACTAGACATCCCCTACATAGTGAACAGCCTATTATTCAACCTAATACTAAGCCTGTAAAGCTAGGACTCCACTAGACCTCCCCTACATAGTGAACAGCCTATTATTCAACCTAATACTGAGACTATAAAGCTAGGACTCCAGTAGACCTCCCCTATATAGTGGACAGCCTATTATTCAACCTAATACTAAGTCTGTAAAGCTATGACTCCACTGAACCACTCATATCTGTGGTACATAGTGTGCTACAAAGTGTGCCTTCCATCCTCTCAAATCAAATACATTAGATTTTAGCTCAACGTCCTGAGACTTCCAAAGAAGCGCATACAAAGCGCGTTAAGCAAATCCACTGGACCACTCTTACTTTATTCTATGTTCACCTCTTATATCCTCTAGCCAAAATACAGAGCGAACCATTGGCATACATAAAGAGAGGCCAAGAAGAATTGCAGCTTAATGCATAAGATGCAACACTTAATCTAAAGGGAGGTTTTTCTAAACTTGTCATATGATGGTAAATTAGTTGTTTAAGTTATTTTATTCTAGATTTATTAACCCATAGTTGTACTTTTCCTTGATGCCTTATTTATATTGATTTAGTAATAAAAACCCTAAAACCTTACAAATATAAATCTACGAATATTTAGTTCAATACTGAATGACTTCATGGAATACCAGATGAATGTGGATTAAACTTTAATTTTCAAATTCCTGTAAGCTGAGTGCTGAGTCAGAGGTTACGGATTATGTAACAAGGGAAGGTAATGAGGCAGATTTGGGGGCTGGGGTTGGGGATGGGTGGGGCTGGGGGGTTGGGTAGACAGGTGAAGTATCCTATTAATCAATGCTGTAAGCCATTATAGCTTCTTATAACCGGTTCAAACCGCCTTAATCTGGCTTCATCTGGTTTCATCTGGCAGCTCCATCCCTGATTTTATTGGTGATTAGATTTTATCTCTTCTCGGTTTTTCAAGTTTGGTATTTTGATTAGATTTATGGTATGAAGGTTTTTGGCATTGAAGGGTTAAGTTTATGGTATGAGCAGAAGCGAGCAGCTCTGCCTTTTACACTAGAGCTGCTCCACATGAACATGGGTCAGATTTCAGAAAATGTACAATTCAACTTGGCCAATCTTCTCAAATAACCCATATTTCAGACGAAAATAAAGTTCAAAATACAGTTCAATCTAAACAAATAGATTGCTAGAATCAATGCAATGCCGAATATACTCGAATTTACCTAGTATTGACCAAATTGCAGCCTAATTTAGCAGAATTTGCTAAATGTGTACAGCTGCCAATTGTACATTTTCTGAAAATCTGACCCACATATTAAACACTTAAAGTTGCACTCTCACCAATTGTGCTACAACTGAATGGGTTATAGGAAGAATACGCCCATTTAATAGCGTGTTCATTTCTGTATGGATGTAATACAGAAGTGTTGACGTCATCAATTGGTCTGACGTCATTAATGACAGTGATATTGACCAATCATAGATGAGCATTCTTAGCTGTGACTTGGGATTATGCACATTCAGAAAAAACATGGCCGTTGTAAACTACATCTGTGAGAATGATACAAACATATGAATGGCTATTTTCTCATTATTTCCAAGTTGTAGTATAAAGAAAGAACAGTACTCAAGGTCAAGAAATTTTGTGATTCAATTTTGTTTACACTTTATTTTGCATTTAATGCACGGCCAACAGCCACTTGTTGGATACAAAATAAAGTGTGAACTCAAGCCATTGAATCACACTTGTAGTTCTAACTTCTCATTCAGTTCTATCTAATTACGACCAAAAAATTTGGTCATTAGTCATTTAGTATGACATGGGACCGAGGTTATCAATATTCAGCTGCTGTTATAGTTGTCATATATTAGATCCTATTTCTAAAAGTATAACATAGTTATAGGGTGTTTTACAGTAATTTAAAGTCCAGTCCGCTGACTGAAAACAAACACTGCTGTAACCACTGCAGCAAAGGATTTTGGTGAGCCATCAAAATATAAATGTAAAGTTATATGAAGCCCTGCAGCGAAAATAGGGTCAACAATTAAGGTAGAATCATGTAAAAGAAATACACTAAGTAATTATCTAGTTATGTTCATGTACTTATTTTCGTGTTTATGTAGTTATGTTCATGTAGCTGATTAGGTCATACTCAGAATAGCCCTTTTCTTATCTACTCTAAGATGACAAAATTCACTAGATGACTTCATTTATTTAATAAATGGAAATTCTGTGGCTTCTCGCACAAGACTTTTGACTCATTTTCCTGTAACACATTACAAATATATAGACGATAGTGACGATGCTACTTAACAGAGCTGTGATGCTGAATATGCATTACTTCAACCACAATCAGCCACCATCGAGGGACCCATGTTAAACGGTCCAGGAGCAGCTCACAACAGCTCACAACTGCTCCTTAGAGAAGCAACAGAACTACTATCAATCCTTAAACTTGCCTAAAACAAAGCCTTTTTAGTCCACATCCAATTTCAAGGCATTTGTAGGGCTTTCTAGACAAGCGTTGGGGAAGCTGCCAGTTTTTAGCTCTTTCTCTGAGTTGCTCCTTCTTCTGCTCCTCCAGGAGCGGCTCTGTAATCTATATATAGCCCCTTTGTGCTCAGCAATAGGGGAGTTGCATAGCCGCCATTTTGGATCCCAATTCGCATGGCATTATGGGAGTAATGGTACAGTATAAAATCTATAGAAATCATGTCATGTTCAGCATTGAATATTTATCAATGGTCTAATATCAATATCCATGTGTTATACACGTTTCAATAACACAAGCCTCCATTAGGGGAGTTGCATGTCTCACTGCGCATGTCTATCACAGTGCATGCTGGGATGGATTCAGTTCAAATCTGACATACAAATATTTAGCAATATATTTATCGAAAATTGCAAGAATTATTTTTTCAATATGACGGCTTGTGTAAATGATCCATAAAAACCAAATGCATGATGGGAGAAATGATGTGTTGTTTTATAGAAAAATGGAAAACACATGGATATTTACATAAGATCATCATCAAATATTCCATGATAAACATAACATGTTTTCAATAGCTTTTACATTGGCATACACCTCCCATAATTCCATGCAAATCAAGATTCAAGATGGCGGACATGCAAATCCCCTATTAACGACTTTTCTTGGTTCAGATTTGGATTTTTTGTAAGGGTAGACCTTACAGCTTACCTTTAATATACAATGGTGTATATGGGTCAGATTGTCAGAAAATGTACAATTGGCCTTCACCAATCCTCTCAAATAGCCCAAATTTAAGACAAAAATGAGCTTCAAAATGCCGTTTAACATAACAAAACTGATACTTTAAATCAATGTCAAGAATTTCCTAAATGTGTAGAGCTGCTAATTGTACATTTTCTGAAAATCTGACCCATATACACTCATTTATTTATATACAATAATTCCATTCAAATAAAGATTTAAAATGGCGGATATGCAAATCCCCTATTGCTAATTGACCTACAAATCTTAAATATAGATCTCCACCGTCTGTCATGAGAACTTTTGACCAGGAAATTATGATCCTCGAGTTCTATTAGGAGATGGCCTTTCTTTTCCCGCGCTCCCGAGCTTAATGAAAATGTCAACATCTTCGGTTGATAATTGGTGTTTGCTTGGATTATTAATGAACAACAATTAAGTCTTGGTCCTGCAAAGTGTTCATGAGCCTGCTGCAGAGACGACAAGCCATGTGCTGGAGATATTATACTAGTCACCTATAACGTAGTGGTTCAATATCTGTGAAGAATGAGTCACAAGTTGCTAGTTTTCAAATGTCTTTAATACAAGAACCCCTTATAGGAATGTTCTCATATTTTGGTAGTTCAGTGTTCTTAGTGTTAGCAATACAAGTGCCAAATCCCAAGACTGTTCGCTAAATGTATCTATGCGTTCCCGAGGTTCCTGAGCATTATATTTAGCGCTTAGTGCTTGACAATTAACAAAGGTTTCATGTATAAATTATATAGAAGTACACGTTTAAAGACATTTTTTAATCTTTTCAATGATTACTCCGCTAAACTGGCTAATTAGTAATTGGATCCATTAATGGGATGTGTACCATGAGTGATTGCCCCTCCCCTCCTCCCACATCGTATGCCTAACATAACATGGCCAGATATCCTTGTGAAGACATATAAGGGTCAGATCGCCAGAAAATGTACAATTCGCCTTTACCCGTCCTCTCAAATAACCCACATTTAAGACAAAAGTGAGGTTCAAAACTCAGTTGAACATAACTAAACTGATAGTTTACATCAAGGTAGTATCAAATATACCCAGATATGCCTAGTATTGACCATTTTCAGCCTAATTTAGCAGAATTTACTAAATGTGTAAATCTGACGATTGTCCATTTTCTGAAGAGCTGACCCATATATGGGATGTGTGACAGACACATGAGTCGCAAAAATGATATTTCTCAAAGATTCAAAAGATCTCTTCGTAAAAATACTTTCAGTTTTCTTAGTAGTATGTGTACATGTACTAAATTCAAAGATAGATGTTTAATATGTCTCTGCGTTTATAAGGTCCTCCTAAAGATGTATATTCAACTACATTTCTACAATTGTCCATCCACAAATATCACTATATTTTCAAATATAAAAAGATATAAAATACTTATTAGATATGCTAAAGGTTAATAACATTGGAATCTACCTGATCTAAATTTTGAAAATATGATGATTTCAAAATCAATTTTCTTGTGACTCATTTTCCTGCGATGGTTTAATTGTAAGTGTTAAACCACGAGTTGTTAATGGGATGTTGTCATGGCAACCGATACATTATACATTACCAAGTTCACCTCCGACATTCAAACTTTTGACTTAAAATGTCCCTGTGTACATTATTAACGGCATATATAATAAATCTGTTAACTAACGAGTTGGTTTCAGTTGTTTAGAATATCGCACCCACTGCACTGGAACTCATGCGATATTCACACTCCAGCAACCAACTCGTTAATTAACCTTTGGTAATTTGTTGTCAGATTTTCAGAAAATGTACAATTCATCTTCGCCAATCTTATCAAATAACCGACATTTCAGACGAAAATAAAGTTCAAAATACTGTTCAACCTAACCAAAGACATAGCTAGAATCAATGCAATGCCAAATATACTCGAATTTACCTAGTATTGACCAAATTGCAGCCTAATTTAGCAGAATTTACTAAATGTATAGAGCTGCCAATTGTACATTTTCTAAAAAATCTGACCCGTGTGTGTGTGACATGGATCAGGAGGTGGATTAGTGGGGGCCAGGCTGTAATATGTGCTGTATATATATTAGTGCTGTCAGTCTGCAGACACGTGGATATATCACATTGATGGATGCTCACATTCACACATATAGGGGAAACGTTGGCAATAGGGGACTTTGCATGTCTCCCATCTTCAATTTTGAATCACATGGAAGGGAAATTGTGTTTAAAAATTGCTACACTTTTTCCCCCTGCGTCGGTGGGTGTTATACCCCCTGGATTGTTAATCTGCTTCAATGGTTACAGTTATATCTCACAGTTACAATATAATCTGCTCCAATGGTTACAGTTATATCTCACAGTTACAATATAATCTGCTCCAAAGGTTACAGTTATATCACAGTTACAATATAATCTGCTTCAATGGTAAATTAACAGTTTGAAAACTTCACTCTCAGCTACCGTCAGTAAAAATTATTTTCTGCTCTTTATTCCATTCTATTCCAGCGCTTCTAAAAGTTCTGCAAAATTGCAGGATTGTGTCTAATTTTGTTTGCTACAGGGCTTTTAAAACGTCCTCATTTGTATTTGGAGGACACGCCTTAATCCTTTCCTGCAATGATTACACTTATTATCACTCACCGCAGCAACAAAATATTGATCCAGTACCATAAATCATAATACAAGTAAATTTGGTAAGATTTTTCTTGTCGCAGTAGCTGAAAATGCAGCAAATATTAGGATAACACACATTTTCTATGAAATCTATCTCAATATCAGCCAGTTTCACTAATGTGCATTAGGAGAAGGTTTAAACCTTTAGCAGGTTTCAAATAATTAGTAATGTCTCCAGTGTTTTAAGGAGACTGGAAATATTTCCCCAATAGAGTGAGGAGTCCCTAAACACCATGAGCTTAGATGTGGATGAGATTAGCGGGAAGGTAAGGCTGGTGGGGCTGTTTTGTCGAGAAGCGTTTGCACGGAAACCATTCCCACCGCAGCTCCCATATGTGATCCGTTTTAGGAAAATGAGTCATAAGTCGCATAATATGGATTTTGAGATATCACCATATTTGAAAAGATGAGATCAAGCTGATTCCAACGATAGGAAACATTAGGACACCTAATAAGTACTTCTATATTTTAAGTTTGATATTTTTATTTTGAAAAAAAAAAAAGTTTGCAATGTTTCTGGATGGGTAATTACCAGAAAAGTAACTAAATATACTCTATACGAAGGCCTTCAAAACGCAAGGATACATTTAATATGATGTCCTGCAATTTAGTACACAGATTAATATGACTATAAGTGTTACACCCTCTGAGAATCAGAAGATTTCAATAAGGAGATCTTGTAAAAAAACACTTTGAAAAATATCAATTTTGCGACTTGTGACCTATTTTCCTAAAACGGATCACATATCAGAACTATGATGAGGCTGGTGGGAATCACACACACTTGTTATTGAGCACTAACGCCTGGGTTCCACTGCCACGCTACTTCTCCCACTACTCCTACCGTTTATTTGCCCCCGCTACTTTAGAAGTAACGGGAAGTAGCGGGAGGAAGCCGTTTCAAATTAAACATGTTTGAATTGAAGTGGCTACCTCCCACTACTTGCTCCCGCTTCTAAAAGTATTGGGATCAAAGAAACGGGAGTAGTAGCGGGAGAAGTAGTGGGGCAGTGGAACCCAGGCTTAAAGCTAGTTGGTACTGGTAAATAGGTAGAAGATTTCCAGAATTAATTGATTTACAAATATATGTAATTTATATGAGAATGTGGTACTCATTTGCCAGGCAAAATTCACTCACAGTCCAAATGTATTGATATCTCTAAGAAAACCCCTTTGATATCACAGAATTACTAAATATTCTCAGAGATATTTGTGATATGTTTCAGGAAAGTGGGTCAAAAGTCGCAAAATTGATATTTTTGAAAGTGTTTTTTCACAAGATTACATTATTGGAATGTTCTACTTTTTGGAGGGTTAATCACTTATAGCTATATATCAATCGATGTATCAAATGTATACCCATATACCTGATACACATGCTGGCACTCAGCTGGTCAAGTGTGGAAGACAGTACTCACCTAAAAAGTACAAGGAAACATTATTACAATGTGAACAGCTTATTTAGATATCATAACAATATTAACAAATGTGATCTGTTTTAAGAAAATGAGTCGCAAGTCGCAAAAATTGATATTTTTCAAAGTGACCTTTTCGAAAGATCCCTTTATTGAAATGTTCCGATTTCTCGAGGGTTTAGCACACTTAGTCATATGAACCTATGTGCCAAATTTCAGGACAATCTATTTAATATACCCATTCGTTTTAAAGGTCCTCATTTGGACTACATTTAGTTACTTTACTGTTTACTTAACCAGAAATATTCGAAACTTTTTTTTTCAAAAACGAAAATATCAAACTTAAAATCTAGAAATACTTATTAGATTATTAGACTGTTTACTATCATTGGATACGGCTAGATCTTATCTTTTCAAATATAATGGTATCTCAAAATCTATTTTTTGCGACTTATGACTCATTTTCCTGAAACACATCACATTTAATGAAGGAAAACCCCACAAGGTATTTGCTGTTATAACTGAGCTTGTATTGTATGGTTGTGGGTCAGATTTTCAGAAAATGTACAATTGGCAGCTCTACACATTTAGGAAATTCTCCTAAATTAGGCTAAAAATGAAGAATACCAGGTATATATCTGAGTATATTTGGTATCGCATTGATTTAAAGTAACAGCTCTGTTGTGTTAAACTGCATTTTGAAGCTCATTTTTGTCTTAAATGTGGGTTATTTGAGAGGATTGGTGAAGGTGAATTGTATATTTTCTGAAAATCTGACCCATATTCAAACGTTTCAACCTGGTGGTGGGCCTTTCCAGAAAATGAAGAATATTTAAATGTGGAATAAATGTTCCAACAGCTTCCCATATCAGGTCGATCGGGTTGGAATCTGATAACATCAAACGAATTAAATTTAGCAGATTGTTGTCCGATGCTCATCCTACAAGCCTTAAATAGTCGTAAATATATAAATATGATATAATATATTATAGGTAGATTTGGCATACAATGGAAGACCATGCAGGTTTTAATCTGAAGTGTACTACCTATTTTGTACCATGTAGTTTTAAACAATAAAGAATCAATTATTATTATATTATCAAATCTGGAAACTGAGAAGGTAATTTCTCATTGGGTCGGTTAAATTCCATCGAGTGCAAACTTTGGTTTTGGTGGAATAGGGGAGTTGCATGTCTCACTGTGCCTGTCAACTGCAGTGCATGCTGGGATGGAGTCATTGAAATCTGACATACAAATATTTGGCAACATTTTATCGACAATTGCAAGAATGTTTTCACCAAAATCATAGCTTGCGTAATTGATCTATGAAAGCCAAATGCATGATGGGAAAAATAGGGACTTGTGTCATGGAAACATATAACAATGATTTACATAAGATCACTGACGAATAGTCCATGCTGAACATGACATGTTTTCTATAGATTTTACAGCATACCATTAGTCCCATAATTCCATGCGAATCAAGATTCAAAATGCCGGCTTTGCAAATCCCCTATTATCATTATATTATAAGATCTGGAAATTGAGAAGGTAATTTCTCATTGGATGGGTAAAGTTCCATTGAGTGCAAACTTTGGTTTTGGTGGAATAGCAGCTTAATAACAATATGTGATCCGTTACAGGAAAATGAGTCATAAGTCGCAAAATATGGATTTTAAGATATCACACTATTTGAAAAGAGGGCATCAAGCTGATTCCAATGATAGTAAACACTAGGGTACCTAACATGTATTTCAATATTTTAAGTTTGATATTTTTATTTTGAAAAAAAAGAAGTTTGCAATGTTTCTGGCTGGGTAAACCAGTAAAATAACTAAATATACTCCATACAAAGGCCTTCAAAACGCAATGATATATTTAGTACAATGTTCTGAAATGTGTTACACGGATTCATATGACTATAACTGCTAAACCCTCTGAAAATCGGAACATTTCAATAAAGAGATCTTGTGGAAAAAACACTTGGGAAAAATATTCATTTTGCGACTTGGGATTCATTTTCCTGAAACATCACAAATTTCGCCCGGGCATGTCTGGAGACGTTAAGTTGGACAGGCTGTGTGACTAATCAACCACTCTATCAACCAGTTACCACTACTTTACTTAAATGAGTCAGATTTTCAGAAAATGTACAATTGGCAGCTGTACACATTTAGTAAATTCTGCTAAATTAGGCTGCAATTTGGTCAATAGTAGGTAAATTCGAGTATATTCAGCATTGCATTGATTCTAGCAATGGTTAGGTTGAACTGACTTTTGAACTTTATTTTCGATTGCAATTTGGGTTATTTGCGAGAATTGGTGAAGGTGAATTGTACATTTTCTGCAAATCTGACCCAAATGCCAAGATCTTATCAACCAGTTCCCGCTACTTTACTTAAATGCCAAGATCTTACAGACAAGATCTTAACCACCTCAAGAGAGAAGTTGTCCTAAAAACCGCTGAATTACAAGACAAGCACAGACTTGTCAAACATGTAAGAACTGCCTCCCTTGAGAACTGGGTCAGTTAAAGCAGAGGGGATTATGGGATTGGAAGAAGTGTGTCAGTCTGACCTAATTAGGCTGGCGACAGGAGGGATTAGAGATGATGGAGTGGGTGGAGAGGGAGGAGGTAGATGAACTGGCACAGCCGGTGCTACCAGTTGATGCTTGGAGGGAGGGAGATAGCGGGTGGTATGATGACAAATATGATGAACCATAACACAATGTGTCTTAACTGGCAAAAATTATATTTTTTAATTCAATTCAATTCAATGCATTTTTTATTTATACAAGAAAGGTGTACAAAAAGGAGCCCCGTATCTGAAAGGTGATTTCCAGGTCTTCCAACAGGTTTTTAAAATATTTTTCTAACAATAACTCTTTGTATTAATGTTTTTATTTAGGTGTATGTATCACTGTTAGGGCCCATTGCTCTATATGATAAGATCTTGTTGTAAAGCTGTGATTCCACTGGATTGCACATATCTCATGGTACGCTATTGGTTCGCTTCTTCATATAGTGCGCTTTTCATTCACTGTTCATCCACTAATAGTTTTAGTACAATACAAGTGCAGAGTGTTTCTACTGGCTTGCCCAAGTACATCTGTCCACTCAGAATACGCTATTGGACCACTGCTAAAAGTGGTGGGAAGAAAGTCCTGTAGTTGTGCTCAAATCAAACAGATATTAGCGCAACGTACAAAAGAAGTGCCAACATCAAATTTTGAGTGTATAGAAAGTGTATTAAATGATTCCATTGGACCGCTCTGGCATCTCTGGTTGTTTGCTTCTCATGCTCTCTAGCAAAATGCGCAAAGAATGGTGCAGTGGAGCCACATCTTTAAGGTCTCTATTAGAATGAGTGTGAATGTATGACTACAAAGTCTTTGTGATACAAGTGTTGGTGAATTGGTTGGCGATTGAGAAATGTATGAGGTTTCTCAGACTAGGCTGAGAATAATAATCACAGATAGTGCTTAGATGAAACATAATAAGAAGTTAGTACACCAGAGCTTTGTTGATGAGTGAGTGAGATTGGTTGCTTTATGCCCTCATCAACACATGAAGGTTATGAAAATAACAAACTCCTTTGTCTCTCCGCAAAGCAAATCAATGTGTGGATATGTGCCTAGCAGACGTTGTAATAAGCTAAGTTATGATATAAGATATAGATATAGATATAATAATGCATATAGGACCTTCCCAGAATATAAAGCAGACCTTTAAGTCTTCCAGCCCAGTGAGACAAGATGTGAGTCTGTAGAGCGTCCATTGTTGTAGTGTACAGGTGGCAGTGAAGATACTAAATGTCGCTTCCGGAGGAGGAGGAAATAAAGCAATATTTCTGACATTTAGTGCCAGAAGGTGCCTTTAGGCTTACAACACAACATGGCTGATAGCCATACTGGAGCCAGGCTAGCTGTTGTATGATGTTTACCAGGCTGTTCAGCTCTTCCTGGGGTAGTATACTACCATCTATTGTTGTATGATGTTTTCCAGGCTGTTCAGCTCTTGCACTAGCTCCTGGGGTAGTATACTACCATCTATTGTTGTACGATGGTTTACCAGACTGTTTAGTTCTACCACTAGCTCCTGGGGTAGTATACTACCATCTATTGCTGTATGATGTTTCATCACTACTACTAGCTCCTGTATACTACCATCTATTGTTGTATGATGTTTTACAAGACTGTTCAGCTCCTATAGATGGTCTAATCCTGGGGTAGTATACTACCATCTATTGTTGTATGATCTTTACCAGACTGTGTAGGTCTACCACTAGCTCCTGGAGTACTATAATACCATCTATTGTTGTATGATATCTTACCGGGCTGTTCAGCTCTTGCACTAGCTCCTGGGGTAGTATACTACCATCTATTGTTGTATGATGTTTTCGGGGCTGTTTAGCTCTACCACTAACTCCTGGGGTAGTATACTGCCATCTATTGTTGTATGATGTTCACCAGACTGTTTAGCTCTATCACTAGCTCCTGGGGTAGTATACTACCATCTATTGTTGTATGATGTTTTACCAGACTGTTTATTTCAATGCTTATAGCTGGTCTTATTGGGGTAGTATACTACCACCTATTGTTGTATGGTGTTTTAGCAGGCTGTTCAGCTCTTCCACTATTTCCTGGGGTAGTATACTAAAATCTATTGTTTTACCAGGCTGTTCAGTTTAGCTCTTACCGCTGGCCTACCACTAGCTCCTGGGGTAGTATACTACCATCTATTGTTGTATCATGTTTACCAGACTGTTTAGTTCAGCTCTTCCACTAGCTCCTGGGGTAGTATACTACCATCTATTGTTGTATGATGTTTACCAGACTGTTTAGTTCCACTACCTCCTGCCCTCTATTATTTTAGGATGTTTACCAGACTGTTTAGTTCCACTACCTCCTGGGGTAGTATACTACCCTCTATTGTTTTAGGATGTTTACCAGACTGTTTAGTTCCACTACCTCTTGCCCTCTATTGTTTTAGGATGTTTACCAGACTGTTTAGTTCCACTTCCTCCTGGGGTAGTATACTACCCTCCATTGTTGTATGATGTTTTAATAGGCTCCCAGTATACTATACTTTCATTACAGTAGTACATGAGACAGGGTTCGAAAGCACAACATCCTCATACATTTACGTCCAGCACCTTCGACCACTGTGCCGCCCCTTCCCATTTATTTCTGATATTTAGTAGAAAGAAGCGCCTTTGTGATTGTAAAACAAAATAGTTGATGGCGAGTCACAATGGGGCGTGTGGAAGGTGCTAGTGGTGCAGTAAATACAACTTCCCCCAAGCCCTTCTATCCTATTACCCCAGCACAGTGCTACCTCAGACACCTGCACTGCTGGGTCAGATTTTCAGAAATTGGCAGCTGTACACATTGAGTGAATTTTGCAAAATTAGGCTGCAATTTGGCCAATACTAGGTATATTTGAGTATATTTGGCATTGCATTGATTCTAGCAATCTGTTTGGTTAGGTTGAACTGTATTTTGAACTTAATTTTCGTCTGAAATTTGGGTTATTTGAGAGGATTGGTGAAGGTAATATAGGTCCATGTATTATATATGTTTTCATAACATGATTGTTCCCATCATGCATTTGGTTTATTTATACAAGCTTTGGTAAAAACGTTCGTGCAGTTTTTGATAAAACTGTTCCTAAATATGGGTCAGATTTTCAGAAAACGTACAATTCGCCTTCACCAATCCTCTCAAATAACCCACATTTGAGACAAAAATGAGCTTCAAAATGCAGTTTAACATAACAGAACTGATACTTTGAATCAATGTGATACCAAATATACTTAAATATGCCCGGTATTTATCATTTTTCAGCCTAATTTAGCAGAATTTCCTAAATATGTAGAGCTGCCAATTGTACATTTTCTGAAAATCAGACGCATATGTATCACAGCATCCCCTGTATCAGACATGCGCAGTAGCTCATGTAAATCCGAAATTGGATTATTTACTTACAAATACAAGTTTATTACCCGCCAACTCTGGCACCAAATGGCAATAGCTGATCCACAAGTAGCACTGAGGGGGAGAGGCATTAGCCAAGAACTGAACAGCAGGGATTAAATATATGGGTCAGATTTTCAGAAAATGTACAATTGGCCTTCACCATTCCTCTCAAACAACCCAAATTTCAGAAGAAAATAAAGTTCAAAATAAAGTTCCACCTAGCCAAACAGATTGCTAGAATCAATGCAGTACCGAATATTCTCGAATTTACCTAGTATTGACCATATTGCAGCCTAGTTTAGCAAAGTTTACTAAATGTGTACAGCTGCCAATTGTACATTGTCTGAAAATATGACCCATATATAACTATCTCTGACGATGGCAACGAATATACCGGAACATCTTTTTTGAAACATCCAACTGAACTAAAAAAAAAGCAAATAGTAAAATCCCCAAGAAGGAAGACTTTGTGTCATTACAACACTTTTTACATGAATATAAATCAAATCAGACTGAATTAAGTTCAACTCGGTTATATTTCCAATATCATTATTTTGACAGTGTAATATGGTCCACTGATAGACTTCCTTACTGTGGCTATAATTGAATTCTAGCCAAGGCAACTGCACAATGGCGGGACAGTGGGAGAACAAAGGTCCATTGTATGAGAGCAGATACAACTAAGCACAGGGACTGAACACAAATATCAAGTTTTCAATAGGGGAGTTGCATAGCCGCCATTTTGAATCTTTATTTGCATGGAATTATGGGAGTAATGGTACAGTGTAAACTCTATAGAAAAGATGCCATGTTCAGCATGGACTATTTATCAATGATTTACTGTTAATATTCATGTGTTATACATGTTTCCCTAACAGATGTCCCCATCTTTCCCATCATGCATTTGGTTTTCATAACTCATTTATACAATCTCTGATATTGGTGAAAACATTCTTGCAATTTTCGATAAAAATGTCCCAAATATTTGTATGTCAGATTTCAACAGAATGCATCCCAGGATGCACTGTAACAGACATGCGCAGTGGCACATGCAACTCCCCTATTTAGAGATACTACTATATGGGTCAGATTTTCAGAAAATGTACAATTGGCAGCTGTACACATTTAGGAAATTCCACTAAATGTGGCCGATAATGAAGAATACCGGGTTTGTCTGAGTATATTTGGTATCGCATTGATTTAAAGTATTAATTCTGTTATGCTAAACTGCATTTTGAAGCTGATTTTTGTCTTAGATGTGGGTTATTTGAGATGATTACTAAAGGCCAATTGTACATTTTCTGAAAATCTGATCCATATGTGACTCAATTCAACGGTTTATTGTTTCATGTTTCCAGAAGTTTCAGAGCTGAACTCAACTTTGGAAGTTAGAATATAGATGGAGGATTTAGAGGAGGATTTAGTTGTTATTGAACTCTCTGGGTGAAATAGTTGAACGTTTAGAGATGCACCAATGATTTATCCAACGTGCTACATTTATCATAAACGTATACAAATAACTGAGTGAGTGAGTGGGATTGGTTGCTTTACGCCCTTATCAACACATTTAATATGGTTATATCAAGGGCGGGAGAGCTGAGAGTGAGTGAGTGAGTGAGTGGGATTGGTTGCTTTACGCCCTTATCAACACATTTAATATGGTTATATCAAGGGCGGGAGAGCTGAGAGGGAGGGAGTGAGTGGGAATGGTTGCTTTACGCCCTTATCAACACATTTAATATGGTTATATCAAGAGTTTATCAGTTTATGATCATACCCAGGAAATAGAGATAGAGAAGAAGGCAAAGAGAGACAGAAAAAAGAGACAGAAAGGCACTTTATGGTCTTCACCAGGGAGAGCTAAGAGAGAGACAGTTTATGATCATACCCAGGAAATAGAGATAGAGACGAAGGGAGAGAGAGACAGAGACAAAGAGACAGAAAGGCACTTTATGGTCTTACCTAGGACCATGTAACCATTTAATATCGTTATATCAAGGGCGGGAGAGCTAAGAGAGAGACAGTTTACGATAATACCCAGGAAATAGAGGTAGAGACGAAGGGAGACAGACAGAGAAAAAGCGACAGAAAGGCACTTTATGGTCATACCCAGGAAATAGAGGTAGAGACGAAGGGAGACAGACAGAGAAAAAGAGACAGAAAGGCACTTTATGGTCTTACCCAGGGAATAGAGATAGAGAAGAAGGGAGACAGACAGAGAAAAAGAGAGAGAAAGGCACTTTATGGTCATACCCAGGACCAATACTACTACTACTAATAATAACTGCACAGACTTATTTTGAGGTTGATCTTAAATTAAAGAAATAAATGTGGATTGATATTTCCTATTAGCGAAAAATAAATGAATCAGGGTTTGCCGATCGAAAGGAAATGAAATTTCCTCCTAATTCACAGTTCCTACTGCCCACCTCACACTATACTACTTACAACAGTTGGGGGTTATAAGACTGACATGAAGGCTCACACTAGCCTACATGAGTCAGGAGCACGGCGACCAGAAAAGAGTGATTTTTGTCATCGTAACTGTTACAACAGCCGTTGAAACGGCTAGTGCAGCTTATTTTTTCTCTTTCTGAGTCGTAGGCCCCCGACTCGCTGGACCTGAGTTGTAGGCCCCCAACTCGCTGAGCCTGAGTCATAGACCTCCCAACTGGCACTCACAACGTACTGTACAACCCGATTCAACATTTGAATCTAGAGTTTTGTCGGCTAGAACTGCTCCCGACTGCTCATCCCAACTGGAAAATCCTTCTTAGACCCCCCCCCCCCCCGACTCCCCCCGACTCCCCTGTAAGTCGTATAGTATGAAATGGCCATACTACATTGTAGTTCATCTACAGTTTCAAGAGAAGAATCAGAGTGTGAGTGGGAGATTTAGACCCCGCATGTCCAGAAAGTAACCGCTTGAAAGTATTTATATTAGTAGTTTGGTTATATTTCTCAAGATCTGTATGCCTATTATTGTTTTTATATTTAGCTGAATCACAGCCGTCCCGTTCCCCCCACCCCCCACCCTCTTCCCTTCTACGCCTTTGTTTTGGTGTCTAATAATACACATGCCTCTGTGAGGCATGTGTACCGCCAGCAGTAGTGGCGCCGCAGCGGCCGCAACGGCTTGTCTCGGAACTAAAATGCGGCAATCGCGATCGATTCAAATCATAACACACCAATCGAAAGTGGTAAATGGGCTTATATCTTCTTTTCTAGACAATATTGTTCCAGTAATCACTAGCTAATATCGTTGCTTACTGATATACGGTAGTTCTCACACCTGACACAAAGCTGAATGAGCATTTATTTCGTTGGCAGAGACAGCAGCAATTCCCTTTTCTTCTACTTTGTACATATGACCGTGATAACGGGTACGACTGTTCCAATTTTAGAGAGGAGCCGGTGGCGGCTTTTTTCAAAAGCGGTAGGTCGCGGGAGAGTCCAGAAGTTCTTCTTGGAAAAATGACAATTCCACATCACCTTCCAACTAAGTCTTGTGTAGCGTACAAACTTCCTCACTTTATTATACAGGTTTAGGGCCATCCAGTAGGTTTATTATACAGGTTAAGGGCCATCCAGTTGGTATAGAGGGAGCATTGCAGCCCCCTTGACCCCCTCCCTATAGGGGAGTTGTATATGCCCTGCGCATGTCTGTTACAGTGCATCCTGGGATGGTTTCTGTTGAAATCTGAATACAAATGTTTGGCAACATTTTTGTCGAAAATTGCAAGAATGTTTTCACCAATATCACAGGTTGTCTAAATAATTGTAAATTAGAAAAAATCAAAGGCATGATGGGAAAGATGAGGCCTTGTTTATGGAAACATGGAAACATATGGATATTGACATTACAGCATTGATAGGCAATGCAGATTTTCAGAAAATGTACAATTCATCTTCACCAATCCTCGTAAATAACCTAAATTTAAAACAGAAATAAGGTTCAAAATTCAGTTCAACATAACCAAACAAATTGTTTGAATCAACTCAATACTAAATATACTCAGATTTACCTAGTATTGACCATTTTTACAGCCTAATTTAGCAGATTTTACCGATTGTACATTTTCTGAAAATCTGACCCTTGAAATGTTTCCTTGAAGGACTTGTGTATTTACAGGATGTGTATTTACATGTGAACTTGTTAAATGTCTTGGCCTTTAATTCAATAAAAAAAATATTCCATGCTGAACATGGCATGTTTTCAATAGATTTTCCACTGTACCATTGGTCCCAAAATTTAATGCGAATCAATATTGAAAATGGCGGCTATGCAAACCCCCTATGGGAGACTTGCATGTGCCACTGCGCATGTCTGTTACTGTGCATGATGGGATGGATGCAGATGAAATCTGACATACAAATAGATGGAGACTTGTGTCAGGGAAACATATATAATACATAGATATTGACATTAAAGCATTAGTAAATAGTCCATGCTAAACATGACATGTTTTAAATAGATTTTGCACTGGACCATTAGTTCCATAATTCAATGCGAATCAAGATTGAAAATGGCGGCTATGCAAACCCCCCTATTAACTACGTGCCACCCCAGTAGAGGGCCCCACTAGCTGGCATGAACTACTGCGCCCTCTTACTATAGGCTTTGATCTAAGTCTCTCCTCTCTTGAGAAAAACAAGGTAATAAAAAGCAACTTCAGAGATGGGAAATCCACTTCTATCTCAATCAGAGATCCGCTGGCCTTTAGGACCAATAAAAAGGCTCAGGAGAGAGACAAAGGAACAGTTTTTTTACAGAAGTGGCGGGAAAGATGTCCTCGTAAGATGGAATGGGGCTGTAAATAGATTTGTCTGTGGCTAGATGGATGGCTTGGAACGCCATTAGGTAATGGTTGCCACTGATAGTGTTATAGGGGGCCTTTGGGTTATTATATGCAGGGTTCTTAGTGTTATAGGGGGTCTTTAGTGTTATGGGAGGGTTCTTAGTGTTATAGGGGTCCCTTAGTGTTATGGGGGGTTCTTAGTGTTATAGGGGTCCGTAAGGTTGTTATAAGGGGCCATCAGTTCATAGGGGGTCCTTGTTGTTTCAGGGGATTCTTAATGTTGTTATAAGGGGCCCTACGTTCATAGGGGGTCCTTGTTGTTTCAGGGGATTCTTAATGTTGTTATAAGGGGCCCTCAGTTCATAGGGGGTCCTAGTTGTTTCAGTGGGTCCTTAAGATTGTTATAAGGGGCCCTCAGTTCATAGGGGGTCCTAGTTGTTTCAGTGGGTCCTTAAGGTTGTTATAAGGGGCCCTAAGCTCATAGGGGGTCCTAGTTGTTTCAGAGGGTTCTTCAGAGGGACCTGTGGGTTACAAGATGTCTGATGTAACTTAGTCCCCGTTTGTTGGGCTGGCTGGGACAGTTGTACATATACAGACCAGATGAACTAGTATTCGACCGCTTACATCAATGAAAATACAAAACAATATTTACTGCTCAAAACAGCAAGATCATGGCTTTCCACTGGTTCATTTTGCTTCGAAATCATTATAAGTTGTTGTTAATGAGAGTAACAGCCCAACAAAAGGTCCTTCGTTTTGTCTAAGGCTCTCTGAAACAATCCTCGGCTTTGCCTCGGCTTGCTTCCCGTGAGCCTTAGACAAAACTCACGACCATAACCTCAGGGTCTAACGGCCTAATGGATACAGACAAGATGTCTGCCATTAGGCGGGGCCAGGTTGTAGGATTTCTCTGCAGTTATTTATAGTGACATAGAAAATAGTATAAAGTTAACTGATGTCTCGAGCAATATGGTGGTAACCTGTTTCATAAGAATATCAATTTTGTGACTCATTTTTGTTGTTACACATCACAGATGTTATGTTTGTGACATGATGGTCCTGGCATCTGTCTCTTTTCTCTGTCTCTCTCTCCCTTCTTCTCTATCTCTATTTCCTGGGTAAAACCATAAAGTGCCTTTCTGTCTCTCTTTCTCTGTCTCTCTCTCCCTTCTTCTCTATCTCTATTTCCTGGGTATGACCATAAAGTGCCTTTCTGTCTCTTTTCTCTGTCTCTCTCTCCCTTCTTCTCTATCTCTATTTCCTGGGTATGATCATAAACTGCCTCCCTCTCAGCTCTCCCGCCCTTGATATAACCATATTAAATGTGTTGATAAGGGCGTAAAGCAACCAATCTCACTCACTCACTCGCTCTCAGCTCTCCCACCCTTGATATAACCATATTAAATGTGTTGATAAGGGCGTAAAGCAACCAATCTCACTCACTCACTCGCTCTCAGCTCTCCCACCCTTGATATAACCATATTAAATGTGTTGATAAGGGCGTAAAGCAACCAATCTCACTCACTCACTCGCTCTCAGCTCTCCCACCCTTGATATAACCATATTAAATGTGTTCATAAGGGCGTAAAGCAACCAATCTCACTCACTCACTCGCTCTCAGCTCTCCCACCCTTGATATAACCATATTAAATGTGTTGATAAGGGCGTAAAGCAACCAGTCTCACTCACGACATGAGACAGATGCCATTAATAACGTGCGGACAGCTGGCGTAACCCGAGTAATACTTGACTAACAATGATTCATGTTTTTGCTGCCAATTATTCTCAGCAAAACAAGGCAATTTGGCATGAACAATTGTCTACAAGGTCGTGAACAATTGTCTACAAGGTCATGAACAATTGTCTACAAGGTCGTCTTACAAATTGTTACTAATAGGGGATTTGCATGTGTACATGTGTGGTAAAGTGCATGCTATGATAGGCTCAGTTCCCGTCTGGCATAGAAGACATTCTCCTACCATAGTTCCATGCAATTCAAGATCGTAGATGGCGGACATGCAAATCCTCTATTGAATCTTACACTGACATACACCTACCATAATTCCATATGAATCAAGATTCAAGATGGCGGACATACACATCCCCAATACTGCCATAATTCCATGTGAATCAAGATACAAGATGGTGGCTACGCAACTGCCCTATTGTACTGATGGAATCATACAAGTGCGGCTCTAGGAAGCTCTATATATTCAGCCATTATGGAAGTACCAGCATGACGTCACTGACTGGTAATTAGTCGGAGCAAAACAAGGCAATTCGGCACAAGAGATGATTGTCCACCTGACAATAGCAGGCCTGACTGATGATTGTCCACCTAGCCTTGCTACACATACAGGTAGCTACACTCAGTGTAAAAACATATAACAGAGGCAGAATATTGATATAGCCAGTCCTATAAGTCATATTATTATATGTGCATTCCTTTTGAGGGGTGCAAGAAGTGGGTTACAATAATAATATTGTTATTGTACATGTACAATAACAATACAGTTGTCTAAAAATAGCTGTAACAATACCTCCACAGTTTGTTGATGTGCTGCGTGGAGACGCGAAGGTGCTCCTTTAAGCTGTTAATTTCATAGTTCTAAGTAGGCTGACTATGAAATGTGATCCGTTTCAGGAAAATGGTCGCAAAATTGATATTTTTCAAAGTGTTTTCTTCACAAGATCACATCATTGGAACTTTCTGAATTTTAGGGAGTTTATCACCTAGACTTATATCAATCGGTGTATCAAATTTCAGGACAATCTATATAATATATTCTTTAGTTTTAAAGGTCCTCATATGGATTACATTTAGTTACTTTACTGTTTATTGACGCCCAGAAATATTGGAAACATTTTGTCAAAAACGAAAATATCAAACTTGAAATCTAGAAAGTATCCGCGCGAGAATTTGTGTTGTGTAGGCTTACGGTAACTGCTTGGCTGGTTAGTTTAGTAGAATATTTTCAGCCAGCTGTATTTGTTATATCGTTTGTAATAATCAAAGCTTTTAAAATTATGGTTTCGGCGACTGCAGAGCCGGGAGGGCCCGGCTAAACTTCACCACTGGGAACGAGTAGACTCGAACCTCGGTGTTTTGCTTGACTATGTCTGCAGGCGTCTGGCTCCGCTATCAGACAATGATACTTTAGCAGAAGAATCGATATTTCGTTACCTTTTTAATGGAATAATCGCGAAGTTTCTACATGGAATATGACAGCAATACATGCATGTGATAATCCTAGGCTAGTTGTTTTGGTTGTGCAAGTGCAAAGACGGAAGTGTCTGACCGGAAGGAGCGCTCGGCGCGTGGCCTTGACCTTGCTCAATACACTATGAGAAGCCTTACGTATCATTTCCCATGCATTTCAGTCATGTGGCCCAACTTTCACGGTCAGTCGATCGGCCGATATGCAGTCGCCATTCACGCTAGTGTTAACGTAATTTGAACGAAGATTGTCATTTACTTGTGTGCATTTCGGTTAAACTGACTTAACTCAAGTATAGCTTTGTTATTTTGCTGGCTATTGATGTGCCTGGATGGATACGTTTGTAGGAAAATGAGTGCGAGAAAGCTTTTGCAGACCCGGGGCCCCCTCTCTAATAATCGCTGTACATTTATGGCGATGCGTTCGTAGTGTTTCGGAAATAGCATCCGCTTATCGAAATAAGCGCTTGGGCATCCGTTCGTCTAGAAATATTTATCAGATTATTAGACTGTTTACTATCATTGGAATCGACTTGATCTCATCTATTCAAATATAATGATATCTCAAAATAATTTATTTTTTGCAACTTATGACTCATTTTCCTGAAACACATCAGAAATTAATAATTTAAGCGTCTTCAGATCTCCACTCCATAGGCATAGTCTGAAGCCTACAGAGTTGGGGTTGCTCGCTGAGACTTTTTTTTCACCCTTGGCTACTTTTTCAGTGTTAAGCACATATAATAAATATAGAATGGAACTCACCATCGCAATTGAAAATTTATTGGACTTGATTCATCCGTGTAAGCGAATCTCGTGCAATAAGTTTTCAATTACTGGCAACTTGTTCCATTCTCTCTATATATGAGTAGATTTGGTCAGATTTATTCTGTTGTAATCTTGATATATGTCACCTAGAAAGTTAAAAAAACAACTTTGAAGCTTTGAAATTAAAAAATGTGCACGGCGACCCATTGATTTCTTTCCATTTTTATGACCAGAAACACTTCAAGAATCAAATATAAAAGTTTCAGAAAAATTATATTGATTTTCATTTTCCACTAGATAGTAGCGTTCAGGCTGGCTGTGTTAAGATCTGTGGTAAGCTCTGCGGTAAGCTCTGCGATGGTGCTGTGTTGGTGAGGAGTGCCGAGGTCCTGCCTACATGGCCAGTGAACCATGTAGGGAGGACCTCATCATTCCTCTCCACCTACAGAACCAGCACAACACCATTGCAAGGCTTACTGCAGAGCTTATCGCAGCCAGTGGAGACCACCCTTTAGCCTTTAGATGACAACTAAACCTTCCAGTTCAAATATAGTCTGACTTTTAGCCCAGTGCAGTTAATATCTGCAGCTTGTGGCAATATGAGGCATCGAGCCACACCCGAGGTCTAAGTGATGCGATATATGTGGCAGATTTTCAGAAAATGTACAATTCGCCTTCACCAATCTTCTCTAATAAGTCAAATTTAAGACGAAAATGACTTTTAAAATACAGTTTAATCTAACCAAACAGATTGCTAGATTCAATGCAATGCCGAATATATACGAATTTATCTAGCATTGACCAAATTGCAGCCTGATTTAGCTGAATTTACCAAATGTGTAGAGCTGCAGATTGTACATTTTCTGAAAATCTGACCCACATGTAGGACTTCTGGAAGTGGGTGATGACAACAACATAGGACAGGTGCAACTATTTCCCCATTCTGCATCTTTTTATGTTTGTACAAATCGATAGGGATACATCTGTGCAGATAATTACACGTAAAATAGTGAACATAGATGGAACCTAGCAAGGGGGAAGTCTGTACACTTGTTATTGACCGAGGGAGCGCGGGAAGATAGAGGGCGTTAGCCCAAGATCTTCTGCGCTCCCGAGGTCACTAACAAGGGTACAGACTTCGCCCGAGCTTTGTTCCATATTTATTACACCCCATTAATAAATAACAAATATAATTAATTAAAAATAAAAGAAGTAATTTAAGTTTTTGGTGGACCTACTTGTTGTATGCACCAAGGGTGACATAACTCACATGTTATGCACCACTTTGACCAAGTGTGACATACAATGCTGAAGGTATAGGAAGCAACATCACAGGGGTGTAATAATATCTGTTTCTCTCTACCTTTTTCTCTATATCTATTCCCTGGGTAAGACCATAAACTGCCTTTCTGTCTCTTTTTCTATCTCTCTCTCCTTTTCTTCTCTTTCTCTATTTCCTGGGTAAGATCATGAAGTGCCTTTCTGTCTCGTTTCACTGTCTCTCTCTCCCTTCTTCTCTATCTCTATTTCCTGGGTATGATAATAAACTGCCTCCCTCTCAGTTCTCCTGCCCTTGATATAACCGTCAATGTGTTGATAAGGGCGTAAAGCAACCAATCTCACTCTAACGCTCAACCCAGAAGCTATCCCTGTCCACATATGGGTCAGATTTTCAGAAAATGTACAATTGGCAGCTGTACACATTTAGGAAATTCTCCTAAATTAGGCTGAAAAATTATGAATACCAGCTATATCTGAGTATATTTGGTATCGCATTGATTTAAAGTATCAGTTCTGTTATGTTAAACTGCATTTTGAGGCTCAATTCTGTCTTAAATATGGGTTATTTGAGAGGATTGGTGAAGGCGAATTGTACATTTTCTGAAAATCTGACCGCATATAGACCACTACCAGCTGGTATTGCTTGGGGTGAAGGTGTAAATATTGACATCAATACCTGTGCACTATTTGTTAGTGGTGGTCACTGAGACCAGGTGACCACTTGTGACCACTGGTCAGTGTATAAGTGACCGATGGCCAGTGTTTGGTGGGCGGGTAAATATAGGCAGTGTATATATGTACACACAGTGCACCTGTTAGTACTTCAGCCTCGGCTCCACCCTAACCTGCCTTATACATATATATATATATGGGACAGATTTTCAGAAAATGTACAACTCACTTTCACAAATTCTCTGAAATAACCCAAATTTCCGACGAAAATAAAGAACAAAATACAGTTCAATCTAACCAAACTATCAAGTATGTGTAGGAGTGAATGAGTTGCTCTGTGAGTTACTCTGTGTGTTGTTGTGTTGTTGTGGCGGGGTTTATACAGCTGGGGGTGGGTAAACACACATGGGAGGCCTGTAGGGATGTAAGGGTGCAAGTGTGGGGAGAGGGAGCAAGTGCTGGGGAGAGGGAGAGGGAGAAGGCCCGGTGAGCTACTCACATCCACTCATAGGCTTGGATGTTGAAGGATCAGAGACTCAGAGTTAAGGGGGGGTTTGTGGGGTTTGGGTTGGGGTGGGGAGTGTCCATGGATTTGTCTGTGGACCGCTGGTGCCTGCTGATGCCTGCTGATGTCTGCAGGTGCCTGCTGATTCCTTGAGATTATATTATACACAACAAACTGCACCAGCAGCCCCTCAATGTCAGTCTTAATCCTTTATCATTAATCTCTGGATTATACACCACAAACTGCACCAGCAGCCCCTCAATGTCAGTCTTAATCCTTTATCATTAATCTCTGGATTATACACCACAAACTGCACCAGCAGCCCCTCAATGTCAGTCTTAATCCTTTATCATTAATCTCAGGATCATACAGCACAAACTGCACCACCAGCCCCTCAATGTCAGTCTTAATCCTTTAATATCACACAGCAACTGATGGCCATCATGGTATGTAAGTGTTATAGAGCCAGTGAGTCAGTTAAATTAACTTATATATAAACTATTTTACTCTGTTAATGAAGAAATAAAGGCAATTCATCAACTCAACTGGTAATGAAGAAACTACAAAAAAGCAGGAACTGATACTTGTTATTGACCGAGGGAGCGCGGGAAGATAGAGGGCGTTAGCCCAAGATCTTCTGCGCTCCCGAGGTCACTAACAAGGGTACAGACTTCGCCCGAGCTTTGTTCCATATTTATTACACCCCATTAATAAATAACAAATATAATTAATTAAAAATAAAAGAAGTAATTTAAGTTTTTGGTGGACCTACTTGTTGTATGCACCAAGGGTGACATAACTCACATGTTATGCACCACTTTGACCAAGTGTGACATACAATGCTGAAGGTATAGGAAGCAACATCACAGGGGTGTAATAATATCTGTTTCTCTCTACCTTTTTCTCTATATCTATTCCCTGGGTAAGACCATAAACTGCCTTTCTGTCTCTTTTTCTATCTCTCTCTCCTTTTCTTCTCTTTCTCTATTTCCTGGGTAAGATCATGAAGTGCCTTTCTGTCTCGTTTCACTGTCTCTCTCTCCCTTCTTCTCTATCTCTATTTCCTGGGTATGATAATAAACTGCCTCCCTCTCAGTTCTCCTGCCCTTGATATAACCTTCAATGTGTTGATAAGGGCATAAAGCAACCAATCTCACTCTAACGCACAGCCCAGAAGCTATCCCTGTCCACATATGGGTCAGATTTTCATGTACAATTGGCAGCTGTACACATTTAGGAAATTCTTCTATATTAGGCTAAAAAATGAAGAATACCGGGTATATCTGAGTATATTTGGTATCGCATTGATTTAAAGTATCAGTTCTGTTATGTTAAACTGCATTTTGAAGCTCATTTCTGTCTTAAATGTGGGTTATTTGAGAGGATTGGTGAAGGCAAATTGTACATTTTCTGAGAATCTGACCACATATATACCAGTACCAGCTGGTATTGCTTGGGGTGAAGGTGTAAATATTGACATCAATACCTGTGCACTATTTGTTAGTGGTGGTCACTGAGGCCAGGTGACCACTTGTGACCACTGGTCAGTGTATAAGTGACCAGTGGCCAGTGTTTGGTGGGCGGGTAAATATAGGCAGTGTATATATGTACACACAGTGCACCTGTTAGTACTTCACCCTGGACTCCACCCTAACCTGCCTTATACATATATATAGGGGTCAGATTTTGAAAAAATGTACAATTCGCCTTCACCAATCCTCTGAAATAACCCAGGGGTGCACTGTAGTATGTGTATGTATGAATGATCAAGTGTTGTGGGGTGCACTGTAGTATGTGTAGGTGTTGTGGGGTGCACTGTAGTATGTGTAGGTGTTGTGGGGTGCACTGTAGTATGTGTAGGTGTTGTGGGGTGCACTGTAGTATGTGTAGGTGTTGTGGGGTGCACTGTAGTATGTGTATGTATGAATGATCAAGTGTTGTGGGGTGCACTGTAGTATGTGTATGTATGAATGATCAAGTGTTGTGGGGTGCACTGTAGTATGTGTAGGTGTTGTGGGGTGCACTGTAGTATGTGTAGGTGTTGTGGGGTGCACTGTAGTATGTGTAGGTGTTGTGGGGTCCACTGTAGTATGTATAGGTGTTGTGGGGTGCACTGTAGTATGTGTAGGTGTTGTGGGGTGCACTGTAGTATGTGTAGGTGTTGTGGGGTGCACTGTAGTATGTGTAGGTGTTGTGGGGTGCACTGTAGTATGTGTAGGTGTTGTGGGGTGCACTGTAGTATGTGTAGGTGTTGTGGGGTGCACTGTAGTATGTGTAGGTGTGAATGAGCAGTCTGTGAGTTGCTCTGTGAGTTACTCTGTGTGTTGTTGTGGCAGGGTTTACACAGCTGGGGGTGGGTAAACACACATGGGAGGCCTGTAGGGATATAAGGGTGCATGTGTGGGGGGTGGTAGGGAGCAGGTGAGAGGGAGAGGGAGAGGCAGAAGGCCCGGTGAGTTACTCACATACACTCTAAGGCTTGGATGTTGGAGGATCAGAGACTCAGAGTTAAGGATGGTGGGGGGGGGGGGGTTAGGGGGGGGTTGGGATGGGGAGTATCCATGGATTTGTCTGTGGACCGCTGGTGCCTGCTGATGTCTGCAGGTGCCTGCTGATTCCTTGAGATTATATTATACACCACAAACTGCACCAGCAGCCCCTCAATGTCAGTCTTAATCCTTTATCATTAATCTCAGGATCATACACCACAAACTGCACCACCAGCCCCTCAATGTCAGTCTTAATCCTTTATCATTAATCTCAGGATCATACACCACAAACTGCACCAGCAGCCCCTCAATGTCAGTCTTAATCCTTTATCATTAATCTCAGGATCATACACCACAAACTGCACCAGCAGCCCCTCAATGTCAGTCTTAATCCTTTATCATTAATCTCAGGATCATACACCACAAACTGCACCAGCAGCCCCTCAATGTCAGTCTTAATCCTTTATCATTAATCTCAGGATCATACACCACAAACTGCACCACCAGCCCCTCAATGTCAGTCTTAATCCTTTATCATTAATCTCAGGATCATACACCACAAACTGCACCAGCAGCCCCTCAATGTCAGTCTTAATCCTTTATCATTAATCTCAGGATCATACACCACAAACTGCACCACCAGCCCCTCAATGTCAGTCTTAATCCTTTATCATTAATCTCAGGATCATACACCACAAACTGCACCAGCAGCCCCTCAATGTCAGTCTTAATCCTTTATCATTAATCTCAGGATCATACACCACAAACTGCACCAGCAGCCCCTCAATGTCAGTCTTAATCCTTTATCATTAATCTCAGGATCATACACCACAAACTGCACCAGCAGCCCCTCAATGTCAGTCTTAATCCTTTATCATTAATCTCAGGATCATACACCACAAAACTGCGCCAGCAGCCCCTCAATGTCAGTCTTAATCCTTTATCATTAATCTCAGGATCATACACCACAAACTGCGCCAGCAGCCCCCTCAATGTCAGTCTTAATCCTTTATCATTAATCTCAGGATCATACACCACAAACTGCACCAGCAGCCCCTCAATGTCAGTCTTAATCCTTTATCATTAATCTCAGGATCATACACCACAAACTGCACCAGCAGCCCCTCAATGTCAGTCTTAATCCTTTATCATTAATCTCAGGATCATACACCACAAACTGCACCAGCAGCCCCTCAATGTCAGTCTTAATCCTTTATCATTAATCTCAGGATCATACACCACAAACTGCATCAGCAGCCCCTCAATGTCAGTCTTAATCCTTTATCATTAATCTCAGGATCATACACCACAAACTGCATCAGCAGCCCCTCAATGTCAGTCTTAATCCTTTATCATTAATCTCAGGATCATACACCACAAACTGCACCAGCAGCCCCTCAATGTCAGTCTTAATCCTTTATCATTAATCTCAGGATCATACACCACAAACTGCACCAGCAGCCCCTCAATGTCAGTCTTAATCCTTTATCATTAATCTCAGGATCATACACCACAAACTGCACCAGCAGCCCCTCAATGTCAGTCTTAATCCTTTATCATTAATCTCAGGATCATACACCACAAACTGCACCAGCAGCCCCTCAATGTCAGTCTTAATCCTTTATCATTAATCTCAGGATCATACACCACAAACTACACCAGCAGCCCCTCGCTGTCAGTCTTAATCCTTTATCATTAATCTCAGGATCATACACCACAAACTGCACCAGCAGCCCCTCAATGTCAGTCTTAATCCTTTAATATCACACAGCAACTGAGGGCCATCATGGTATGTAAGTGTTATAGAGCCAGTGAGTCAGTTAAATTAACTTACATATAAGCTATTTTACTCTGTTAATGAAGAAATAAAAGTAGTTCATCAACTCCACTGGTAATGAAGAAGCTACAAAAAAGCAGGAACTGACACTAGAGTTGCCCATGGTGGTGTAATGGAGAATCAGCTTTCTATAATTGTATATCTTGATTAATTAACCCCAGGGGGCGCCTGTGTATCTCCTTCCTCCCACCGTGTATTACTAGCCCTGATAAGACTACAAGACTACAATACTTTATTACATGAGGGTCAGATTTTTAGAAAATATACACTTGGCAGATGTTCACATGTAGTGAATTTTGCTAAATTAGGCTGCAAAGCTTGATAATAGTTTTCAAACAATAGACAAGGACAGAACTAATTAATAATCTCTATAAGTCACCTTTCCCTTCCCCTCCTCCTCCTCCTCCTTTCCCTTCCACTCCCCCTCCCCCTTCCCCTATTCCTCCTGACCCCCTCCCCCCCTCCCCCTCCCCGTCCCCCTCCTCCCCGTCCCCCTCGATCCTTTCCCCCCTCCTCCTTCCCCTCCTCCCTCCCCTCCTTTCCCCCTCCTCCTCCCCCCTCCTCCTCCCTCCTCCTCCTCCCCCGTCCCCTCCTCCCCCGTCCCCCTCCTCCCCCCGTCCCCCTCCTCCTTCCCCTCCTCCCCTGCCCCTCCTCCTCTCCCTCCCCCCTGCCGTCCCCCTCCCCTCCCCCCTCCCCCTCCCCGCCCCCTCCCTTCCCCCTCGCCGTCTCCCTCCTTCTCCCCCTCTCCCTCCTCTCCCTCCTCCTCCTCCCCTCTTCCTCCTCCCCCCTCCCCCTCCTCCTCCCCTCCCTCCTCCTCCCCTCCTCCTCTCCCTCCTCCTCCTCCCCTCCAGCTCCCCCTCCTCCTCCCCCTTTCCCTCCTCCTCCCCCTTGCCCTTTTACCCCCACTCCTCCCCCTCCTCCTCCCCCTCCCTTCCCCGCCTCCTCCCCCTCCTCCTCCCCCTCCTCCTCCTCCCTCTCCTCCTCCCCCTCCTCCTCCTCCCCCTCCCCCTCCTCTTCCCCCTCCTCCCCCTCCTCTTCCTCCTGCTCCTCCTGCTCCTCCCTCTCCTCCTCCCCCTCCTCCCCCCTCCCCCTCCTCTTCCCCCTCCTCCCCCTCCTCTTCCTCCTGCTCCTCCTGCTCCTCCCTCTCCTCCTCCCCCTCCTCCCCCTCCCCCTCCTCTTCCCCCTCCTCCCCCTCCTCTTCCTCCTGCTCCTCCTGCTCCTCCCTCTCCTCCTCCCCTCCTCCCTCCACACAACTACGCCCTCCAGACCCTCAGTACAAGTCCATGCTATTTGTTCTTCTCAGACTAAATGGAAAACCTCGCCCTATTCAGTCTTGTTATCTAGAATTAATTTAGGCCTCAGTAGAAATATAATTAGCTTATCAGCATGCATCTCGCCTTATCACTGTTATCTCTGGCTCAGATGTCATGGCTGACGGGTGATTACTGGATAGATGATGGTATCAGGTGTAGTAGAGAATGAAAGGGAGAAATGTAAAGCTTTCTCCCACTATACACCCATGATTAACACCTTAGATTATCCAGCAGGTCCTCAGAACATGTTCTCTGTAATCTCTACGCATTAATATACGCAGCTGTACACATTTACACATTTGGGTCAGATTTTCAGAAAATGTACAATTCGCCTTCACCAATCCTCTCGAATAACCCACATTTAAGACGAAAACGACCTTCAAAATGCAGTTTAACATAACAAATCTTATACTTTAAATCAATGCGATGCCAAATATATTCAGATATACCCGGTGTTCACCATTTTTCAGCCTAGTTTAGAAGAATTTACTAAATGTGTAGTACTTCCAATTGTACATTTTCGGAAAATCTGACCCATTTAGTAAATTCCGCTAGATTAGGCTGAAGATGATAATATTAGGTATATCTGGGTATATTTAATATCATATTGATTTAAACAATCTGTTTGGTTATGTTGAATGGAATTTTGAACCTTATTTGTGTCTTAAATTTAGGTTATTTAAGAGAATTGCTGAATATGAATTGTACATTTTCTGAAATGCTGACCCTTGTAAGCATTGAATCTTTGAATCTCATTGTTGTTTGAAATTTGGATTGTTTGATAGGATTGGTAAGGGCGAAAAGTACATTTTCTGGAGAGTTCTCTTTGTGTAGGAAATCTCTCATGCTTGGAGTGTTAGGTACTGTTAGTACTAGCCAGGCATTTTCAGAAAATGTTCAATTAGCAGCTGTACACATTTAGTAAATCCTGCTAAATTATATAGTATATTCGGCATTGCATTGATTCTAGCAATCTGTTTGGTTAGGTTGAACTGTATTTTGAACTTTATTTTTGTCTGAAATTTGGGTTATTTGAGATGATTGGCGAAGTTGAATTGTACATTTTCTGAAAATCTGATCCAGGTACTGTTAGTACTAGCCAGGCATTGTGATGGCAGAAAACATAGGCTATCAGCTGCAATAGGCACTATCTATGATGACGTCACAGACGCTAGTCTATATGGGTCAGATTTTCAGAAAATGTACAATTTAACTTCGCCAATCTTCTCAAATAACCCAATTTTCAGACGAAAATAAAGTTCAAAAAAGAGTTCAACCTAACCAAACAGATTGCTATAATCAATGCAATGCTGAATATACTCGAATTTACCTAGTATTGGTCAAATTGCAGCCTAATTTAACAGAATTTACTCAATGTGTAGAGCTGCCAATTGTACATTTTCTGAAAATCTTACCCATATGTTCTTATCATACATATACTATACCTCTCCCATGGGGGGAGTGTATTTGTCATATGAAGCTGCTATTCCAGTTTCTGATAGGTAATGCCCAAGGGACCTTTCTCAATCTAGATAGAAGTAATATATATATTTCTCACTATCAGAAGAAGACATCCAAGTCCCTGGATTTATTCTTCTTTGTTTGTTTGTTCCCTTTTATCCTTCTTCATTTCTTGTGAACATGGAGGAAAAAGGTCTAGGATAAAATGACTTCATGCAAATTGTTTCAGCCTACAACCTCTTTGCCTCTGGGGTTACCCAGTGAGTATTGTCCACCTAGTACTCCACACTATGGTAATCTTACTATAATATATACCCATATACCTGATACACATGCTGGCACTCAGCTGGTCAAGTGTGGAAGACAGTACTCACCTAAAAAGTACAAGGAAACATTATTACAATGTGAACAGCTTATATAGATATCATAACAATATTAACAAAATAATGTAGCTAAATGTTATTCCAATATTGACAACTACAGGTCGCCCAGCGAGAGTACCGCCTATATTTCTGAGCTTTCTCTTCTAACCAGAATTTCTGGAGGTGTAACTTGAACCACCTCCTCTCTCTGGCTACTTTTCTTTTCTTTTAAATCCAGGTTCTAACCAACAAAAATGCCACTGATCCATGTAGGGAGGACCTCGCCACCCTTCTACACCTACAGAACCAGCTAAACAACAATCACTATAATGTAATTAATGACTTGGCCTCTAAATGAATAAAAATAACACCCCAAAAAACAATAGATTCGCTTACAATTTTGGTGTAGTTAAACAGAACCATTATTTAAAATAACAAAATCACTTTGTGTTGGCGGGAATCAAGCAGCAGAGTTAAACAACTTTAAATAGGCTTTCAAAGCAGAGGAAAAGCAGAGGAAAAGAAACGAAAACGAATCGACTAGCATGAATAAAATGATGCTTTACCGAATTGATATGAGTGAAAAGCCGCACTAAGTTTTGCTGAAGTTGGTTACTTTTTCAACCAGTTTCGTTTCACAACCTTGACTGATTTTTCCGGTAAATGGAAAGGACACTTTGATCTGGGTCTTTTCTGTGTAAGATATGGGGAAAAACAAGCAGAGCAGAGCATTACTGACGCCGGATGTGACGTCATGTGCTGAACTCTGGTCGAATTGTCGTCTGCTAATGTCCCAGTGTTGGGGATTAGCGCCGCGTGGTGGGAAGAAGTCGCACTAGAAAGTGTGAGAATTATCTGTGAAAGTTGGGTGATGTCGCAGGGGATCTCCTCCAGGGTCAGATTTTCAGAAAATGTACAATTGGCAGCTCTACACATTTAGTAAATCCTGCTAAATTAGGCTGCAATATGGTCAATACTAGGTAAATTCTAGTATATATTCGGCATTGCATTGATTCTAGCAATCAGGCAATCTGTTTGGTTATGTTGAACTGTATTTTGAACTTTATTTTCGTCTGAAATTTGGGTTATTTGAGAGGATTGGTGAAGTTGAATTGTACATTTTCTGAAGATCTGACCCTCCAGATGAAAGTAGAGAGTGTTTGGGGAGATGGGGGCGGGGGGAGGGGGGAGGGGGCACCAGATCCAATATTTGTCTATCAGACCACATTGAAAAGATTCGAAAAGGCCGAAATAAAAATATTAAAACAACTTAGTGGAAGTGCAAATTTCACGGGTTGTAATAACCCAGAGGCACTCGCTTCAAGCTGTGTTTGCTAGTTCAATATGATTCTTAAATTATAGCCTGATACAAGAGTTTTGGTTTGAATTAGTAAAATATTTACGAAATGAGCTTATATAATTAAGTAGATCAACATCGGCAATGAGAATTGTTGGTGAGAGTAAGATTTCCGTTATGACAAATACTACTAACACACAGTTCAACTGTGATGTGTTTTGGAAAATGAGTCATAAGTCGCAAAAATGGATTTTGAGATATCTTCATATTTGAAAAGATGAGATCAACTCAATTCCAATGACAGTAAATAGTCTAATAATCTAATAAGTATTTCTAGAATTTAAGTTAGATATTTTTATTAAAAAAGAAAAACTGTGCCATATTTCTGGTGGGCAATAACCACTAAAGTAACTAAATATACTCCATATGAAGACCTTTAAAACGAAAGGAAATGTTACATACATTGTCATGAAATTTGATACACCGATTGATATAAGTCTACTTGACAAACTCCCTAAAAATCAGAACATTGCAATAAAGTGATCTTGTAAAATAGATACTTTGAAAAATATCATTTTTGCGACTTGTGACCCATTTTACTTGAACACATCACAACTGTTTAGCACGAACCGTAACTTCTGATGTAGTGTAATGTCCTTAATGCCGCCTTCCATTGCCCCCTCCCCCTTCATTCTCCCGCCATTTTCACCTTCACACCTTTCCCTCATTATCGCTCGGGTGAAGGCCCCCTGGTGACCTTTTGTGGTGTTAACTGAAGGCGGTTGAGCCACCATTTTCCACACCCTCCCCTCCCACTACTAGCCCTGTAGTCTTAATGTTTCATCACTCCATCCTCAGCTATTACTACAAAATAGTTTTACCAAATCTATTATAGAATTACGGTTCTTAAGACTGAAGTTAACAATATTCTGCTGCTGTTGTATGTTTATACAAGTATTTAAATTTGGATTGACAGACAGAAAATGAGCGCAGTGAGTGATAAGAAGTGAAACCACCAGGAAAAAATAAATCCTATAAGATTAATTTCTCGATTAAAAGCCAATCATCATCATGATTGCCACAATCATGACCACTTGTAAAAATTCAAAAGTATTGCTTTCCAGTAGATTGCTCATACCTCCCTCAAAATGCTTCTAATCTGAATATAAACATTATCCCATACCCCCCTGACTGTCAGGAAGACAGTCATGCTTTCAGATTCATAATTGGACAGTTAGTTCCTCCGTAATAAATTATTTCCATCGGCCGCATCAAGGCTTTCAAATCAATATAAATCACCTGAGTCTGAGCCTACACATATTTTTCAAAGTAATAACTTCAAAGTATTTAAAAGTGATTTATTCACAAGATCTCTTTATTGGAATGTTCCTATTTTTCTAGAGTTTATCACTTTCAGTCATGTAAATTTGTGTATCAAATTTCAAGACATTGTATTTGATATATTCTTGCATATTGATTGTTATCGTAAGCCTGAAGCATGGCGCGTTTGAGTGATTTCCTAATCCCCAAATTCTGTTATGCTAATGCCTTGTAGCGCGTAGAATTAAAATTACGCAACGCACATGACACCTACACAATTTCATCCTACATATTTCTGAGCATGTATCTACTGTACATTTTATGCACTTAGAGTGATATACTGTATGTGTTATGTACTTAGAGTGGCATACTGTACATGTTATGCACTTAGAATGACATACTGTGCATGTTATGCACTTAGAGTGACATACTGTGCATGTTATGCACTTATAGTGACATACTGTACATGTTATGCACTTAGAGTGACATACTGTGCATGTTATGCACTCAGAATGGCATATTGTACATGTTATGCACTTAGAGTGACATACTGTGCATGTTATGCACTCAGAATGGCATACTGTACATGTTATGCACTTAGAGTGACATACTGTGCATGTTATGCACTTATAGTGACATACTGTGCATGTTATGCACCTAGAGTGACATACTGTGCATGTTATGCACTTAGAGTGACATACTGTACATGTTATGCACTTAGGGTGGCATACTGTACATGTTATGCACTCAGAGTGACATACTGTACATGTTATGCACTTAGAGTGACATACTGTGCATGTTATGCACTTATAGTGACATACTGTACATGTTATGCACTTAGAGTGACATACTGTGCATGTTATGCACTCAGAATGGCATATTGTACATGTTATGCACTTAGAGTGACATACTGTGCATGTTATGCACTCAGAATGGCATACTGTACATGTTATGCACTTAGAGTGACATACTGTACATGTTATGCACTTAGAGTTACATACTGTACATGTTATGCACTCAGAGTGACATACTGTACATGTTATGCACTCAGAGTGACATACTGTACATGTTATGCACTGGTCACCCTGACTGGTGTGTACAATCCAGCATGCAGGGAGCAATAAGCTAACCCCAGCATGCAGGGTGTAATACACTAACACCAGCATGCAGGGAGCAATAAGCAGAGATTGGTGACCTGCCTGTGACCCGCTCCCCGGGCTTATCCAACTAACACTTCCCCCGCAGATTAAGTGGGAGGTATCAATCAGGGTAATGGCTGCACCCTGGGGCTCATGGGCAGGGCAGAGGGATTGTGGTAGGAGCCACTAACATGGCCTGATGATGATGAGGGCCACACTGGGGTAAAGCTGGGACTCCACTGGGCTGTTTTGTCGAGAGGAATTGCTTAATGTGCTTTGTATCTGCTGTTAAAAAACAACACTTTCACTTCTTTGGCATGTTGAACTAGAATCTGACATGTTTGTATTAAGTGGATGATGGCAAATGAAATGATAAGATAAGATACTCTGTTTTTTATTTGACATTTTCAGTGAGTACAAATGAGTACAAATGAGTACAAATGAGTAATTTACATAACTAGACAAATTGGTTGACATGCCACTTATGATACTAGTAACGAGAGTCCATCTCTTTCGGCTGTTACCCTAAATCTGGAATATTTTACTAAAGTCTACAGAAGGATAAAATAAAATAAAATAGAATGAACAATTAAGTTGACTTAGCACACTATGTAGAGGTGAACCAATAGTTTGCAATATTTCTTGGCGGGTAGCTAAGTAACTAAAATATACTCCACAGGATGACCTTCAAAACACTAGAATATATTTAATGCGCTGTCCTGAAATTTGGTACCGGAATTTGAATGACTTACAGCGCTAAACCACCCAAAAGGGAGAACATTCCGACCAAGAGAACTTGTGAATAAATGACGTTGAAAAATATATTTTGTGACTTGCAACTAATTTTTCTGTAACCCAGCACATATTGGCTATTCGCCTGATTAAATGATTAAATGAAAACCACTACATCCGCTACATTTCATTAAGGAGATTTAGCAACCACCACGCACCAACACAACGCTAACGCATCCAGTTAACTAATTGTACATTACTACTGCTGTGGGTATATCTCAAGAGGTGCTAGGCCGAGGGCATCTGCAATGCAGGCCCCACAACGGTAATAATGTACTAAAAGTTAGTGGATGCGTTAGTGTTCTATTAGTGCGTTGGAGCTGCTAAATCTCCCTATTTTTTGTCAAACCACTTTAGGAAGCAGTGGGCCGTTACACAACACACGTTCAAATATGTACTCATGATTATAAATAATTCAATCAGTCTAGCAATTGAAATATTTTTCGGCAATGGTATTTGCCTTTGTGAAAACCGTAATTGAAATTCCATTTGCCCAAATCCACAAGGGGAGGGATATGTGTAGACGCGGGCCTGGTAATTCCACCAACACTTCACAGGCCCGGATGGAGATAGAGCGGGGAAGAGACGGGCTGTAGGGAATGGATTGTCGGAGAGGAGAATGAGGTGAGAAAACGTGATGTAGTTTCAATTCCTTTGAGGCCCGGAGATAGGAGGACCATTGGAGCTGGTAATGGGTCAGATTTTCAGAAAATGTACAATTGGCAGCTCTACTTATTTTGAAAATTCTGCTAAATTAGGCTGAAAAATTATGAATACCAGGTTCATCTGAGTATATTTAGTATCGCATTGATTTAATGTATCAGTTCTGTTATGTTATGTTGCATTCTGAAGCTCTTTTTTGTTTTAAATGTGGGTTATTTGAGAGGATTGGTGAAGGCGAATTGTACATTTTCTGAAAATCTGACCCTAATAGTAACGACTTTTACTCCACGAGGGAGGAGGAGGTATTCTCGTTTTCATAGCTTCTAATTCTTTTTGGCATTGATTTGGTCAAAGGCCCATTTGGGACGTATGTGTGTATTTTCCCTGCTTTTTCTTAATTGCACGCCCATGCTGTATGAGGAGAGTGATATAGGGGTGTGATAAATATACATTATTACATGCCCATGCTGTATGAGGTTGATAATATAGGGGGTGCAATAAAAACACATTATTACACATCCATGATGTATGCGCTGAATAATATCTATAGATATAAATTATTACATGCCCATACTGTATGAGGAGTATAATGTAGGGTGCAATAAATATACATTAGTACATGCCCATGCTCTATGAGGTGTATAATATAGGGTGCAATAAATATACATTAGTACATGCCCATGCTCTATGAGGTGTATAATATAGGGTGCAATAAATATACATTAGTACATGCCCATGCTCTATGAGGTGTATAATATAGGGTGCAATAAATATACATTAGTACATGCCCATGCTCTATGAGGTGTATAATATAGGGTGCAATAAATATACATTAGTACATGCCCATGCTCTATGAGGTGTATAATATAGGGTGCAATAAATATACATTATTACATGCCCATGCTCTATGAGGTGTTTAATATAGGGGGTGCAATAAATATACATTATTTCACACACATGCTGTATGAGCTGTATAATATAGAGTGCAATAAATATTCATATTACACATCCATGCAATAAAGGTATTGTATACATGCAGTATGACTATAACCAATAAGGGTGGTCTCAACTAGCTGTGGTAAGCTCTGCGATAAGCCTTGCAATGGTCTGTGCTGGTTCTGTAGGTGGTTAGGAATGACGAGGTCCTTACCTAGATAGTCAGTGAATGATGTAGGCCGGAACTCGCCACTCCTCAACAACACAGCACCATCGTAAAGCTTACCGCAGAGCTTACCGCAGAGCTTACCGCAGCCAGTGGAGACCACCCTTTATAGTGATTCAGATTCAAAACCGCATGTTTATATATATATACATTTTCGTCTTTGCTAGGGGCATAATAACAAGTGACGGGAACTCGGTATGGATGATCAAACAATTATTGCCTATTTTTCAATTTCTGGCACCACCGTAGTAGCCACACATACTATATTATTATTATGTGATGTGTGTCAGGAAAATGAGTCACAAGTGACTAAAAATGGATTTTGAGATATTATCATATTTGAAATGATGAGATCAAGCCGATTCTAATGATAGTAAACAGTATGACATCTAAGTAGTGTTTCTATATTTTAAGTTTGAGATCTTTATTTTTTTTAAAAAAATGTTATTGATATTTTTGGGTGGATAATTACTAATAAAATACCTAAATATACTCCATAAGATGACCTTAGAAATGCATAGATATATTTAAAACATTGCCTTGAAATTGTGTACACGTGTTAATGTTACTAGCAGTATTGGCCATCCCAAAAAATAGAATATTCCAACAAAGATATCTTATAACTAAATGAGTTTGAAAAATATCAATTTTGCGTCTTATGACTCATTTTCCTGAAACCCATCGCAATATGTCGGTCCCTCTACTGTGAGGCAAGGGCCCAAATCCATATATATATGGGTCAGATTTTCAGAAAATGTACAATTTGGAGCTCTATACATTTAGTAAATTCTGCTAAATTAGGCTGCAATTTGGTCAACACTAGGTAAATTTGAGTATATTTGCATTGCATTGATTCTAGCTATGTGTTTGGTTAGGTTGAACTGTATTTTAAACTTTATTTTTGTCAGAATTTTGGGTTATTTCAGAGAATTGGTGATGGTGAATTGTACATTTTCTAAAAATCTGACCCATATGTCAGTCCATCCACTGTGAGGCAAGGACACAAAATCCCTGGATCATTCTCTGCGGTCACGCCATTCAGCACAAAGCGGAAGTTGGACCCATGATAGGCCTGCGTGCGCATCCCGTGCTTGATACACAGGGGGCCGCCATCTTTAATAGCTCCAGGACCCGTGCCTTGGTGCGCATGAGCAGACTGCCTGCCTGGAATCAACTTCCGGCTGCATGAGCACGGACTGGTAATTGGTCTTGTACCTCTGGGCTTTCACGCCATCTTGTAAAACCAACAGATTTTTTATGTGTTCTAGGAAAATGAGTCACAAGTCGCAAAGTTGATTTTTCTTTAAGTGTTTTATTCACAAGTTCTCTTTCTAGGAATGGCCTCAGTCTTTGCTACTTTATTAATAACTCTCCACCAAAAAATATGCCACTTTTTCTTTCAAAAATAAAAATATGAAACCTAAAATACATAAACACTTCTTGGATGTCCCTAGTGTTTACCATCTTTAGAATCGGCTTGATCTCATCTTTTCAAATATGATGATATCTCAAAATCCAATTTTTGTGACTCATTTTGCTGTGACACACCACGTTTTAGTTCTGGCCATACATGGGCCCTTGTGAAGTGACACTCCATTACCCATAGCATGTCCCCATGGAGTGCATTCCTTCCCATGACAACTGTAGGCCTCATGTTTGACTGGTGTTTAAGAATCATCGTAGGAATCAAACATCAGTTGTCAAAATGATATTCTATGGAAGAGTCTGAGTGAGTGAGTGAGTGAGTGAGTTTGGTTGCTTTACGATCTTATCAACACATTTGATATGATTATATCTGTATTAAAATATCAAGGGCGGGAGAGCTGAGAGGGAGGCAGTTTATGATCATACCCAGGAAATAGAGATAGAGAAGAAGGGAGAGATAGACAGAGAAAAGAGAAAGAAAGGCCCTTTATGGTCTTACCCAGGAAATAGAGGTAAAGAAGAAGGGAGAGAGAGACAGAGAAAAGAGACAGAAAGGCACTTTATGGTCATACCCAGGAAATAGAGATAGAGAAGAAGGGAGAGAGTGACAGGGAAAAGAGACAGAAAGGCACTTTATGGTCTTACCCAGGAAATAGAGATAGAGAAGAAGGGAGAGAGAGAAGAGAAAAGAGACAGGAAGGCACTTTATTATCATATCCAGGAAATAGAGGTAAAGAAGAAGGGAGAGAGTGACAGAGAAAAGAAACAGAAAGAAAGGTACTTTTATGGTCTTACCCAGGAAATAGAGGTAAAGAAGAAGGGAGAGAGTGACAGGGAAAAGAGACAGAAAGGCACTTTATGGTCATACCCAGGAAATAGAGATAGAGAAGAAGGGAGAGAGTGACAGGGAAAAGAGACAGAAAGGCACTTTATGGTCTTACCCAGGGAATAGAGATAGAGAAGAAGGGAGAGAGAGACAGAGAAAACGAGACATAAAGGCACTTTATGGTCATACCCAGGAAATAGAGATAGAGAAGAAGGGAGAGAGAGACAGAGAAAAAGGGAGAGAGAGACAGAGAAAAGAGACAGAAAGGCACTTTATGGTCGTACCCAGGACCATGGAAGAGCCTGATGAATTCGTTGTAAAGTTATATCTGATACTGAGTTTATGTATGTGAAAAGGCTTTTAGTAGAAAAGAAATACGTGAAATGTTGAGTCAACATTAATGTACCTTTTTCTTTGATAATTCTAGAAATTGAACAGGTTAATGCTGTCTATAAAATAAAAATATATAGGGTCAAACTGGTGGAAGCCTGTTAATACTGTTTGACGAAATGTTTGATATTATTTAGAACCACACGGGCAAGACAAAAGCTTTCCCCAAACCGTAAATAGGTCACTACTTGTCTATTTCCTGGAGACGTCACGTTCAGGGAGACATCTGGCGGAAGGAACAAGTGGTAATATCAATTTAAACACTGAGGAGCTGACCCAGATAATGGCCTCCCACGTGACATGCACGTGATTGCCTGGCGGACGTACCAATTAGGTCAAGTCGTCAGTGGGTGTGATTTAAGATAGTCGTCCATCATTCTTATTGGCGTGAAGCCGTTAAACTCTTCAGGGTAATGTCAGTGCACATATTCTGTACTTTAACATCCACTGTCTTGTAAACCTACACTGTGTAAATCCATTAAATGGATCCATGTTTTGGATATTAAGGGCGTGCATAATACATAGAGAGAATGACCCAAATTTATTGGACGAGATTCGTCCACATAAGCACGATGCTGTAGGCAGAGTGCCCCACTGAAAGCCCGCTGACAGCCCCGTTAGTAGGCCTACAATGGTGCCCACTGTGTGATCATGCAGTATTTAGGCCTACTGATATTGTTGAATTAAAACGTTTATATCGTGGCCATTTCTGGAGCTACATTAATAAAACTTATATCATTCGATAGAGAATTTAATGCTCTATTCACTGATGTGGTTTGTATTATGTATTTCTATAATTATTGTACCAGAATCACGGGAGGATTACCGATCGCGGGGATTTGTTTACACGCTTCGTGGAGCGCCAAAGCTCAGCGAAGCATATCAACAAAGCTATTTTTAGACAACTACATTTTTATAGTACATGTATGTCTTTTCTACAAAACACTAAGATGTTTTTCATCTTTTGGGTGGAAAAGAATGGAATCCATCCCAGCATGCACCATAATAAACACCCAGTGAGACATGCAAGTCAAGTAAATATCCTCCTTTTCGGACCCGCTGGCTTCGCCTCTGGATTATACACCAGTGCACGAGCAGCCCCTCAATGTCGGTCCCTAATCCTTTAAGAGGGATGTGGTTGAGTTGGCTGCATCAGAGTTACATTGTTGGCTGGAGCACTTCATAGCCTCCACTAAGGGATACATAGCTAAGCCTGATATATAAATAAAATCCTAAAAAAACAGCCAATGGATGCATCTGCCGGTAAATGGCCTTGTGGGTTAATAGCAAGGTTTACTCAGGACAGAGCGCTGGGGGCTGGTTCATAACATTATCTACACAGCATCATTTATGGCAAATAAAGAATTTTCTTATCTTATCTTGTCCTTACTAGGGGCTGGTTCATAACATTATCATTACTTCAGATTTTCCTTGCCTTCATTGCTAAGCGGCTGGTGAGGAACCTTTAGGACTTTGCTATGCATTCACACAATGCAGCCACCACCAGACTTCTACCCGCCGGACATCTACCCGCCGGACATCTACCCGCCGGACATCTACCCACTGAACATTTAACCACCAGACATCTACACACCAGACATTCTCCATCCTAGGACATTCACCCGCCTTATATGCTGTTTTAAAGGTTCATTCTCAGTGATTAAAACAAAAATAATTTTACCAAATTTACTCATATTCTGACTTATAGGACTGAATGTATCAATATTCTGCTGCTGTTATATGTTTTTACAAGAGTTACTCATATTCTGACTGACAGGACTGATTTATCAATATTCTGCTGCTGTTATATTTCAGTTGTTACTAAAAGACACAACACAAATAAAACAAAAGATAAACCAAATTTCCCACCAAAGCAAGGGAAATAGCTCAGCAAGGACCATTCTAAGTGAGAATTAGTTATGCAACATGCCCCAGGCTGAGATAGATTCAGCCTTGAGGCTTGGCTGGTGGGGCATGTGCCTGGCTACACTATGTCTGAGGTAAGTAAAGAGTTGGCCGCGGGCGGACCATCCCCCGCACGCACGCGCCTCCCTATGTAAGTGATATAGCCGTTATTTACTGTCCAGGCTCATGTCCAGTCCTGCTGACCAGCAGACTATATAGGCTCACTACCAGATCCCTCCATTATACATAGAACTAGTTTGGCATGATTTGGGGCTATAGTGGGCAATATGGCCAACATATTGCTACATAATCACCCGTGCCAGGCGTGACCTGAATTAGGACAAGAAATGGGTCACATTTCCAGAAAATGTACAATTTAGCTTCATCATTCCTCTCAAATAACCCAAATTTCAGACGACAATAAAGTTCAAAATACAGTTCAACCTAGCCAAACAGATTGCTAGAATCAACCCAATGCCAAATATTCTTGAATTTATCTGGTATTGACCAAATTGCAGCCTAATTTAGCAGAATTTACTAAATGTGTAGAGCTGCCAATTGTACATTTTTTGAAAATCTGACCCGATGCTGGAAGAGACGACACTTGGATGAGGAAGTTCCCTCCCGTTATATGTTACATTTTCTGAAAATCTGACCCTCATAAGCCTCTGAGCCTGTGGATGTATTTGTACTGCCAATAAAAATTAAAAAAAAAAAAAAAATAAGTGTGAGGAGCAGATACTATGTACAAACGAACTTTAAAATGTGAAATAGCATTCAGGATCAGCCAAGGTTAAGGGCAAAATATCCTTAAGTAACTCTAAATGGATTTGAGTCATCCATGAGCTATCAGGTTCCTGCAATCTGTTTTCACTTCTCTCTCCACCTACTATCAAAGCTCTTGTAAAGAAGACTAAGGGTTTTTAGCCCATAGGTTCAGTAAGATGAAGAAGTGAGACAAGAAGTCCGAGGTTGTAGTTCGTCTGGATTCGGCCTAGGCGGTGGTGACTCAGCGAGTAACAGAGTGCCTAGGTCCGAATGGTCACTTTATTTTATACTCCACAATCATGAATTATTCATACAATCAAACCCAGGAAATATTCCACTAGCTCTTCCCCTTCCCTCTAATTGGTTGAGGGAGAGAGAATCTTCCTTGCCCACACGCCGACCTCTGCTCCCCAGGCAGAGACCATATATGGAATGCACGCAGGTCGGATCCCTCTCCTCAGCCTTCCCCCTCCCACCCCTTACTCATGGATCCCATGGCTCGTGCCAGCCCCCCCTCCCTCTTGGCCCTTCCCCCCTCTTGATACCCCAGAGCAGTGTATAAGTAATTAGGTCGGGCTGGGGGAGGTGGGGTGAGCCCTGAGTGGCTCATCCCCCCCCTCCCTCCTGGCCAGGCCACGTGTGGCGTGCGTGCCCTGACCATGATCAGGGCTAAATAGGTCGGGTCTGGGATCCAAAGATGCCAATTCTTTACATTCGTCCCATATTTTATTTTTGTTGAAAGCTTTCTTTCGAACAAAATATTTAGCCACTGATCAACCCAGTCCAACCAGACAAGAGAAATAGAAATAAGGTTACATAATTTACACACACAAAATCATAGAAAAGGGTAAAGTAAAAGTATTATAAATTATTATATCTGTAGACCTAACGGGTCAAGATAGAAAGTTTCCAAAGGGAGTGGCTCTATTAAAAGGAGTGTTCATTTATATCAGAGGCCATCACCCTGCACTAAAAAGTCTTTTAGTCGAATATTATGTAAGAGAAGTCTCTGTGTTTTTAAGTGTGCTCCTGAACACTGTTAAATGTCTTCCTTTGTACTGAGCTAGTACTCACAAAAGTTCTCCAATACGGTCGTCACCGCCGTCTCCTCTGCCCGGCCGGTCAGCCGAGGCCCCCGCTGGACCTCGTCGCTGACCGACAGGACGCCCGTCTCTTTCTCTCTCCTCCTTTGGCCATGGAGAGTGAGAGCGGTTGGGTAGTCAACACTACAATATTTCCATTTTTAACCTCAAACGCTACAGAACACATGTCGACTTTACTGTAGCATCACGTATAAACTCTTATTATTTGGAAAAAATACCTCTTCAAAGCAGAATGGTCGGAGACAAGGTGAGGGCTTCGATTCCATGGTGCTTCCTCTCAGGCTCCTCTGTCTCGACCGATTCTGTTTGTGTAAAAACAACTTCTCACAATGAGAGTTGAAATAAAAATACCTATTTGGGCTGGATCCTTGTTCACGGATTCCACCATTTCCTCCCGAGAGAGAAAATGGATTTCACCCAGGTATACTACTCTGTGTTCTGTGATCTCCCTCGCACCCGAGAAGAGGACAGAACAAAAATTAATAGTAAATATTAAACAAGAGTAAGTTACAGACAAGTTCAAAAAGTGTTTGTTACCCCAGAGAAACCCAATAAACATTGGTAGACTAATTATTTCATCCTGGTCAGTCCGAAATTGGCAGCGTAATATGGTGAGGCGGGGGAGGGGGCAGGGATATGCTCGAGGGAACGAGAGCCAGTCCTAGCGCCTGGAGTGGCCTCTCCCTCCTCTCGATCTAGGTCTTGGAGGGCTAGGGCTACAGGGTGGTGGGTTGGGGGTCCTATTGGGATCTTCTCTCGGGGCTTAAGGTTTCTCAGACAACACAAAAGGTTGACTTTGCCTCTTGGGGCGAGCCCCTTTCGGCGGAGGTAGATTATTCCCAGGGTCATGACTCCTAGGAGAGTGGGGATGAGAGTGGCTATACCCCAGATAGAACTTTCGGACCAAGGGGTGGAGGAAATCAGGGGGGAAATGGGTTTAGGAAAATCTGTCAGGGCTAGTAAGGGTATTTCAGCTCTTGGCAGGAAAGTCAATTGCTGATCTAAATGGGGGTAAAGGGATAATTTGCCATAAGTCAGATTAAACCCGGGGAGGGGCATAATCTTGGGGATGGGGAGGGTTATATGGGACTCATGGCGTTGGATGCTACTCACACGCCAATCCTTTCCGACCAGGAGACAACCGCCTTCTAAAATCACCCTGGCATGCCGATGATACGTTTGTATCACTGGTTTTTGCCCAGGGCACCTCAAGATTGTTTCCAGAGGTTCATAAATAGCCAGAATTACAGAAGAAATGGACTCTCCCTCTCTAAACACTTGGTTTGTTAAGTTATTTCTTTTTACAATCTGCGCCTTACAAAGGTCTGGCTTTTTACCTAAAATAATATTTGTTTCGCAGGTCGGGGTTAGATGCTCTATTGCAGCTGAGCAAATCTGGGGTTCAAACCCGATACAATGCTGAGGAAGAAATGACGCGCTGGATATGCTATCTAGGGCCACCTCCTCTTCTCCTACCAACTTTCTCAGGTGGTCAGCACCATATGGGACCGGAAAATACTTTAATCTATAGTGTAAAAATTGAGTGCCTGAAACTGCCGGAATTACTGTCTGGTATATTAGCTCCTGTTCGCCGTCTAATAATAGTCGAACGTTCAGGTGTCTATAATACCAGCGGTTATCTTGTGGGGTGTAATGTTTCCCTTCTTGTAATTTAGACAATATTTCTGCTAAGTAGGCCAGTGGTAAAATCTGGTCTGTTAAGAATCCCCTTTCCAGCTGAATGCGCTGGCGATAAAATAATTCGTTTTGACGGTGGTAATTTTCCACCGCCCTACTCACTCGCTGCAATAGAATATCCACTTCCCTTTTCATATGAATTCTATGAATATCTTTACTGAAACCATTTAACTGTGTTAGAATGTCTGTCACTTGGCGGGAGATGTTACTTGCTGCAGCTTGGAGCTGCGCGATGTCCAAGCGGTTCTCTGTCATGTAGAGCCTTGTCTGATTCAACACCGACACCATTTCTTCCTGACAATGGGCCAATGCGCTCTCGCTAGCCTGAGCTTCTTGTACTGCAGACCTTAATTCGTTCACCTGACCTACAGTAGCGGTGCCAAACAAGGCACGGCTTAGCGAGCCCACAAAATTGAATAGGCCTCTCTTCCTTCGGGTGTCTTGTTGGACTGGTGTTGGAATCTCTGCCTGGAGGAAACCCATGTGCTCCTCCCAGGCACTGACATCTCCGTCTCCCACAACCTCCGCCTGTCTGAGTTCTCCAATTCGCCTTCTTAGGACGGAGACCCAAGCACTGACAGGAGGGGGCGTGGGGGGGTGTAGAACGATCACTGTTGTCCAAGTCGCGGTCAGGGCTCTGACCTCCCCTTCCTCATACACCAACACCCCTTCCTCCTCAAACAAATCGCCATTAGCCATCATAGCCAGGGTGATTATGAGGAGGGACTGGAAGGTGTAGGTTGAGAGAAGTCCGTCACTGGTGATGCCCCTGGGTCGAACTCCCATGGTTGGGGCTGTGGTGGGGGTGACGGTGGGGGTGGGGGTGTAGGTGGTGGTGATGGTGGTGGCGATGGTGGGGGTATACAGGGCAGCTTCCTCGGCCTCTGCACGGGTGAAGTGGGCGTGGCTGGGTTTGGTGAGGAGTCAGGCCTTTCCCTCTTAGTAGAGCCTAGAGGGTGGAACACTTTGATCCTCTTTTCAGTGCATTCAGAGGTGGTGGTCAAGGCCTTGGGTTTAGGGCACTTGGTTGGGGTCTCTATCCTCCCTCTTTTTGCCCTTGACCTTGTAACAGGACCTGGTGGTGGTGTGCGCGGGGGAGCAGTCTCCACAGCAACGGCTGGTGGCAGGGGTCGGCGCAATGTAACTGGCTTGGGTGAAGCTAGTACTAGCACCTTCTCCCTCGGCGGTCGCTGCTGGGGTGGGCGTGGCACTTGTTGTGGTTGAGGTGGGCGTGGCACTTGGTCCTCGTCCTCCACGTGCATGTGCTCGTCCTCTGGTTGCTCTGCTCTCGCTTGGTCTTCCTGTTCTATCTGAATTGGAGGAGGCATGTTTGGTATGGGTAAATAAACAGTGTCGGGCACTGCCCTAGGCTGGGGTGGGGGAGGTGGTGGAACATGAACTTGTTGAGCTTTTTGGGCTTGTCTCCGAGCCTTATTTCTCTTTCCTTGACCCGCCCTCGGTTGCCTAGTTCTCAGTATATCCCATTCTATTTCCCCAGATACCATTTTTACCCTATCCCTATTTATACGCCTGCGTTCACCCTGGGGTCCCCTCATAGTTAGGGTGGTACCCCTTATCCCCGTTATTACATAACCATGATCCCACTTGGGATCTAATGGAGCGCTGGTGCCTGATAGCACCACCACATGATCCCCTATTTTTAGATCCTTTGCATTTGCTCTGGCCCTTAATCTCTCATAATTAGCCACTCTACTGGCCTCAGTGCGCTCAGCAGCTTCTCTGAACGCATCTGTTAAGGCCTGTAGGCGCTCACTGAGTACGGCATCTTCTGTTCCCTCTGGAGTGGGGAATATTTTAGAAAAGGGATATCTTGGATTGGTGCCAAAAGTTAAAAAATATGGTGTAAAACCAGTTACACAAGAAGTGGAGACTCTATGTGCCCAGAGGGTTGGACCTAAATGGCTCTCCCACTCTGCTGGTCTTGCATTGATGAATTTTCTTAGTATATTTTTAAAAGTTTTGTTAAATCTTTCGATTTTACCGTTTGTCTGGGGGTGAAAAGCTGTAGAATGCCTTACTTCAGTGCCTATGGATTTAAGGTACCCTTCCACTTGCTGGTTCATAAATTCAAGTCCCCGGTCGGTGATGAGCACCTCTGGGGGGCCATACCTAGGGACATATTCATTAGCCAGATAATCAGCAATGTTTTTAGCTGCTTTGGAGGGTATGGGTTTGACTTCTACCCAGCCAGTTGCGTGATCTATTACAGTCAAGATGTATCTATTACCTTTATCAGAGACTGGGAAGGGACCACAGAGATCCATTCCCAGTATCTGACCAGGATATTTTGCTATTGGCATCGCAGTAGGAGGTACACGCGCCCTACCCACTCTGTTTACAGCACACCTAGCGCATCGGATTAAGACATTATAGGTATCTCTTCTCATGGTGGGCCATTTATAAGCCTCTTGGATCCTATCTAGGGTCTTCCTCATGCCCTGGTGGCCTACTTCAGTGTGGGCGCGCCTCACTACTCTATGCCTAGCTGAGGGTGGCAGGACCAGGCGGGGGTAGGCTGGCTTGCCTGGGGGAGGGGTGAGAGTAAACAGCATGCCATCAATTATGGTGTAATCCCCCTCATCCTCCATCCCCTGTTGAAATTGTTCCAACTCCCTCTGTTCTAAACGTATTTTGTCTTTCTCGAGTTTATCAAATTCCCAAGGAATCTCATCTATCTCCTCCAAGGCACAGACTTCAAGAGAACTGAGAGTCGGCCCTTCCTTCTTGGGGTTTGTTTTTATTCGAGAAAGCATGTCTGCCCGGATATTGTTTGCCCCTTTTCTATATTCAATGGGAGCCCCAAACTCTGCTATTAATACCGCCCATCTTTGAATTTTGGTGTTTTTAACTTCTCCCACAAACAGAGACTTTAAAGGCTTGTGGTCAGTGTAAATTTTGAATTCGCTACCCTGTAGATAAGGTCTGAGCTTGTTTAAGGCATACACGATTGCATAAGCTTCCTTTTCAATCGTAGCCCAATTGAGTTGTGGCCCAGAGAGTTGTTTAGAGATATACTGAACTGGCCTCTCTATGCCTTCACTATCAGACTGGACCAATATGGCCCCTATTGCGTAATCACACGCATCGCTATAGAGACGATAAGGCTTATCCAACTGGGGGTGCGCCATTACTCTATCTGAAGTTAGTAATTCCTTCAGAGTTTCAAATGAGCTTTGCTGCTCTTCCAACCATTCGAACCTGGCATACTTTTTGGTAAGTTTGACCAAGGGATGAGCTACCTTAGCATAATCTGGGATACATTGACGGTAATACCCAGTCATTCCTAGGAAGGAGCGAATTCCGCTCACATCCTCTGGAGGCAGCATATCCCTGATAGCGCTACATTTATCTGGGTGGGAATTAATTCCATCTTTTGAAACTTGGTAGCCGAGGAGATCTACCTTTTCTTGTTTGAAAATACATTTACTCTTTTTGACTGTAATTCCGTATTCTTCTAATTTATCAAACACCAGAGCCAAATGGTGATCATGCTCCTCTTCAGATTTGGAATAGATTACAATATCATCTATGAAAGTCATGCAAAATTTGCCAATAAATTCCGAAAACATTTTGTTCATGGCCCGTTGGAAGACGGCTGGTGCGTTAGTGAGTCCAAAAGGCATCCTACGGAATTGAAATAGGCCCCTATGACACACAAACGCTGTCTTTTCCATGCTATCCGGGTCCATCTCTACTTGCCAGTAGCCGCTTTTTAGGTCGATGGTGGAAAAGACAGTTGATCCTGCTAAACTGTCAAAAATATCTTGAATATTTGGAAGTGGATGAGCATCCTTTTTGCTTACAGAGTTTAGTTTTCTGAAATCGACACAAGGTCTATTGCTCCCATCTTTCTTTGGGACCAACAATATCGGGCTTCCCCATGCTGAGCTGCTGGGTTCTATTACTCCCAGCTCCAGCATTTCATCTAATTCTTTATCTACAAGTTTTCTCTTGGCCAGGGGCAACCGATAGGGGCGTTGATTAATTGGACGTGCATTTCCAGTATCTATGTGCATTTTCACATCTTTAAAGGTACCTAATTTTCCCTGCTTTCCTATGCCAAAAACAGCGGGGTATTTTTCTTCCCATGCTTCTGCCTCTGTGTGGATAGAGGCGAATTCTTGATCTGCACTACCCACTTGTTGCCTTCTGTAACTTTTTCCTTCCAAAATTACCTTTCTTTTTCTGAAGCTAATTTGGGCATCTAATATAAATAAGGCATCATCCCCCAGAAGCAGTTCATGGTGAAGTTTTCTTACAATATAAACTGGAAATGAGCTACCCCCCAAGTTAACTATCGCCTGCCCTTCAGTTTTAAGATCATGACCAGAGAGTGATTTAAGAGATTCCCCCTTTGTCAATACGAGAGGCCGATGATGGGTTTTGCAAAAGGCTCTCCATACATCCTCCCGCATTAGACTCCTTGATGCGCCGGTATCAATGAGGGCACGCATCTCCATCCCCGCCACTGAGATGGAGAGGCAGAACCTCTCATCCGGCGTTTCTATTCCCCCTGGTTAACATATTTGGCTGGCTTTTGAGTGGTAGAGGCCATCTGCATGGCCGCCACCACTGCAGCCTGTACATGTGCATAGCGGTGGGAACATTCTCTTGCGAAGTGTCCCTCCTCCCCACACTCATAACAGACATTTTTACCCCTAAACCTCTTCCCTCCTCCCTGCTTATTTTTTTCCGGTCCTGGATTATCATTTCCCTTCCCCTTCCCTTTCCCTGGGTGATTTACTACCTGAGAACTGGCGATCGGGGGTGGGGGATAGGACGTGTTGAAATATGGGGGATACATAGGCAACATGGGTGTCTGAAAGGGGTACTGGGGTGCTGCACCTGATTGGGGAACGATCACTGTGGGGTTGGATGGTTTCCCCGTCTCCATCCTCTCTACTAATTTCGTAAGGTAATTCACCTTAGACTCCAAATCAGCTATCAGCTTCCAATCTGAAGCATCTTCTGGATTTGGCCCAGAGGGGGCCATTTTCTTAGGGAGGATAGCCCCAATTTCCATTGGTTCATCCTTCCTATCCCCTCTGGTAGGTTGTCCTGCCAGAGCGAATGTGTGAGCCGCAGCTGAGGCTTGTCTTATTGCCTCAGCCAGGGTATCAGGGCGAGCAGCAAATACGTCATGACGTATTTGCTCATCCCTGAGTCCCAACACAAAATTCCTGACCAACGTCTCTTGGACTATCTCGTGGTCCAGGTTATCCACGCTGTAAGCCCTCTGAGACGCTAGTTGGAACTTGCGTCCGTATTGTTTTGCATCCTCATATGGGAGCTGATAGAGATCGGTGAGCCTTGCTCGCAGCTGCTGTTCCTCCTCTTCATTCATGAAGAGGCGGAAAATCTCAGCCCTCGCCAGATCCCATGTCCTATTGGCCGGTACCTGTAGGAATCCTGCCACGCACCTCGCTAGAGGCCCGCTGGCAAGAGTTCCCAAAAGCTCTAGAGTGAGCGTATCATTCGCTACACAGTAGGCTTTTGCCCTGCTTATTCCATCTAGCCACTCTCTCAAAGTGTCCTTATTGGACCCATCATTTACTCCTAGCATGGCGCCATGGCGTTCCATGCGCCTTCTGACCTCCTTAATGGCTGCAAACCTGGCCCTCCTTTGACCCTCGTCAAGCATGGCCAAGTCCGCGGCATTGAGATCCCAATTGATGTCCGCCATGTTTTACACTTTGTTGAGAGAGTGAGAGTAAAGAAAAAAAAAGAAAACTAGATGGCACAAGGTACAGAGTTATAACCAACAGAACCCAGAACCTAGCAAAGTTTTTGCCCCGAACATTGCTCACCCACTCTCCTTGTATTATGAGTGTTTGAGTGTGATCATTCTCCCAACCCTATACAGTGGCCCAGATCCACCCTCCATACATCCCATAAATACAATTTATAAGCTCAATCAGAGTTTTTAGAGTTCCACTCACCTACTCTTCCAGCTCATCCTGCCTCTCCTAGGCTATGTCTCACTTCCAGTCAGAAGATTGGGTTGTTGCTCAACTTAGCAACAAGTCCCAGAAGTGGTTCGCCAGTGTAAAGAAGACTAAGGGTTTTTAGCCCATAGGTTCAGTAAGATGAAGAAGTGAGACAAGAAGTCCGAGGTTGTAGTTCGTCTGGATTCGGCCTAGGCGGTGGTGACTCAGCGAGTAACAGTGCCTAGGTCCGAATGGTCACTTTATTTTATACTCCACAATCATGAATTATTCATACAATCAAACCCAGGAAATATTCCACTAGCTCTTCCCCTTCCCTCTAATTGGTTGAGGGAGAGAGAATCTTCCTTGCCCACACGCCGACCTCTGCTCCCCAGGCAGAGACCATATATGGAATGCACGCAGGTCGGATCCCTCTCCTCAGCCTTCCCCCTCCCACCCCTTACTCATGGATCCCATGGCTCGTGCCAGCCCCCCCTCCCTCTTGGCCCTTCCCCCCTCTTGATACCCCAGAGCAGTGTATAAGTAATTAGGTCGGGCTGGGGGAGGTGGGGTGAGCCCTGAGTGGCTCATCCCCCCCCTCCCTCCTGGCCAGGCCACGTGTGGCGTGCGTGCCCTGACCATGATCAGGGCTAAATAGGTCGGGTCTGGGATCCAAAGATGCCAATTCTTTACACTCTATTTATTAGCCTTACAAATCAAATCTATTACAAATTAATATGAAATTTTAATTTGAAAAAAATAATAAATATCAATATTTTTACAATATTTGGTTGCATTATTTATTAAAGAATAACGAATTTAACAGAGTCCTGTGTTATAGAGATTTAGCAGGGAATGCAGCTTTAACAGAGGCCTGTGTTATAGAGATTTAGCAGGCAATACAGCTTTAACAGAGGCCTGTGTTATAGAGATTTAGCAGGGAATGCAGCTTTAACAGAGTCCTGTATTATAGAGATTTAACAGGGAATGTAGCTTTAACAGAGTCCTGTGTTATAGAGATTTAACAGGGAATGCACCTTTAACAGAGTCCTGTGTTATAGAGATTTAGCAGGGAATGCACCTTTAACAGAGTCCTGTATTATAGAGATTTAGCAGGGAATGCAGCTTTAACAGAGTCCTGTGTTATAGAGATTTAGCATGGAATGCAGCTTTAACAGAGGCCTGTATTATAGAGATTTAGCAGGGAATGTAGCTTTAACAGAGTCCTGTGTTATAGAGATTTAGCAGGGAATGTAGCTTTAACAGAGTCCTGTGTTATAGAGATTTAGCAGGGAATGCAGCTTTAACAGAGTCCTGTGTTATAGAGATTTAGCAGGCAATGCACCTTTAACAGAATCCTATGTTATAGAGATTTAGCAGGGAATAACGCTTTAACAGAGTCCTGTATTATAGAGATTTAGCAAGGAATGCAACTTTAACAGAGTCCTGTGTTATAGAAATTTAGCAGGGAATGCAGCTTTAACAGAGTCCTGTGTTATAGTGATTTAACAGGGAATGCAGCTTTAACAGAGGCCTGTGTTATAGAGATTTAGCAGGGAATGCAGCTTTAACAGAGGCCTGTGTTATAGAGATTTAGCAGGGGATGCACCTTTAACAGAGTCCTGTGTTACAGGGATTTAGCAGGGAATGCACCTTTAACAGAGTCCTGTGTTACAGGGATTTAGCAGGGAATGCACCTTTAACAGAGTCCTGTGTTTCAGATAGCATCCATTGCCTGACTAGAGGAACAAGAGCCGCTGAGAAAGCTAATAAACAAAAGAGTACAAGACTATATATAGGAGAGATGTAGAGACTATATATAGGAGAGATTTAGTATCCAGGCACATGTACGACCCTGCCCGCGGCTAGACTATAGAGACTATATATGTGATATGTTCTAGGAAAATGAGTCACAAGTCGCAAAAATGATATTTTTTAAAGTGTTTATTTCACAAGATCACTTTATTGGAATGTTCTGATTTTTGGGGAGTTTATCACTTATAGTCATATCGATCGATGTATCAAATTTCAGGACAATGTATGTAATATATCTTTTCGTTTTAAAGGTCCTCATATGGACTATATTTAGTTACTTTACTGTTTATTGCCCCCAGAAATATTGGAAAACTTTTTTTTCAAAATGAAAATATCAAACTTTAAATCTAAAAATACTTATCAGATTATCAGACTCTTTACTCTTTACTATCATTGGAATCGGGTTGATCTCATCTTTTCAAATATAATGGTATCTCAAAATCTATTTTTTGCGACTTATTACTCATTTTCCTGAAACACATCACATATACTTTACTTGGGACGGATCCTCAGAAAATGTACGATCAGCAGCTATACACATTCTCTAAATCCTGCTAAGATATTATAAATACCAGGTCGATGTAAATATATTTGGTATTGTTAATTGTAAATGATTCTATTTGGATATGCTGAAGTGTATTATGGGTGAGGTCGTCAGAAACAGTACAATCAACAACTCTACATATTCAGTAAATTCTTGGGCTGAAAAAATGTATAATACAATCTAAATAATGTTTGGCATTGCGTTGCATTTAAACAAACCTATTTGAACTGTATTTTAAGCCTCAATTTTTACATTAAATTTTGCCTTTTTGAGAAGATTGGTGAAGTTGTGAAAGACCTCACGAATTTGCACCAACACCAATAAAAAAGTTTGGCAACAGCAACACTATAAATGACAGGAGCAGCTCCAGTTCTCACAATTCATCAAGTAAAAAAAACAAAAAGAAAACCAAAAGTGAGTGATGAGTTGGCCTTGGCGTGCCACACGTCCCATCTGTCACTGATCCCCCTTCAATGGACAATGAAACCGCTGTCATTCCACGCCCAGGACTATGGGTCAGATTTTCAGAAAATGCACAATTCGCCTTCAGCAATCCTCTCCAATAACCCACATTTAAGACAAGAATAAGCTCCAAAATGCAGTTTAACATAACAAAACTGATACTTTAAATCATTGCGACACCAGATATACTCGGTATTCTTCATTTTTCAGCCTAATTTAGGAGAATTTCCTAATGTGTAGAGCTGCCAATTGTATATTTTCTGAAAATCTGACTATTATGGCACTGTGCCGCTGTGGCACACACCAGAACAAGGCTTCCCCTGGCACACCATCCCTGTCATCATCTCATCTCACTCCCCTTTGTTGTTCTTGTCGATTATCCGCTGCGTAAGCGCAACATTGTCCATTGTCGGTCGACCGTTGTCTAACGCGGCCGCGGAGCAACACCCCATATGGGAGACAACACAGCTTTTGTCAGAAAATGTACAATTCACCTTCTCCAATCCTCTTAAATAACTCAAATTTAAGTTTATTATGTTCAGAAACAGGTTCAATATAAGCAAACAGACTGTTAGAATAAAGGCCATGCCAAATTTATACCTGGTATTTATCACTTTTCAGTCTAATTTTGACTAATTTACTAAATGTGTAGAGTTGCCAATTGTACATTTTGTGCTGCCCTGCCCTACATGGTGTGATCAAGGCCAGGACCATTGTGCAGCACCAGGCTCAATGTCTTCTTGTTGTGGAGGCTGATTGTGTGGTGATGGTTCCATGCTAGATTACACACCCGGGTCCGATTTTCAGAAACTGTACAATTCTTCTTCACAAATCCTCTCAAATAACCCACATTTAAGACAAAAATGAGCTTCAAAATGCATTTTAAGACAACAGAGCTGATGCTTAAAATCAATGCGATACAAAATATATTCAGATATACCTGGTATTCTTCATTTTTCAGCCTAATTTAGGAGAATTTCCTAATTGTGTAGAGCTGCCAATTGTACATATTCAGAAAATCTGACCCACTCAGTGCTGCATGTCTCCTGGGGCTGCCTAGCTCTGTCTGGGCAATGACCGAGGATTACAGCTTCATTACTAAAGTACAACACAGTGCTCTAATCCTTTTAGTAAACTTTACAGGGCACCTCTGAATATCGCATGGCATCTATTCATTTCCTAGTTTGTCACTAACTAGGGAGGTATATGGGTGAGATTTTCAAAAAATGTACAATTGGCAGCTGTATACATTTAGTAAAGTAAGCTAAATTAGGCTGCAATTTGGTCAATACTAGGTAAATTCGAGTATATTCGGCATTGCATTGATTCTAGCAAGCTGTTTGGTTAGGTTGAACTGTATTTTGAACTTTATCTTCGTCTGAAATTTGGGTTATTTGAGAGGATTGGTGAAGGCAAATTGTACATTTTCTGAAAATCTGACCCATATACAAAGGGAGTAGAAACGGCCCACTCCTACAAGCGGCAGATGCTTTACAGGTATATGTGATCCGTTTTAGGAAAATTAGTCATGAGTTGCAAAAAATGGATTTTGAGATATAATATCATCATATTTGAAAAGAGGAGATCAAGACGAGTCCAATGATGGTAAACAGTAGAACATCTAATAAGTATTTCTATATTTCAAGTTTGATATTTCTATCTTTGAAAAAAAGGGTTTGCAATATTTCTGGGTGGACACTGGTAAAGTTGCTAAATATACTCTTTTACGATGACCGTTAGATATGCATGGATGTATTTAATACACTGTCTTGAAATTTGCTAAATGTATTCATACACAAACAGCGTTAAACACCCCAAAAATGAAAACATTTCGAACACTTTTAAAAATATCGACTCATTGTTTACATCACATCACATTATTATTTTCCAGGCTTAGTGTGATCTAATGAATGATGTATGGAATTTGAGACAATAATTGATTAATTTTGTGATTAGTAAAGATGCCAAACAGTATGAGTGTTCGAATATTAATGTGTAGAGGAGTATGTATAAGAAAAAATAATACTGATATGTTAAGATCTAGTTGTAAAAAGAATAGAGGCAACGCAGGAAAATATCCACCGAGTGGACACGCGTATTTTGTATTGAATTTAATGTATCTGTTTGGCCAAATTTGTAATAAAAAAAAAATAAAAAAATCTGTAACTGTTTCTTATTGTATATTGGAACTTCAATACATGCATTGTTAAAAGTCGCTGAATACAATGTATCAACTTAGTTTGTTTCCCCCTTATGGGTCAGATTTTCAGAAAATGTACAATTGGCAGCTCTAAACATTTAGTAAATTATGCTAAATTAGGCTGCAATGTGGTCAATACTAGGTAAATTCGAGAATATTCAGCATCGCATTGATTCTAGGAATCCGTTTGGTTAGGTTAAACTGTATTTTGAATTTTATTTCCGTCTGAAATTTGGGTTATTTGAGAAGATTGGCGAAGTTGAATTGTACATTTTCTGAAAATCTCACCCTTATGTGTTGGCCTCCTAGGTAGATCTGCTATGCAGAAGGAGTAAAGTTTGTTTCATGACTTATTCTGTCTAATAATGTACACTTATCACGTAACAAAAACCTCCTATATAAATATAACAATAATAGAAGAAGCACTACAGCAGTGACACTAGTGGTTATTGAAGACCAGCCAGACTAGTCCCAATAGACCAGTATTGATCTACAGACTTCCTTTATACCAATACCTCCTCCCTACACCAATAGACCAAGACAGAACCTGAGGTAAAAAACTCTCTCTTTCTCATCACTTTCTCCCCGTGATACAAACACAAGGCTTTCTGCCATATTTACCCTGTAAATAAGTAAATCATTGTGGCGGAGCGAGCACATAGCCCGGCCGCTAGCAGGCGGCCATTACCGCTAGTAACCAGAGGCAATAATGGCCTTGTCTTACGCCTTCAGTCGTCGTGGCGGGTCAGCGCAATAGAAACAAGGCACCGCTGATTGTCCTACGGAGGGCATGAGATTTCATTTATTCATGTAGGAGCTGGTGAGTAACATTGGTAACAACTGTTGTTGCACTAGGCCCCTGTGTATATTGCCTTGCTTATGGGCGATAATGGGGGTTTGTATGGCTGTGGGTGATAATAGGGGAGATGTATGGCTGTCAGTGTATGTGGATGAAATTGCTAGAATATGTACAATTTGTCTTTCCCAATCTTCTCAAATATACCAAATTTCCGCCAAAAATAATTTTTTTACATAATTTTTCTAATCATGGCTATAGCAGATATACCTAGAAATTTGGATTATTTCAGAGAATTTGTGAAAGTGAATTGTACATTTTCTGAAAATCTGACCCATATGCTAGGGAGGGTGGAGATAAGTGTTGAGCAGTTCCATGAGATGGACAGGTTGATGTGCAGGAGGCTGATTGCTATGTGCTTGGTCTCAAGGCTTTGTCTTGCTGAGAGGGTGAATGGGACGTCATAAATGGGTCAGATTTTCAGAAAATGTATAATTCAACTTCATCAATCCTCTCAAATAACCCAAATTTTAGACGAAAATAAAGTTCAAAATACAGTTCAACCTAACCAAACAGATTGCTAGAATCAATGCAATGCCGAATATACTTGAATTTACCTGATATTGACCAAATTGCAGCCTAATTTAGCAGAATTTACTAAATGTGTACAGCTGCCAATTGTACATTTTCTGAAAATCTGACATAAATACATGGGGCAATACTGGTGGGGAGGAATGTGAATAAGAAGCAATGGTAGGGGTAGGGAGTGTCGGGGGCTGCTCTATTTTTATACCTAATGGCACAATGGAGGTTTGTAATCGATCGAGATCTTGGGTCAAATCGTACAACACCCCAAAGGGGTGGAGTGCGATTTGACCCAACGTCTTGATTGCTCACAAACCAAACAGAGTGCTATTAGGTATTTATTACATACTAAATCAATAAAAACTTGATTTTAATAGTACTTTACCTTACTTTCCATCAATCTTGTGGATATTTGGCTCAAATAGCGCTACGTGCAATAGGTGCTATTTGACTTTTCAAATAGCACCCCTGAATAGCACCCCTGAAATCACATACGTATGTAATAGCACCACATATAGGTACTTACAATATTGTGTCTCACAAATTATTGGTGACATAGTACAAAATTACCAATGAACTGAATATTTTGAGTGACAATATTTGATTCTGTTCACATATAAATATACTCCACTTATGCTGAATTTACATTATTTTCTCTTAGTACTATAAGCCATATATGTCCCCCATACATAGCTAGTCTCCAGTAGACATGTAGTATGCACTGGAAGACTATATTATTAATCTGATGTGTATTACACATTTCCGGTATCCATGCCAAATAATAGATTCTTTCTAATGTTCTTGCGGTATGGACTAAATCTAAATGTTGCTGTGTGAATCTATTATCATTAATGGTAAGGTAAGGTAATGTTAAAAACCAATTTCTTAAAGAAAAAATATTCTGCTGATTGCAATATGTGGTAAATTCACTAAAACCCATGAAGGTTTAGAGTAAAATGTTGGACTGGTTTATGATGACAAGTGGTTTATGCTCACTGGTACTCACCCCATCACCCCGGTATGTATGTGGTGCATAGAGCGGTGGGCCGGGGGGAGAGGACCATTTCCTCCAGTATGCACAGGGTCAGCCACAATGCAGGCCAGGGTCACTAAGGGCAGTACTCAGGCATGATGAATAGACCAGGGAAAGCACCAGTGGATTGTTATAGTGGGAAGGGCTTGACCCGGAAGCACCAGTGCAAGTAAAGTGGATATAAAAAAGAAAATAAAGCGTGAATTGGTCCTGTGTATTGGTGCAGCGAGGTATTGCAGAGAAAGACTCCTCCTATTGCCTCCACCTCTCTAACAAACTCCTCTGTGTACAGTCATCATCTCTTATACTACTTACATCCACCATACTCTCCTATACTACTTACATCCACCATACTCCCCTATACTACTTACATCCACCATACTCTCCTATACTACTTATATCCACCATACTCTCCTATACTACTTACACCCACCATACTCTCCTATACTACTTACATCCACCATACTGCTCTATACTACTTACACCCACCATACTCTCCTATACTACTTACATCCACCATACTCTCTTATAGGACTTACATCCACCATACTCTCCTATACTACTTACACCCACCATACTCTCCTATACTACTTACATCCACCATACTCTCCTATACTACTTACATCCACCATACTCTTCTATACTACTTACATCCACCATACTCTTCTATACTACTTACATCCACCATACTCTCCTATACTACTTACATCCACCATACTCCCCTATACTACTTACATCCACCATACTCCCCTATACTACTTACATCCACCATACACCATCCACCATACTCCCCTATACTACCTACCATTTACTCTATAACACAAGAGCCAGATTTAGTCCATACCACAGGAACATTATATTTATTACCTCAGTATTATGACTCCATGGTGCATGCTGCTAATCCCTACCTGTGCAGGCTGGGGCAATGAATGAACCAAACTCTCACTAACTCAGGGAACTTGCTTAAGGCCCTGATCCACTGAACCGTTTATGTTTATGCAGGGCAGAGGGAAAAGCAAGGGCAGCCACTGACAACTGAACTCTTATCAACTTTACTCATGATTTTACTGGATTCATTGATATTCTGCTGCTCTCATATTTTTAGACAAAGAATTTGAAATTAAATTTAAATCAGCTGAGAGAATACTATCACTGGTGAGTGATAATATATGTAATCTTCACAGGAAAGAGTTCTGGCAGGTCCTGCAACTACAAATAAATACGTTTTAGAAGTCCAGTAGCAAAACTATCCACCATACTTGGTCATTTATGACTTTTAGATGGGTTGGAAAAGAATGGAAAAAAATGAGAAAGTGTTCAGTTTTTGACCAACGTTAATTGAGAGTGTAACTTTAGACCATATCACCAGGACTAGTTCTAGTACCTGGGGGAGGAGGTGATACTTTACCAGGACTAGTTCACCTCACTGGGGGTCTTCCACTAGTACCTGGGGGAGGAGGTGATACTTTACCAGGACTAGTTCACCTCACTGGTGGTCTTCCACTAGTACCTGGGGGAGGAGGTGATACTTTACCAGGACTAGTTCACCTCACTGGTGGTCTTCCACTAGTACCTGGGGGAGGAGGTGATACTTTACCAGGACTAGTTCACCTCACTGGTGGTCTTCCACTAGTACCTGGGGGGAGGAGGTGATACTTTACCAGGACTAGTTCACTTCACTGGTGGTCTTCCACTAGTACCTCGGGGAGGAGGTGATACTTTACCAGGACTAGTTCACCTCACTGGTGGTCTTCCACTAGTACCTGGGGGAGGAGGTGATACTTTACCTGGACTAGTTCACCTCACTGGTGGTCTTCCACTAGTACCTGGGGGGTGGAGGTGATACTTTACCAGGACTAGTTCACCTCACTGGTGGTCTTCCACTAGTACCTGGGGGGAGGAGGTGATACTTTACCAGGACTAGTTCACCTCACTGGTGGTCCTCCACTAGTACCTGGGGGAGGAGGTGATACTTTACCAGGACTAGTTCACCTCACTGGTGGTCTTCCACTAGTACCTGGGGGGAGGAGGTGATACTTTACCAGGACTAGTTCACCTCACTGGTGGTCTTCCACTAGTACCTGGGGGAGGAGGTGATACTTTACCTGGACTAGTTCACCTCACTGGTGGTCTTCCACTAGTACCTGGGGGAGGAGGTGATACTTTACCAGGACTAGTTCACCTCACTGGTGGTCTTCCACTAGTACCTGGGGGAGGAGGTGATACTTTACCAGGACTAGTTCACCTCACTGGTGGTCTTTCACTAGTACCTGGGGGAGGAGGTAATACTTTATTTCTTAAATGCATTTACAATAGTTCCCAAGAAGTCGAATGTACCTTTTAACGACTGCTGATCTTCCCGGGTGACCTTAAACAGTTTATCAATATTCTGCTGCTGTTATGTATTTGCTATTTTTATACATGAATTTGAAGCTGAATCTGCTGAGCAAAAACGGCCGCCAGAGGGCGATAATAAGGGACGTCTTCACTGGAAAGAATTCGGGGGGGTGGGGTTCCATTATATATAAATGAGGAGGTTTTAGAAGCCCCATAGTAAAAATCAACTGGATAAAATACTCCCAACTTCGGGACAAATGACTTTTAGATGGTTTGAAAATGAATGGAACAGAAAGTAGAAAATGTTCAGTTCTTGACTGATTTTAGCTGAACTTTTACCAACCAGCGCTTTAAATCCCTCAGCTCTGACCGTCCCACAGAATAACTCGGAGTGAGTGAGTGAGATTGGTTGCTTTAAAACTTATCAACACATTTAATAAGGTTATATCAAGGGCGGGAGAGCTGAGAGGGAGTGAGTAAGTGAGTGAGATTGGTTGCTTTATGCTCTTATCAACACATTTAATATGGTTATATCAAGGGCGGGAGAGCTGAGAGGGTGAGTGAGATTGGTTGCTTTACGCCCTTATCAATACATTTAATAAGGTTATATCACGGGCGGGAGAGCTGAGAGGGAGGCAGTTTATAATCATACCCAGGAAATAGAGAAGTAAGGAGAGAGAGACAGGAAGGAACTTTATGGTCTTACGCAGGGAATATAGTTAGAGAAGAAGGGCGAGAGAGACAGAAAAAAGAGACAGAAAGGCACTTTATGGTCTTACCCAGGGAATAGAGTTTGAGAAGAAGGGAGAGAGAGACAGAGAAAAGAGACAGAAAGGCACTTTATGATCATACCCAGGAAATAGAGGTAAAGAAGAAGGGAGAGAGAGACAGAGAAAAGAGACAGAAAGGCACTTTATGGTCATACCCAGGGAATAGAGATAGAGAAGAAGGGAGAGAGAGACAGAGAAAAAGAGACAGAAAGGCACTTATGGTCATACCCGGGAAATAGAGATAGAGAAGAAGGGAGAGAGAGACAGAGAAAAGAGACAGAAAGACACTTTATGGTCTCACCCAGGACCGAGAATAACTCGCTTCAGTGGACTGAGTTTTTCATCATTTATAGTGTAATAATCGCCTTGTATAGTGGTACAATTAGACGTGGGGGGAGAGTAGAGAGCCTAATCACTGATATCTCTATACCATGTCACCCAGTCATAGAGCAGCTCATGGCCACAGAGCGAGTAGCTCACCCCACCAGACCTGCTCTACGTGACTCCCTAGAATACAATACACATCATGCTTTATGGCTCTGAGTGGGACCTCATGGGCAGCACGTAGCATGCATATGGGTCAGATTGTCAGAATATGTACAATTTAACTTCGCCAATCCTTTCAAATAACCCACATTTACGACAAAAATAAGGTTCAAAATACAGTTTATCATGGTAAAACAGATATATTAAAACAACACAAAACCAAATATACTCAGATATACTCGGTATTCATCATTTTCCAGCCTAATTTATCAGAATATACTTAATATGTGGAGCTGCCGATTGTGCATTTTCTGACGATCTGACCCATATATATGGGTGATATCATCAGAGAATGTACAATTCCCCTTCACCAATCCTCTCAAACAATCCAAATTTCAGGCAAAAATAAGGTTCAGAATTCAGCCCAATACAACCAAACAGATAGTTTGAATTAAAGCAATATGAAATATATACAGGATAAGTCACTAGTGGGTCTGAAGGAGCGGGAATATCGCACAAGTTGCAACGATCGAGTGCGATATTCCAAGCGACGAAGACCCACAAGTGATTTATATGATTTATTATATATATGCTTTACATAAGATTAAAGAATGTATATTTTGTAGAAATATTACCAAATTACAACCTTATATGATCTGCAGATCTGTTGACAGTTCCGATGATCATGACGATCTGCAAAGCATTTTGTGGTCATTTGGCCACTGCAGCTACTGCGGGCATTTTCGAATCAATTTCCAACGTTTTTGGAGTTTTAAATTGTTTTAAAACCCCAGTAATGCTTTAACAAAAAGATAACTTGAATAAAGATAAAGTATTTTAGTTTATTTCCTTCGTTTTGATCTAATTTCACCGTTCCAACTCCCATTCTGTCTGCGTTGACAACTGCTCTATCCAACCGCGTGATTCCCCTCAGTTGGACCTACTTTTCCTAAAAACGGATCACATATGGGTGATATCATCAGAGAATTACAATTCCCCTTCACCAATCCCCTCAAATAATCCAAATTTAAGACAAAAATAAGGTTCAGAATTATGCCCAACACAACCAAACAGATAATTTGAATTAAAACAATATGAAATATACTTGGATATACCTAGTATTGACCATTTCTCAGTCTAATTTAACCAAGTTAACTAAATATGTAGAATGCCGATTGTACATTTTCTGACAATCTGACACATACGTTATATAAATTTCCATATATATCACAGTTACAACTCATATGAAGTGAACTCTATAGAAAATATTCATATTCATATAAAGTTAATATTTCCATGTGTCGCCTGACATTGAAATTAATCTAATAACCATAACATATACCAGGACATTCGGATCATTCGGAAAAAAATAAAATATAGCTTGTATTATTCTCATCGCATATGGATTTTCGTGAACATGAAACGTACCATAACCTGTATGGAATTGTCTCTCGAAATAAAATATGTTTAAAAAAAAAAAAAAAAAAAAGAACTATACAACCCCTGGTCCCCACCAATACCAATATATGGGTCAGACTTTCAGAAAATGTACAATTCACCTTCACCAATCTTCTCAAAAAACCAAAATTTCAGACAAAAATAAAATTCGAAATGCAGTTCAACCTAATCAAACAGATTACTAGAATCAATGCAATGCTAAATATACTCGAAGTTAGTTAGTATTGACCAAATTGCAGTCTAATTTAGCAGAATTTACTCAATGTATACAGCTGCCAATTGTACATTTTCTGAAAATCTGACCCATATGAAGATATGATATCCAATGACAATTTGTCTTTTGTTGAATCTGACTTTAGACGATTGCTGATAGCGTATTGTACATTTTCTCTCTCCCGAACCATATGTATAAGATATATGTTTGTGATGTGATTCAGGAAAATGAGTTACAAGTCGCAAAAAGTGGATTTTGAGATATCATCATATATTTTTTTTATATATTTTGAGATATCACCATATTTTTATGCTTGAGAAAAAGTTCGAGAATCGCAAGAATATATTTAATATACTGTCTTGACATTTAGTACATGTATTCATATGACTTTCAGGAAAATGAGTTACAAATCGCAAAAAGTGGATTTTGAGATATCATCATATTTTTTTTATATACTTTGAGATATCACCATATTTTTATGCTTGAAAAAATGTTCGAGAATCGCAAGAATATATTTAATAATAATAGTCGATAGACATCAAAACCATGAGTCAGCTGATTGTTGTGATCTTTAAGTTTTATTCAAACTTTATTCAAACTTTATACTGTCTTGACATTTAGTACATGTATTCATATGACTTAACGCACTTAACCCTCCAAACATCAGAACATTCCAATAAAACATCCTTTGGATAAATCACTCCTGACAATATCTATTTTGCGACTTGTGTCTCCTTTCCCTGGAACACATCACTTTTAACAAGGCGTTGATTAAAAAAAACAGTTTTGTTATTTTCAATTGCATTTTGAAACTCATTCTTGTCAACATCTGTCGTCGAAAAATGGACGAACTTTGAAATACGATCATATTTGAAACATGAGATTGTATTGTACTGGCCTCATACTGAATAAAAATTGGATTGGATTAACCTCAAAACCACAAAAAAAATACAAAAATCTGTATCTGTATCTGTATCTGCTTGTATCTGTATAAGTATGCTTAATTTATGATATATTGAGCTGATTTGTTTTGATTTGCAACGACTCGGTGAAATATAATATATGCAGTAGAAATCGAATAACTGCCTTAAAAACTAATAACTAAACATGTTTAAACGATATGACTATTATATTAACGATCAAAAAGATCTCGAGTGATATATCTATGTTAATAGTAAATGGTATGAGTTGTAATAATTAAATTGTAAGCTTTTGTTTTGTACTTGGCAAATGAGAATTATCATCATATGAAACTTTGTCCAATGAAATTAAAAAAAAAATATATAAAAAATATAAAAAATAAATAAAAAAAAGATCAAGTGGATTCCAATGTGGGTACACATTAGGACAGCTGATGAGTATTCCTATAATTATTTTGTAATGTTGCGATATTTCTTCTTGGCCAAGGGATTTGTGAAGGCGACTGTACACGTTCCCTCCCTCAACCCATTCATGTATGTATAAGACATCAGGGAAAGGGGAAAATATAAAGATACGGAGGAGGCCGGCCGATGTGGGGGATCTTATGCCGCTTATCTAAGCCCCAGAGCCCGTCAGGAACCTCCGCCCCTCGCCCTTCAATCCATCCATCACCCAAGACTGCCAAAATATTTTCAAAGTGGAAAAAAGGAATTCACCAACTGTAGAGGCAAGGGGCACCGCAAGAAGCTCTATCAGACACCGGCGCCCGCCTACATCCCCGCCCGGTACATTGGGGCCCGGAATGTTGTTATTTGAGGTATATTTAGGTAATCTAATATCCCTACATGTGTCAAAAATATTAGGAGGTAATCTTTGGAAGGGGATCTGTGTTTTGTCACTGAGAAAGCGAGGAGGGGGGAATCTACAAGAAGATTGGTTCAAGGGTAAGATTTTCAGAAAATGTACAATTCAACTTTGCCAATCTTCTCAAATAACCCTAATCTCAGACGAAAATAAAGTTCAAAATACAGTTTAACCTAACCAAACACATAGCTAGGATCAATGCAATGCTGAATATACTCGAATTTACCCAGTATTGACCACATTGCAGCCTAATTTAGCAGAATTTACTAAATGTTTAGAGCTGCCAATTGTACATTTTCTGAAAATCTGACCCTCTTGCTCGGCAAAAAATCAAATACCATGGATGCTTAGATGCAATGTACCAAATAGTATTCCTTACAGTAACATGAGTCATAAGACGCAACATTTATATTTTTCTAAGTGTTTTATTAGCAAGATTTCTTTGTGAGAATGTTCTTATTTTTGTGGTATCTAGCACTTCCGGCCGTATGAAAACGTCTACCAAATTTCGAGAAAGTATATCCTTGGTTCTAAGGTCATCCTACAGCTAGGAACTATATTCAACTACCTTACAAATACAATTCTTTAAAAAAATATTTTCATTGGCCTTAGTGCATGAACAATTTCATTAGAAAAAGACGCATAACCATTTATATGATTATTTTTGTGCGTTGCCAAAGATACCTAATGATGATTTAATATTGAGCATAATAAGTGAACCTAGAAAAAGCGATTTAATTATTCCATCAATTTACCAAGATACTTTCTCTACATCTTTTTGTATTATTGATACATGACATAAATAACATCGTTACACATTCGTATCATTTTCTAACTCGAACCTCACCTTCTTCAGGAAATTTCTCTTGGTGCTATACTAAGTACTTATTGAGTATAGACATACTTGTTAGATTCCCTTAATGATAACATCGTTGATATCCACTTAATCTAATCTTTTCAAGAATTATGATGGTTTCTCAAAAGCCACCTTACCTAAAACCACGTTATCTTATCTTATTTTTTGTGACGCATTACAAATATTAGGAGGCGTAGTGAAGGGGATCTGTGTTATCTCACTGACAAAGTGTGCAATAGAAATCTACAAGAACATTGCTTCATACTCGGCAACAAATCAAATACCATGAATTCACAGATGTGATGTGCCAAATAGTATTCATATGTGATGTGTTACAGGGAAATGAGTCATAACACTATTACCCAGTGAAATAACTAAATATACACCATACAAAGGACTTCAAAACGCAAGGATATATTAGTTTAATGTCCCGACTATAAGTGCTACACCCTCCTAAAATCAGAACATTTCAATAAAGAGATCTTGTGACAAAAACACTTTGACAAATATCAATTTTGCGACTTGTGACTCATTTTCCTGGAACAAATCACATAAATTGCAAAATTGATATTTTTAAAGCTGCATTCTCCGCTTTCATCGGTAAAACACGAACTATTCTCTCGCTGTTTCGGCTTCAAACTCAAGTATAAATATGACAGCAGCAGAACATTAGTACATTCAGTCCTATAAGTCGTAATATGAGTAAATTAAATAAGATATGCTTTGTTGTAATAGCATAGAATGCAGCTGCAAAGTGATTTATTCACAAGATCTCTTTGTGGGAATGTAGCAACAACTAGAAGATATGTGTCAGAATTTCAGAAAATGTACAATTCACCTTCACCAATTCTCTCAAATGACCCAAATTTCAGAGGAAAAAAAGTACAAAATACAATTCAACCTAACCAACCAGATTGCTAGCGTCAATGCAATGCCAAAAATACTTGAATTAACCTAGTATTGACCAAATTGCAGCCTAATTTAGCAGAATTTACTAAATGTGTACAGCTGCCAATTGTGCATTTTCTGAAAATCTGACCCTTATGTTCCATCTACAAGTGGAACAAAGGGATGACACCTGCCGAGGCAGTTCTACCAGTTCTATCCAACTTGCATATCTACTGAAATAAAAATATTAATTTAAAGTAATAATTAGACATAACAATTACAAATAATAAGTAAAAATAATAAGTAAAACAATAATCAAAATAATAATCTAAAATCTAAACAATTTAAAAATAAAACAATACATTGAATAATGACAATATTTCGCCCAAATACCAACTAACGTCCAACTGGTATGGAGCTGAGTCATTGAACGCTGGGGGCGGCGTCTGTAGGCGTCTCTACTATCACTTATACCACTTGGTATCTACCAGACACCCTGGAGGCAGCGTCTCATCCCCTGGAGGAATGGATTGATGGCTGACTGGGAGCTGAGATTGTGGCGGAGTGGGGCGAGATAGCACAACAGTTTATCTGCCATAGGCACCTACCTCTCCTCCATATAGGCAGGCTATGGTAATACCAATATGTCTGTAGGTATTTTATATATATGTATGATGTGTCACAGAAAATGAGTCACAAGTCGCAACAAAACTATTTTGAGATATCATCATATATTTGAAAAGATGAGATCAGGCATATTCCAATGATGGTAAACATTAGGACATCTAATTAGTAATTCTATATGGGTAAGATTTTCAGAAAATGTACAATTTGCCTTCACCAATACTCTCAAATAACCCAAATTTCAGACGAAGATAAAGTACAAAATACAGTTCAACCTAACCAAACAGATTGCTAGAATCAGTGCAAGGCCGAATATACTCGAATTTACCTAGTATTGACCAAATTGCAGCCTGATCTAGCAGAATTTACTAAATGTGTACAGCTGCCAATTGTACATTAAACTTCTGAAAATCTGACCCATACATCATGAGTATTTTTAGTTATACACTTAAACACTTCTTATTCGTGCCGAGGAAAGGTTGGCCCTGACATTCTACTATTAAAAATATATCAGAAGATGCTTTTGGAAAGTGGATATGGTATTCATTTAGATTTAAAACAAAGTATGTCTTCAACTAAGACAAAATTCAAGTTGATGGACCCAAGTATCGTCTTTGAATGTAATCAATATTAAGAATATGAAACATAACTTTCGAGAGGAATCAATCAGTCTAGGCCCAAAGATGAGAGAGTCCCTTTAAACGGAGGGAAAGCCTCTCGCCACAAACCGCAAAGTGCCATTAAGACCGCAAAATGTCATTATAATCCATTAGAACGCCTAGTCCTAGGTCATGAAACTTATTAGCGAAGTAGGCGTCCAATCACTGACATATCAATCTTATATGAGCTAAGGGTTTGGGCCTAGACTGCAATGTCATTATAATCATTATGTAACAATGATTAACCACATTATTATTAATATTGTAAATTAGCATTAACTCGAATTGAATTGTACATTTTCTGAAAATCTGACCCATATAGCCTCAGAGTCGGTAATAACCAATCACCTTCTTCCACGACTATGAGTCTACTATGTATGTTTCTACTATGATAAATAAGTCAGTCGGATCCCGGGATCAAAGTCCGCGGTCTCTTTTCTTTTTCCCTTACTTCAATAGATCTCTATCAGCTAGCACAGTCATTCTCAGGTTATACATTTCTAAGAGGAATATTTGATTATAACCCGTTGCTTTTTTATATTCAAAATCTCGATAAAACGATCTAAACATTAACAGAGAACACCTTCTGCTTAATTGATTAATGAATAGGGGATTTGCATAGCCGCCATTTCGAATCTTGATTCACATGGAATTATGGGACTAAGGGTACAGTGTAAAATGTATAGAAAACATTTTATGTTCAGTATGGAATATTTATTAGTGTTCAAATGTCAATATCCATCTGTTATACATGCTACCATAACACTAGACTCATCTTTCCCATCATGCATTTGGTTTTCATAGATCAGTTACACAAGCTATGATATTGGTGAAAACATTCTTGCAATTATAAAGATGTTCCCAAATATTCGTATGTCAGATTTCATCAATATCCATCCCATGATGCACTCTACCAGACATGCGCGGTGGCACATGCAAGTCCCCTATTAATATACTCCAGTTGAAAGTACTTTTCCTGGTTAGGATTTTTCAATTGGCCGAGGAATGTGCTGAATCAGCAATATAAAGCAGGAGCACCTGCACCTGTTTAACGCAGTCCAGGCTCAGAGTTGAGACAGCCTCCCGCTCCAAACCACACAATACCATTATAATCCCATTAGGACTGCTAGTCCAGGGCCGGAAAACCATTAGCGCAGTAGGCATCCAATCAATGCCATACCATTCTTATCTGATCCAAGCTCCTGGGTATGATCTTAAAGTGCCTTTCTTTCTCTTTTTCTCTGTCTCTCTCTCCCTTCTTCTCTATCTCTATTTCCTGGGTAAGACCTTAAAGTCTATTATCTCTATTTCCTGGGTAGGATAATAAACTGCCTACCTCTCAGCTCTCCCGCCCTTGATATAACCATATTAAATGTGTTGATAAGGGCGGAAAGCAACCAATCTCACTCACTCACTAAGATAGCAACTTTAACATCGCCTCTGAAATAGGATCCCAAAACTCTTCAGTCTAACTCCATTCTTATCTGATCTGAGAGGCTTTGAGCCTAGACTGTGAGGAAGAGTCACGCCAACCCCCCCCCCCTACACATACCCCCCTCCCACACATACACCCCCCCACCACCAACCCACCCCCACTCACTCGCACCCACACACATCAACAGACTGTACTCATGATAGCAGCAACTATATTAGTGTTTTCTAAACTCAACTAAGGAATGTACAATACATTTAGTTCATCGATCTTCGCTTCCTACTGCATGAAACAATGCTGAACTGTTAAGCTGATTGTGCAGTAACTATAGTTTAACATCCCCAAAGGCATAATGCGATAATGCCAGTGCAAACATATGGGTCAGATTTTCAGAAAATGTACAATTGGCAGCTCTACACATTTAGGAAATTCTCCTAAATTAGGCTGAAAATTGATGAATACAGGGTATATCTGAGTATATTTGGTATCGCATTGATTTAAAGTATCAGTTCTGTTATGTTAAACTGCATTTTGAAGCTTATTTTTGAATGTGGGTTATTTGAGAGGATTGGTGAAGACGAATTGTACATTTTCTGAAAATCTGACCCATATCATTCTTATCTGATCTGAGAGGTTTGAGCCTAGACTGTGAGAAACACTCTACCCCTGGCTCCAAAATCCCGCACAGACACCTCAACACCCCAACAACCCCTAACCCCACTATACAGCGCAACCCCTAACCCCCACCCACCGCCACACACACCTACTGCAGCTTTACTCTTAATATCTGCAATATATTAATTTGATCTTAACTCAACTAAGGGATGTACAATGCATTTGGTTCATCTTCTTCGATTCCTACTGTATGAAACAATGCTGAGCTGCAGGCTGATTGTGCAGTATATTCCTACTGCATGAAACAATGCTGAACTGCAAGCTGATTGTGCAATATATTCCTACTGCATGAAACAATGCTGAACTGCAGGCTGATTGTGCAGTATATTCCTACTGCATGAAACAATGCTGAACTGCAAGCTGATTGTGCAGTATATTCCTACTGCATGAAACAATGCTGAACTGCAAGTTGTGCAGTATATTCCTACTGCATGAAACAATGCTGAACTGCAGGCTGATTGTGCAGTATAAAGTATTGTCAGGAAACCATAAAAGACTCGATTGTCAAGAGCAATGTCGATCTTTGACCCAATAACTTCTCAAAAAAACATTATTCTGATAAATAAAAGAACTATATTTCAACATTCCCAAAGAAATAATGCATTAGAAACTGTTGCCAGTCCAAACCTATACTACAAAACACCCACCCACCCACCCACGCACATCTATCAACACACCTACACACACATCTACACACCCACGTATACTACTGAAGCCATCATCACCACCCACCACGTGGAGCAGGGGCACATTTACTGCGTGGTTATAGCGTGGTTTTATGAGCTGAGGGGAATTCCAGGAGACACGTGGAAGGCATGAGAGAGGTATGGAGGAGGGTGGCTGAGGTAGGTGGGTGGGGGGTGGGCGGCATTATCACTGGGGGGGGGGTAGGGAGTTGGAATAAGGAGGGAGGAGGAGGGAGGGGGAATGAGTGGTTGAGGAGGTGGAGACATTAGCACTGGGGTGAGAGAGGGAATGAGGATGAAGGAGGGGGGAGGGTGGCTGAGATTGGGGGGAAGGTCGGGGAGAGTGGGAGTGGGAAATTGGTAATAAGAAGGTGGAGAAGAGGGGCAGGAGGGGGAGAAGGTGGGAGGAAGTCATATCAGTGAATGGGTGGGTTTATGGGTTCATAATGGGTAACACGGCGGTTGTAAGGCTAAAGCCTAGTATGGACTTAGAAGGTTGTGGTTAGGAGGGAAGAGTCTTATGGCATGTGATATAGGACGAGCGATAGCACTCTATCCACTGGTAGGCCTGTCTGTTGTCTGTTACAAGTGCAATTAAGGGCCAGAACCGGACTGGAGACCCCTAATATGGACTTATGGACATGTGGACAATCTGGACATTGGACATCCTTATGGACATATGGACATGGGATAGAGGACTCGCTATCGCTCGCCCTCTATCCCATGCCATAAGTCTTTTCCCTCCAAACCACAACCTTCTAAGTCCTTTAGGGGTCGACCACAGACTCTATCCGCTGGTAGGATTGTCCGTTGGAAGGGCAATTTAGGGACAAAACCAGACCAAAGACCCCTAACGTACTATACACTCATGGCTCATACAGGTGTAGATGGCATATGTTGATAAGACATAAGAGAGTTCAATTAGGACCGATTTAATCTCGTCTTTTAATAATGTCAAGGTTTGTACTTAGCCTCAGGCTTCAGGAAAATGGACACTTACCTGAAAATAGAAAAGTTATGATTAGATAAGCAGGTGAGCAACATATATAACAGAAACTTTTCAGCAAGGTTTACTGGTTCAAACCAATTGGGTTAGAGTGTTCATAATATAATACTATAGGGTCAGATTTTCAGAAAATGTACAATTCACCTTCACCAATTCTCTAAAGTAGCCCACATTTAAGACAAAAATAAGCTTCAAAATGCAGTTTAACATAAAAGAACTGATACTTTAAATCAATGCGATACCAAATATACTCAGATATAGGCCTACCCGGTATTCTTCATTTTTCAGCCTAATTTAGGAGAATTTCCTAAATGTGTATGGCTGCCAATTGTACATTTTCTGACAATCTGACCGATATAATTATAACAGAAACTTTTCAGCCAGGATTACTGGTTCAAACCAACTGGGATAGCGTGTTCATAATATAATCCTATAACATCATTTTGAGGGAAGCCTTCACTGTACATAAAATGTTTGAAGTTGGCAGGATTATTAAATATAGTCAGATCTATAGTAAAACTGCCAGCCCTCAGCACCCAGCAATCAACTCCCAATAGATGGTTACAGCCCTCGTGAGCGGGGTCGCTGAGCGGGGGCGGTGAGCGGAGCGCACCCCGCTTATGGCAAGCCATGCACATCATAAAGTGAATTAGCACAGATAAACATGCCTGGCTTTATATCTACGTGCACGCCGACTGGTGGGAATAAACATGACCAGCGGCTGACTTGACCTCTGACCTCTTGACCTGACCTGGGTTCTTCACCAATTGAGATGTCACCCGAGGCCAACACACTTCCCGGAAAAAGGCCATGAAAAATGGACCAGAGCTTCTTGGAACAGGGCCGCGAGGAATTATTGATAAACACTGGGATTGGCTGCCCTGCCCTTATCTATAGGAGGATGGTATGGTTTGCTTCGTTAACTGGGGATGGGTTTTTGTGCGGGTGTGGCTTTTATGCAGGTTTATTTTTGCTCATATGTGCTGTGTTAACGGAAAATGAGACACAAGTCGCCAGAGTGATATTTTTCAAAGTGTTTTATTCATATGTTTTCTTTGTTGGAATGTACTCATTTCCAGGGTATCAAATGACCTTAGGGTGCATTGCACTATATACGATTCTGTGTTAAACCACTCTTAGAGGCTTCGTAACTCCCTCTTACCAAAGGTTGCATTGCAGTATATACGATTATTTTCTGAGACTAGTCTGAGAGACCTCTGAGAGACCTCTTACCTCGCTCAAATGGCTGAGTTTCAATGCAACAACCCTTGTATCACACTGTCCTCGTTGTGCAAGTAAAACTATGGCGCAGCACTGGCAACAGATGTTTCAAATCCGTAATTCACCCCGCCATAAATTTACACATGTCCCGTAGTTGAGCGCGCCGTAGTCGGGGGACGTGTAATTAAGGAAGCGTAGCTCAGATCGTGCTACATTTTATGAAAAAAAAAAAGCTGCGAGACGCGGCCGACGCGCGAGCATGCAACCTTCTGGTCTGAATCCCAACGTGCTAACCACTACACCACGGCCGCAGGACTGTAAGTGCAGGCTTAATTCTACAAGTGATATAGCAAGCTATAACAACTACACACTCAGATTGAAGGAGAATGTCCTTCATTTCAGAAACACAACATTATAACTGCAGGCTTACGATAACCTTCAAAACGCATAGATATATTCAATGCAATGTCTTGAGATTTGATACACATATTTATATCACTAATAGCAATAAACCCTCTAAAAATAGAAACATTCCACCAAGGAGATCTTGCGGATAAATCACTTTGAAAAACTTTAAAATAAAAAAAAAATGTGCGAGGACAGACTCGGGTGTGATTTAAATTGAGTCGAACGACTTGATGCGGCCGACGGAAATAATTTATTACAGAAGAACTAGTTGTCCGATTATGAATATGAAAGCAGGGCTGTCCTCCTGACAGTCAGGGAATTCGGGGATAATTTTTATATTCAGATTAAAAGCATTTTGAGGGAGCCATGAGCTATCTAGTGAAAAGCAATAATTCTGACTTTGTACAAGTCGTCATGATTGCGGCGATCAAACGCCATCGTCTATGACGCATTTAAGGCTATGCAAATATAAGTTGCCACATTTGCCTCAACCTAACCTTCATTTTGATGGCAAACAATTCACATTCAGACAAATCTGAAAAGAGCAATTAGTACTTTAATTCAGCCAGTTTTAGTAGGATGGCAGACTATTTTGCCTAAATACACAAAATATTTTAGAACCTAGTTTTTCAAAGTTATGATGTACATGTATGTCGTTTACCAGACACTGCTATTTCGTTCATCAATGCTACAATAAAATGTGTATTCATTTCCACACCTTCATGCTTTGTTATAGCTAGTGATATATATATAGCCATATGTTAAGACAAAAGCGGGACAAAAGCTACCAGGCTTTCTCACATGGGCGCTAAGCTATACGGCGCTGCACTGTATATCTACCAAACGTAAGGGTGGACCAAAGCAAAGGCCAGTTACACTTATTCTGAAGGTGCCCCGCCATAGTTTTACACTTTTTCAGGACAGTGCATAAAGCCCTCGTAGTCGTAACTTTAAGAGGGTATTAACATGCTTTTAAGACACGATCTTATTGTGTATAGTGCAATGCACCTTTAGTCCTATAAATAAATGCCTCTAATTTCGAGCTGGTGTTTTAAATATATCCATACATTTTTAAGCTCATCCTATGGAGTATATTTAGCTACTTTACTAGTAACTGTCCACCGAAAGAAAAATATCAAACTTTAAATATAGAAATACTTATTAGATACCCTAATGTTTACTATCAATGGAATCGGCTTGAGCTCATCTTTTCAAATATGATGATATCTCAAAATCCATTTTTGCGACTTGTGACTCATTTTCCTGTAACACGTCACATATGACCAGATCTGAAAGTGAGTGAGATTGGTTGCTTTAGGCCCTTATCAACACATTTGATATGGTTATATCAAGGGCGGGAGAGCTGAGAGGGAGTGAGTGAGTGAGACTGGTTGCTTTACGCCCTTATCAACACATTTAATATGGTTATATCAAGGGTGGGAGAGCTGAGAGGAAGTGAGTGAGTGAGATTGGTTGCTTTACACCTTTATCAACACATTTAATATGGTTATATCAAGGGTGGGAGAGCTGTGAGGGAGTGAGATTGGTTGTTTTACGCCCTTATAAACACATTTAATATGGTTATATCAAGGGCGGGAGAGCTGAGAGTGGGTGAGTGAGTGAGATTGGTTGCTTTACGCCCTTATCAACACATTTAATGGTTATATCAAGGGCGGGAGAGCTGAGAGGGAGGCAGTTTATCAGTTATGGTCATACCCAGGAAATAGAGATAGGGAAGAAGGGAGAGAGAGACAGAGAAAAGAGACAGAAAGGCACTTTATGGTCTTACCCAGGAAATAGAGATAGAGAAGAAGGGAGAGAGAGACAGAGAAAAGAGACAGAAAGGCACTTAATGGTCATACCCAGGAAGTAGAGATAGAGAAGACGGGAGAGAGAGACAGAGAAAAAGAGACAGAAAGGCACTTTATGGTCTTACCCAGGAAGTAGAGATAGAGAAGACGGGAGAGAGAGACAGAGAAAAGAGACAGAAAGGCACTTTACAGTCTTACTCAGGACCAAACCAGATCTGAGGAGTGAGGCTTGTTGAGTGCCTGGTTCTTGTATAAAGACATGTATGTAATTGGTTGTAGATGTTTTATTATTATACAATGTGCAGCAGCCTGGGTATTCCTGGATAACCCTGGGTGTCTGGACTGAGCACCATACTCATGGAGGATAATGAAACGTGGCTAAAAACACAAACTCTGTAATGGTTCTTATAAGGGTCACATCATCAGAAAATGTACAATTGGCAGCTATATACATTTAATAAATTCTGCTAAATTAGACTGAAATTTGACTGAAAATATGAATCTTCATAGTCAATTCTCAGTTTTCACATATGAATGTATTTGTAATATGATATGGCCGTAAGAATGAACCGCATAGCTATTGTATTTAAAGTTGACCAGCTATATAAGAGCGAGGAGGTTTACTATGTAGAAGGGTGTAGAGATAACAGTCGAGTGTGTATTGATATAGCTTTCGTTAGATTTGTGAAACAGTTACTGTATAATGTGAAATTCTTCTTTTTTTTTAAAAGCAACGCTTGAAAATATTCACATTGTGGACAAGCGTTTTTGTATTCAATCATTGTAAATGTCTTGGCCTGAAATCACAATAAAACAAAATAAAAAAAATCACTCTGTACACCCGGTTCTCTTTCTTTTAATCAGCACATGTGGCAGACCTGTTTTACAGAAGATGATAGCATTATTTCCATGTAAATTGTTTTAGACAAAAATAAAAACTACTATAATTATGTGACGTGTTCTAGGAAAATGTAAGTCGCAAAAAATGGATTTTGAGATATCATCATATTTGCAAAGATGAGATCAAGGGAATTCTAATGATAGTAAACACTGGGACATTTAATATGTATTTCTATATTTTAAGTATGATTTTTTATTTTTGAAAAATAAAGTTTACAATGTTTCTGGGTGGGTAATTACCAGTAAAGTAACTAAACATCATCAATATGAAGGCCTTACAAACGCAAGGATATATCTAATACTATGTCCTGAAATTTGGCACATAGGTTTATATGAGTAAGTGTGCTAGACCCTCGGGAAATCTGAACATTTCAATAAGGGATCTTTCGAAAAAGTATTGTTTTGCAGCAAAGAAAAATATGCATTTAAGTACTGTTCTCAGATTCTGCTGACAGAGTAATTAGAAACAATAGATAGGTATAATTTTGATAACTTTGAATGATGGAAATTCTTTTACTTTTTGAAAGGCAACGCTACAACATATTCACTTTGTGGACAAGCGTTTTTTGTATCAAACCATTGTAAATGTCTTGGCCTGAAATCGCAATAAAAAAAATAAAAAAATAAATAATTTAGTGCCATGTGGATACCTACAGTGTGCAAATATGCAGATTAAGGCTTGATTTACAGCATGACTGCAGCACTAACAGCTCTTCACCCACCCTGCCACCTAACACACTACTATTCATCAATCATCATTAATTAATTTAATTCATTGTACATCAATCGGCAAATATGCTGTCTTTAGATTGTCTAAAAGGAATTTTATTGGCAATAATATGTGCATACTCAACCAAATATATTCATTAATTTCGCCCTTAATGAAAAATATACTATTCTAAATTCTAAAATACTTACAATTCTACAACAAATCGTCTAAATACAACAAAAAAGGTTTGCCAAAGCTGCCTTGATATACTGGCTGTAGACAAGACAATGTGATCCGTTTTAGGAAAATGAGTCATAAGTCGCAAAATATGTATTTTGAGATATCATCATATTTGAAAAGAGGAGATCAAGCTGATTCCAATGATAGTAAACATGAAGGACATTTAAGAAGTGTTTCTATATCTTATGTTTGATATTCTTATTTTTGAAAAATAAAGGGTTTGCAATGTTTCTGGGTGGGTAATTACGTGTAAAGTAACTAAATATACTCCATATAAAGTCTTTCAAACACAAGGATATATTTAATACAATGTCCCGAAATTTATTACATGGGTTAATAGGACTATACGTACTAAACCCTAAAAAAATTAGAACATTTCAATAAAGAGATCTTGTGAAAAAAAACCACTATGAAAAATATCAATTTTGCGACTTGTGACTCATTTTCCAAATATGATGAGCCGAGTAGGGATGCAGACTTATGTCTATATGGGACTAGGAGGGACAGTGGAAGGTATTAGAGGGAATTATGTAAGATGAGGAGGATTAAAATAGCTGAGGGGCTTATACAAGGCTTAGCGCAGCACGCGTGGGAGGAGAGGCCCTTATAAGGAAGCGTGAAGACGTTAGATTTTACGACTCAGAGAAGTGACAGCGTATTGTACTATAGAGGACTTTATCACTGCCTTGGGAGTGTTGGAACTATAAGCATGTAAGGCAGAGATTAAAAGGATTAATAACCTCCATTATGGGCTGGCTGGTGCACTGTCTGTGTATAATCCAGAGCTGAAGGTGAGGGATTATTGTCTCTAACAGTTTTTATTGAGGCTCATTATTATAGGGCTAGTAATTAGCGTTGTGTCCTGAGAAAAGGTGACTATATACACCACAGACAATATCCATGACTGTGGGAATGTACAGACAATGTCTTACACAGACAATGCTAATTTGTTCTTCCTACAGCAAAAGAATGGATTTTGAGATACCATCATATTTGGAAAGATGTAATCAAGAGAGTTCCAATTATGGTACACATTTGTATGTCATATAAGTATTTCTACACATTGTATGCATGAAAGTAAAAATTCATAACCTTTTAAAGCATGAAAAGATTCCTATAAAGATCTCTGGGGATGAAGTCATTTGAAAAATACAATTTTTGCGACTTATTAAGTGTTAGATAAGGATAAATAAGGATAGTTATGCAACAGGTTCCCAGGTCACACAACTAAAAAGCCAAAAGCTGGGTGTATAATTTAGTTTGCTCCTCCTCCTCATGTTCATAATGCCCCATTAGACGGTTGTGTAAGATGTTTTAGAGACGCGCAGAGGAGATAAATAAGTGGCATATCTTGTTAACTTGTTCATCCCCTGTCATCCTCCTCCTCCCACACTGCAGGCAAATACTTCATTAACCTATTTCCTCCTTCTCTACCAATTAGTGCCAGACACTGCTGCTGCTCGGGAGGAGTTATGGCTTCTGCTGCACTCAGCAAAAACTGGGCTCGGTCGTATTGTGTCCCCCCCGCGCTATCACTCATTTCCCTTGTTATCTTCCTCTTCTTCTTCTGCCATCATCAGCATTTTGTTCTTTATATTGTTCTTTTTGTTCTTCTTCTTCTCCTTCTTCTTCTTCTTCTTCTTCTCCTCCTCCTTCTTCTCCTCCTTCTTCTTCCCCTCCTTCTTCTTCCCCTCCTTCTTCTTCTCCTCCTTTTTCTTCTCCTCCTCCTCCTCCTTCTTCTCCTCCTGCTTCTTCTGCTCCTCCTTTTTCTTCTCCTCCTCCTCCTCCTTCTTCTGCTCCTCCTTCTTCTGCTCCTCCTTTTTCTCCTCCTCCTTCTCCTCCTTCTCCTCCTCCTTCTTTTTCTCCTCCTTTTTCTCCTCCTCCTTCTCCTTCTCCCCCTCCTCCTTCTTCTCCTCCTCCTTCTTCTGCTCCTCCTCCTTCTCCTTCTTCTCCTCCTCCTTCTCCTCCTTCTCCTCCTCCTTCTCCTCCTGCTTTTCCTCCTCCTTCTTTTTCTGTTCCCCTTCCTTCTTCTTCTTCTTCTTCTTCTTCTCCTCCTTCTTCTTCTTCTTCTTCTTCTTCTCCTTCTTCTCCTCCTCCTTCTCCTTCTTCTCCTCCTCTCCTCCTCCTCCTCCTCCTCCTCCTCCTTCTTCTTCTTCTTCTTCTCCTCCTCTCCTCCTCCTCCTTCTCCTCCTCCTCCTCCTTCTTCTTCTTCTTCTTCTCCTCCTCTCCTTCTCCTCCTTCTCCCCCTCCTTCTTCTCCTCCTCCTTCTCCTTCTTCTCCTCCTCTCCTCCTCCTCCTCCTCCTCCTCCTCCTTCTTCTTCTTCTTCTTCTTCTTCTTCTCCTCCTCTCCTCCTCCTCCTTCTTCTCTTCCTTCTTCTCCTCCTTCTTCTTCATTTCATGTGATTGCAGTAAATGAGGGTTGTGAACAAACGAAATCCCATAGCCCAAGTGTATCATGGTACTCGCAGATTTGGATAACCGTTGTATTTATTATACTTTTCCTGATATTTACGACGGACAAATAGTGACAATTTGATGGACATTAATGGGGAGTGTAGCAGGTAATATACAGGCTTTATTACCCACTGTGTATGGGCACCGATGTTGTAGCCTATGGCATTCCATATTAACCTCTAGAAAGGTGTTATAATGTAACACTTTCCTTTACTAATGAATAATTACTAGCCATATGGGTAAGATTTTCAGAAAATATACAATTGGCAACCCTACACATTTAGGACATTCTCCTAAACTAGGCAGAAAAATGATGAATACCAGGTATATCTAAGTATATTTGGAATCGCATTGATTTAAAGTATCAGTTCTGTTATGTCAAACTGCAATTTGAAGCTCATTTTTGTCTTAAATGTGGGTTATTTGAGAGGATTGGTGAAAACGAATTGTACATTTTCTGAAAATCTGACCCATATATCATCTGGTCTACTACATGTAAACCAGTTGGAGGAATATCTAATGAACTAATCCTTAATACACAACATTAACAAGTTTTCCATGTATTATTTAGCATATTGATGGAGTCATACAGTGTTGAAGGATGTACAGGGGTCAGGGGGCACTAATGCCTTTAGATTAATGATCTGCCCGGGGCTGTTGTGTGCAGCATTAGTAAGATTAAGATAAGTGGAATAAGTGCTGGCCTCACATGAACTCAGTCATAAGTAACCTCACGAAGAGGAGGAGGAGGAGCTAGATTGAAACTTTAGTCCAACAACATCAGACAAGTGATTCTCTAATTTTGAGCCTTTTGAATCTTTGTGCACACTACTTAAGTAGGGAAGCGTCTAGATACTAGGCGCCAGGATGCTAACAAAGCAATGTTATCATTATGCACTGTATTTCCATGTGTTCTGTGAAGTGGAATAGAGTACATGGATTGATACCAATGCTAAATACAACCCTAAACCTAACCTTAAATTGTCCCTATCCTTGATAGCGCGAAAATACATTATCCGACCGTCACGCCACCTAGCTTTTCTAGCTTTGCTAAGGCGGGAGCTTCCGGTTATGGCTCCCGCAAGCTAAGAAACATAGTAGGCCTAAACATGGTTACCCATGTACAGTCATTGCTCGGGCTCTAGTCTTTCAAATACGTAAAATTATATACCTATGGATAGCTGAGAATATGCTCTTTTCATATTTATTAATCTCGTGACCATCTTTACATTTTTTGCTGGTGTTATCACCGTTTTCACGGGTGGCGGCGGCCACGAACACGGGTGGCGGAAGCTTCCGTCTTAGCCTACAGCGCCACTGGTGTTACATTCGCATGATATCTGGCGATCTGGGTTCAGCAGAATTCATGGTCCTAAGTCAGTACAGGTATTAGTTATACCCCATTAGCATCCTGACGCCAAGTATTTAGTTGATACCCTTAAACTTAAGTAGAGCCTTCATTATTGGAATTCATTGAAAACTCTGAATGGCCATTAGGGAAAGGACGGATTAGAACCACATTTTGCTCTTTCGCTAAAGTTCAGTATTTATAATCTCAATATCTGATACCAATATGTACAATCTGGCTTTCTGCTTGTTTTGATAATTTATTTTAATTTTGGGGTGGTCTTTTTTAATATTCAAAATTATTTCTGTCCAATTCCTCCTCCTCCCCCTTGTGTAAATGGCCGAATCTTGTAATTTTCTACATTTCCGATTGACTGACATAGTATGTTGATATAACCCACATCACAATCAAGGCCAGGAGCACACTAGGATCAAGTCGCCAGAAAATGTACAATTGGCCTTCATTGATCCTCTCAAATAACCTACATTTAAGACGAGAATCAGGTTCAAAATGCAGTTTAACCTAACCAGATAGATTTATTGAATGAGTACAATACAGAATATACTCAGATACACCTAGTATTTATCAATTTTCCCTATGATTTAGCAGAGTGTGATAGATGTGTAGAACTGTAGATTCTACATTTTCTGAAATACTGACCCATTCCCGCCTGAATCTAGAGGCCCAATCTTTCACCCCTTTACCCACACGGGTCAGATATTCAGAAACTGTACAATTGCCAGCTCTACACAATTAGGAAATTCTGCTTAATTTGGCTAAAAAATGATGAATACCAGGTATACACTGTAAAGTCAAACGTCTTGCCATGATACACAAAACAAGACGTTTTTCTTGTCCCCACTTTTAATACGTTCTTTTGGTGTGACGTTTAGCATCTTGTGTCTTTTACCGTCTTCCAAAAACGCTAAACGTCACATCAGTGACGTTTGCTGTGTGACGTTTAGCGTCCTAGGATGTACTATATTTAACATCATGAAAAAACGTCTTCCACAGCCCAGATTCGAACTCCCTACCTCTCACATGAAGTGAATGCTCTACCAATTGTGCCACAGACCCAGTTGATGAATGATGTACAATTTATGAAACATATTCAATATTAACATGAACATAATGGACAATATACACTAAGGACTCTAGATTTGATTTGAAAACCTTTTGATTTAATTTATATACAGGTACATTGTTCCATATTTTCAGGAGTAACCTGATCTTTTGCATTTGGATTAATATCCAGGTACTTAACCAAACAAAAAACGAATAAAGAGATCTTGTGAAGAAATCCCTTTGACAAATATCAATTTTGCGACTTATGACTGATATTCCTGTAACAAATCACATATATTTAATTAATGGATTAGTATCCTCCCAATTGATTTAAATATGAAGTGCTTACTATCAAAATGAAGCTCAGATTCATACGAATGCAGCTATTTACTTCATACTCACAGGTCACTAATATTAGAAGCGTGATCAAGGACGGCGCGTGATCGTGCATTAACATAATTTAAGACATATGTAATGTATTTTAGGAAAAGTCATAAGTCGCACAAAATAGATTTTGAGATTCCATTATATTCGAAAAGATAAGATCAAGCAGATTCCAATGATAGTAAACAGTCTAATAATCTAATCTATTTCCAGATTTTACGTTTGATATTTTCGTTTTTGAAAAAAAAAGTTTCCAATATTTCTTGAGGTCAATAAACAGTAAAGTAACTAAATGTAGTCCATATGAGGACCTTTAAAACGAAAGGATATAGTACATAGATTGTCCTGAAATTTGATACATAGATTGATGTAACCATGAGTTATCAACCCTTAAAAAATTAGAACATTCCAATAATGTGATCTTGTGACAAAAAACACTTTAAAAAATATCAATTTTGCGACTTATGACTCATTTTCCTGAAACACATCACATATGTCAAATATCCTTGGTGTATAGTCTATATTCATTTCATATTCATACATAAGGGTAAGGTCACCTACAAATGTACAAGTCTCTGTGTGAAATGTGGGGGTCTGCAAACCAGTAGAGCAGCATGTGTCACACATAGCCCTACATAATGTGACACTTTGTTAGAGCTCATTGTGTCACATTTTCACACCTCATTTCGCTCAACCATAGCAGTGGATGTGTGGCATGATTTTAAAGCAATGTGGGTTCACAATGCTACAGGATTCTTATAAGGTAAGTCTAATCAAGAGAAATTAGACAAAGTCGCATAGACCTCCTGTTTTATTAGAATTAACCAGGGATATGTTACATATGGCGTGACGTTTAGCATCTACAGGTGTGATGTTTAGTGTCTACTGGTGTGATGTTTAGCATCTCCAAATAGTTTTGCTGCTTAGATTCATGTGCAAAACGTCCAAAAATGTGTCTAACGTCTTATGAGGACGTTATTGCGTCCTCTGTTGATACGATAGGAAGACACTAGCGTCCTATTCTGTGTATCAACTGAAGACGCCACTCTAACACAGTTTTTAGAGTGTATCTGAGTATATTTGGTATCGCATTGATTTAAAGTATCAGTTCTGTTATATTAAACTGCATTTTGAAGCCAATTTTTGTCTTAAATGTGGGTTATTTGAGAGGATTGGTGAAGGCGAATTGTACATTTTCTGAAGATCTGACCCACTACAGCCAGATCTTCCACCACTTTACCCACACATGCCTGCAGGCCAATGTATCACGTGCAAGTGCTACACAGTGCGCGTGCGCGAAGACAGCTAGATGGTCTAGAGCTAAATGTTGGATTAGCGTCCGCCCGGCGTCTACCCTGGAGGAGAAGCAAGTGATCCAGCACCGTGGAGGAACTGGTAGACGCAGGAGCAGCAGGAGGAGGTGGGTCAGATTATCAGAAAATGTACAATTGGCAGCTGTACACATTTAGTAAATTCTTCAAAACCAGGCTGCAATTTGGTCAATACTAGATAAATTCGAGTATATTCAGCATTGCATTGATTCTAGTAATCTGTTTGGTAGGTTGAACTGTATTTTGTACTTTATTTTCGTCTGAAATTTGGGTTATTTGAGAAAATTGGTGAAGGTGAATTGTACATTTTCTGCAAATTTGACCCAGACCTGAGGAGCAGGAGGAGTTTACACATTCCTGAGTTATCTCTACCCACCAAACAACATGCCGCACTTAAGTGTACGCAGTGAGAGAGGGATCCAGCGTTTGAAGTTGTATCTCACTCCCCACTTCCTCCTTCTAACCCCCCGCGCAATCTCTCTAAACCCCCCCCCCCCCCAAACACACACACCCTCTCTCTCTATCAGCTGTTCTGGTCTCCCGTCTGTGTTTTCCAGAGCTCCCTCTCTCTCTGTCCGTTTCCCACTCTGTCTCTGTCTCTGTCTCTCCTTCTCCTCCTCCTTCTCCCTCTCCTCCTCCTTCTTCTCCTCCTCCTTCTTCTTCTCCTCCTCCTCCTCCTTCTTCTCCTTCTTCTTCTCCTCCTTCTTCTCCTTCTCCTTCTTCTGCTCCTCCTCTTTCTTCTTCTCTTCCTCCTCCTTCTCCTTCTCCTCCTTCTTCTGCTCCTCCTCTTTCTTCTTCTCTTCCTCCTCCTTCTCCTTCTCCTCCTTCTCCTCCTTCTTCTCCTCCTCCCCTCTCTGTCTCTGTTTCCGCTCCCATCTCTTTTCTCTACCCCCTCTGTCCTCTCCCCGTCTCTCTACCCGTTCTCTCTTCACCCCCTCTCTTCTCTCCCACTCTCTCTTCTCTCCCTTGTCTCTCTTCTGTTCCTTTCCTTCTCCCTACCCCGTCTCTCCGCCCTCTCTGTCTCTCACTTCACCATTTTCACTCTTTTCTCTATCCTTCTATCTCCCCTCTTATTTCTGTCTCTCTCCAGTCTCTTCCGTCTCTCTCCATCTCCTCTGTCTCTCTTTGTGCCTCTATCTTTATTTCTCTCAACCCTCCTCTCTCTCCTTCTCTCTCCCCCTCGCCCTCCCCCTCTCTCCCTCCCCCCCCCTCGCCCTCCCCCTCTCTCCCTCCCCCTCTCATGGTCCTGGGTATGACCATAAAGTGCCTTTCTCTCTCTTTTCTCTGTCTCTCTTTTCCATCTTTTCTGTCTCTCCTGGGTATGATAATAAACTGCCTTTCTCTCAGCTCTCCCGCCCTTGATATAACCATATTAAATGTGTTGATAAGGGCGTAAAGCAACTAATCTCACTCCCCCTCCCCCTCCTCTCTTCCCTTCTCTCCCCCACCCTCCCCCTCTCGCCCTCCCCCTTTCGCCCTCCCCCTCTCTATATTGCTATCCCCTTCTCCCCCTTTTCCCCCTCTCTCTAACTCTCTCTCGCTCTCTCTCCCACTATCTCCATCTCCCAAGCCCGGTGTTAGGTTAAATCTGAATTTGCAGCTAAATCGACCGACAAGTTCTCCCATAAAAAGGTTATAAACATTAATCCGTCTGGAGAATGTTGACGTATACAGTAGGCCCTAAACACAACTCAACGATGTAAGCAACTTCGGCAAAACATGATAATCTATAGACAGAGAGATACCGAGAGGGAGAGGGAGAGGGAGGGGAAGAGGGAGAGGGAGGGGGAGAGGGAGAGGGAGATACAAGAGATACAAGAGAGGGTAGAGAAGGAAGATAAGAGAGGGAAGGGGAATAGAGGGGAAAGGAGATGGACAGGGGGGAGAAGAGAGAGGGAAGGAGGAAAAGGAGAGAGGGGAAAGGGATATAAAGGGGAGAGGAGATGGAGAGGGTGACAGAAGACAGAGGGGGGGGAGAGAGAGGTAAGGAGAGAAAAGGAGAGAGACGAAAGGGATATAGAGGGGAAAGGAGAGAGAGGGAGAGAAAAAGAAATAAAGAGAGGAGAGAAGTGAGGAATATTGTAAAATTTAAAAGTTAAATGAGACTTCCCTTCTAAAGTTGATATTTGCCTAGAAGTTTATGATTGTACTTCCAGTGGTGATGAGGGAATAGACTGTCCGATGATCTAGTGACCTACATCTCAATTATTCCTGCTCATCTCCACTAGATGGCAGTGAAATAATCTTGACTGTAATGTAAAGAAATTATGTTTAAATCCCAAAGCATCAACGTTGGCGAATTAAGATGTGTCACAAACTGTGAAATATTTGTGGAAAATAAAGGGTGGAGAGGAGAGAGGGAGCAAGAGAGGCAAATAGATATTTCAGGAGACACAAGTTTAATTGTGTACTTCACAGCGGTCTAGCGGGAGGGAGCCTGTGGGTCCACAGTGATTTCCACAGAGACTTCTTCCTCTTCCTATGCGGTATGTGCATTTATTATATGCGCATTCTATATGAGAGGTGCTATAAGTGGGGTGCTATAAAAATATTCATATAGGACGCGTCCTATATGAACTACTTTGTCACCAATTCGGCCACTTTTATGCACTTTTAATAGTTTTATGCACCAAGTTTTATGCCCATATAATAAATATAGAATGGAACTCGCCTGCAATAATCGAAAAATTTATTGGACTTGATTCGTCATCGTGCTTATGTGGACGAATCTCGTCCAATAAATTTTCGATTATTGCCAGCTCGTCCCATTCTCTCTATATATGTATTTTCTATATTGATTGACCTGAAATATAACCCTATTGAATATTGATATTAGGCGGTTAGATCCTGAGGTTATGGTCATGAGTTTTGTCTAAGGCTCCCTGTAACCAAGCTGAGGCGAAGCCAAGGATTGTTTCTGACAGCCTTAGACAAAACAAAGGACGATAACCGAAGGATCTAATGGCTTTAGTCCCCTTTTGTTGGGCTGTTACTCTCATTAACAACAATGTAGGAATGATTTTGAGGCAAAATGAACCAGTGGAAAGCCATGATCTTGCCGTTTTGAGCAGTAAATATTGTTTTGTATTTTCGTTGATGAAGCGGTCGGCCGGAAAGTTCAACAGTAGTACAACTGGTCTGTATGTGTATAACTGTCCCGGCCAGCCCAACAAACAGGGACTAAAGTCTGAATAAGAAATATTAGACACAAACTATTCTGTTCAAATCACATCCGAATGAGGTTTTTGTTTGTCGTGATTAGGGCATTTCATATTTTGCAAAATGGAAACAAACTATATACACCCCCAGCTGCAACCGACATGGCTGACCAGTGTTAAAGCCAAACATTAAGTTATTTTGGGGCGGGTGTATGTGTGGGTGCTGGGGGATCCGATAGCATCTACACTACTTTATGATGTAGATGGTTTGATCTTTTCACAATTAACTTATTCGCTTTCCCTAGTAGTCTAGGAACATACTGGAAGACCAGGAATTTTTTCCAGAAGTATGTCACCGTTTTGTACAGTGCTCTTAGGCACACATGATTAATTTGTTAAATTGAATGGAATTGAATGTTTGCAGGTTGAGAGGCCTGTATTAGACCCGTTAGGGCCGCCAGCCTTAAGAATCCTATATGGGTCAGATTTTCAGAAAATGTACAATTCAACTTCTCCAATCTTCTCAAATAACTCACATTTCACAAGTTCAAAATAGAGTTCAACCTAACCAAACCGATTGCTAGAATCAATGAAATGCCGAATATACTCAAATTTACCTAGTATTGACCAAATTGCAACCTAATTTTGAAGAATTTACTAAATGTGTAGAGCTGCCAATTGTACATTTTCTGGAAATCTGACCCATATCTCCCTGTAGCAGCCTATAGCAGCCTGTAGCAGCCTATGGGTCAGATTTTCAGAAAGTGTACTATTGTCAGCTCTACACATTTAGGAAATTCTGCTGAATGAGGCGGAAAAATGAAGAATACCGGGTATATCTGAGTATATTAGGTATCGCATTGATTTAAAGTATCAGTTCTGTTATGTTAAACTGCTTTTTGAAGCTCATTATTGTCTTATATGGGTTATTTGAGAGCATTGGTGAAGGCGAATTGTACATTTTCTGAAAATCTGACCCATATCTCCCAGTAGCAGCCTGTAGTAGTGGGAGACTTTTTACTCCTTCTCCCGCCAAATCTCAACATCCTCCAGGCGTTGCTGAAATATCTACGGTTGGTATCCATATCTCCATGGAAACTGGGATCCGGACTGGATCCATTTCTTCTGCCCTGGAGGCGGAACCAGAGAGTGGGAGTGGGGGAGGGAGGGAGGGAGGGAGGGAGAGGGGGGAGAGGGAGGGAGGGGGAGGGAGGGAGTGAGAGGGAGGGAGGGGGAGGGAGGGGGGAGAGGGGGGAGAGGGGGGAGAGTGAGAGGGAGTGAGAGGGAGTGAGAGGAGTGAGAGGGAGAGGGGTGGGTGAGGGAGGGAGAGGGAGGGAGGGAGAGGGAGGGAGAGGGAGGGAGAGAGTGAGAGAGAGGGAGCGAGAGGGAGGGAGTGAGAGGGAGTGAGAGGGAGTGAGAGGGAGTGAGAGGGGAGTGAGAGGGAGTGAGAGGGAGTGAGAGGGAGTGAGAGGGAGGGAGAGGGAGGGAGAGGGAGGGAGAGGGAGGGAGAGGGAGGGAGAGGGAGGGAGAGGGAGGGAGAGGGAGGGAGCGGGAGTGAGTGAGAGGGAGTGAGAGGGAGTGAGAGGGAGTGAGAGGAGTGAGAGGGAGGGTGGGAATGAGAGGGAGGGAGAGGAGTGAGAGGGAGGGAGGGAGGAGTGAGAGGGAGAGAGAGGGAGTGAGAGGGAGGGGAGTGGGGGAGGAGTGAGAGGGAGTGAGAGGGAGGGGTGGGTGGGTGAGAATTGACCCACATTGAGCAGGAGGAGGAGCAGTACCAGGGCCAGTAAGTAGCCCTAAACCCTGCTGCAGCTAGAGCTAATTGATCCACTCACTAGGCTCCAGTCCTATATTATACCTGTATTTCAACCAACTCCACATATATATATATACATAGAGAGAATGTAACGAGCCGGCAATAATCGGAAATTTATTGGACGAGATTCGTCCACATAAGTGCTTATGTGCATGAGTGCTTATGTGGACAAATCAAATCAAATTTTTCAATTATTGCAGGCAAGTTACATTCTATATTTTTTATATGGGCAAAACTTGGTGCATAACAGTGGCCGACTTGGTGATAAAGTAGTTCATATAGTATGCATACTATATGAATATTTTTATAGCACCCCAGTTATTGCACCTCTCATATGGAATGTGCATATAATAAATGCTATTATTATACGCGCATTCTATATGAGATGTGCTATAAGTGGGGTGCTATAAAAATATTCATATAGGACGTGTCCTATATGAAGTGTAGTTGTCTAAAAATAGCTCTGTTGTTATGCTTCGCGGAGCTTTGGCTCTCCGCGGAGGATGTAAACAAATCCCCTATGATTATAGAAATACATAATAAAACCTACATCATTAAATAGAGCATTAAATTCTCTTTTGAATGATATAAATTTTATTAATGTAGCTCAAGAAATGGCTGCGTTATGAACATTTTAAGTCAACAGTATAAGTAGACCTAAAATAAATACTGCATGATCGCACAGTGCAGGACTGTCAGCGGGGCTTTCAGTGGGGCTGTCAGCGGGGCAGTGGGGCTCTCTGAGATTTCTTTAGTATTTTTTCAGTAACATCTACGGCATCGTGCTTATGTGGACGAATCTCGTCCTATAAATTTTCGATTATTGCCGGCTCGTCCCATTCTCTCTATATATAGAAAAATAAATAAATAATGATAATAAATTGATACACGGTGAAATAATCAGAACTATACAAAATTGAATACATTAGTCTATATATCCACCTGACTTTACATGAAATGGTATATTTCAAGCTACGTGGAATAAGTTTTACAGTTCTTCCCGCTGAACCTGACTACACACATTAGTACAGTGGAACCTCTATAAAGACCACCTCTCTATAGAGACCACCCCTCTATTAAGACAGTCTCTCTCAGTCCAGAACTATAGATATCTAGGTGAGTATTGGCCTGGAGGTTCAATTCTCCTTGTAGTCAATGTGGTTTATGTGTAAATTACAAATTCCATCTAATGAGCTCTGTGTTACATAGTGCATACAATCGTCTTTTTCATCAATTTAACTGTTTCCCTATTCGCTGCTATACCTGACTGACTATTATTAAAATCTGGTATTTCCCCGGGATCAGGTGTGCCATATTATAACTGATGGTTATTACTGAACCGTACCTTAACTATTACCAGCTGACATGTGAGTCTAATTTTCAGAAAATGTACAATTCGCCTTCACCAATCCTCTCAAATAACCCACATTTAAGACAGAAATGAGCTTGAAAATGCAGTTTGACATAACAGAACTGATACTTTAAATCAATGCGATACCAAATATACTCAGATATACCCAAAATGTATCATTTTTTAGCAGAACTTAGCAGAAACTACTCAATATGTAGAGCTGCCAATTGTACATTTTCTGAAAATCTGACCCATGTGATGATATTTACCCTATCATAACTCAGCCCTCACTGATTTATAATGTAGCACACCTTATCCATCTAGAATCGCTCCATCTTCTTATTCTGTTTTATTATTTTTTCTTCTAGTTAGCACTCCGTACATATTGGAAGACCTGTAACTATTTTAGCTAAGTTTCAAATAAAGCATTACTTCATTCACTGCAACAGTGCTAGTGCTGACTGATCACACTTTTTATTTTTGTTTTCTTTTTTATTGTTTTTCTGTCGGCAGTAATACTTTTCATGACTGTATGTTTTTGTATGTCGTCTAAGCTTATTTAGTTTTACAGTTCAAGAGGATCCTTTTATCCTTTAAACATAATGCATTTATTTCAGTCATATATACGACAAACAATGGCTGGAAATAAATCTTCAAGGATTTTTTTTTTGTTTTCTTTTTTTCGAACATGTTTTATTGCAGGAGTATACATTCAGTGTTGTCGCAGTGACGATGTTCCCACTGCCTGCCTAGAACAATTTACATTTTGTTCTTTTTTTTTGTCATTACCAGAAAGATATTTTTTTCAACTCAGGCACGAACTAAATCAATCTCAGATGTTCGCAACCCATGTTGTATACCATCTCAGCAAATTACACAATATTTCAATTCAATAGGGGACTTGCATGTGCCACTGCGCATGTCTGTTACAGTGCATCATGGGATGGTTTCTGTTGAAATCTGACATACAAATATTTGGCGAGATTTTTTATAAAAAACTGCAAGAATACTTTCACCCATTTCACAGGTTGTCTAAATGATCTATGAAAACCAAATGCATGATGGGAAAGATGGGGACTTATGTTATGGCAACATGTATAACACATGGGTATGACATTAGAGCAATGATAAATAGTCCATGCTGAACATGGCATATTTTCTATAGATTTTAGACTGTACCATTAGTCCCATAATTCCAGGCGAATCCAGAAATTCTACCCGCTAGTACTTTTGCTTTCTCTACTTATTTTATTGTCTGTTTTTGTTCTTATAGTTGTCATTTTTCTCACCTTGAATGACACTGCATGCCCACCAACCACCCATCCTTCACTCCTCCCATGTGTTTGATACCTGACTGCCTACCTGCCTAGTGTGTGTGTAGCCTTGAGGCAATGCTACACACACACTAGTGGCAGGCAGTGGTAGGCAGTGGCAGGCAGCGGGAGGGGCAGTGGCTGGTGAGTGAGTGTAGTGTGTGAGTGAAGGTGCAGTGTGTGTGAGAGCTCCGACAGGGGTGGGAGACTAAACCAATCTTTATATTTAAAATTGCAACTTTCCTGTACCAGATTATACATAAGTCGTCCCCTAAAAAGGCATGAAGAGGAACAAAACTTGCCATTCAGATGATGTAATGGTACCCATTTAGATGGGAAAACATAAAAAACAGGTCGATGGGTGTGAGTTCTGTCTAACTGAGAATACCAGGGGTAATGGAGCAACGAAAGGAGGTTTAAAGGTGGTCTAAATCCGCCCTATAGGGGGCGGGGTCGGTTGCGCTTGGTCAAGATTCAAAATGGCGGCTATGCAAATCCCCTATTAAAATGCGACATGAATAATGTTGCCAGTTTTACATGCCTATATTCAATCCAGGTGTAACATGTTTGTATGTATTCATGCTTTAAACATCCTCAGATGAAGCCACATATTTAAGGGGAGAGGCTTCACCAATATAATGCTAAATCAACTTCCACGTGAGATGTTTCCAATTGAGTTGACTCCACTACTTCAACTATAATATTTTTTTTTTCTGGTTTGGATTTGGTGCTAGGTATGCCCAGGAACACCTGGGTTAAATTTTCAAAATTTACTTTTCAATTTATTTTTAAAATGTCCCAGATTATGTCGACGATCACATTCAATTACTCCCTACCCTTCTTAACAGTTCGGGCTATAACTCCTTCTTAACCCATTTCTCATTTAGTGGACTTGCATAGCAAAAGTAGGGGAGATTTAACTTTCAGGATTCGGAGGGATTGTAGATAAAGACTGCAGATAATTGATAGAGTCGGTACACTTTGATATGTTCTCTCTATATGGGTGAAGATTTTAGAAAATGTACAATTTACCTTCACCAATTCTCTCAAATAACCCACATTTAAGACAGAAATAAAGTTCAAAATACAGTTCAACCTAATCAAACAGATTGCTAGAATCAATGCAATGCCAAATATATTCTAATTTACTTGGTATTTACCAAATTGCAGCCTAATTTAGCAGAATTTACTAAATGTGTACAGCAGCCAATTGTACATTTCCTGAAAATCTGACCCATGTGTAGCAAAAGTAGGCGAAGTTAAACTTTCAGGATTTGGAGCGATTCTAGATAGAGACTGCAGATAATTGATAGAGTTGATACTACTTTGATATGGGTCGGATTTTTAGAAAATGTACAATTCACCTTCACCAATTCTCTCAAATAACCCAAATTTCAGACAGAAATAAAGTTCAAAATACAGTTCAACCTAACCAAACAGATTGCTAGAATCAATGCAATGCCAAATATGCTCGAATTTACCTAATATTGGCAAATTGCAGCCTTATTTAGCAGAATTTACTAAATGTGTACAGCTGCCAATTGTACATTTCCTGAAAATCTGACCCATGTGTAGCAAAAGTAGGCTAAAAGTTAAACTTTCAGGATTTGGAGCGATTCTAGATAAAGACTGCAGATATTTGATAGAGTTGATACTACTTTGATATGTTCTCTCCAAATCTCTGTACATCCAGCGTGCATGTTAGCTCAGTGTGGGTACTGAGTTATAGGGTCAGATTTTCAGAAAATGTACAATTGGCAGATGTACATACATTTAGTAAATTCTTCACAATTAGGCTGCAATTTGGTCAATACCAGGTAAATTCGATAATATTCGGTATTCCATTGATTCTATCAATCTGTTTGGCTAGATTGAACTATATTCTGAACTTTATTTTCGTCTGAAATGTGGGTTATTTGAGAAGATTGGGGAAGTTGAATTGTACATTTTCTGAAAATCTGACCCTATAGTAAGATGTTATTACAGATTATGTTAGTGTACATCATATTGACACCACCTGGAGGGCTCTAGTTACCATAGCTACTCCTCCAGTATGTGGGGACTATGTGTAGCCCCAGGAGGAGGTTGTTTTAATGGTAATGTGATGGGGCATGATGCGCTGGTCGTAGATAACATGTGGAATTATTACCCCGGCTGTGTGGATCACTAGTATAGCCAGGGCATATGGGTCACATTTTCAGAAAATGTACAATTGACCTTCGCCAATCCTCTCAAATAACCCCAATTTCAGACGAAAATAAAGTTCAAAATACAGTGCAACCGAGCCAAACAGATTGCTAGAATTAATGCAATACCGAATATACCCGAATTTACCTAGTATTGACCAAATTGCAGCTTAATTTTGCAGAATTTACAAAATGTGTACAGCTGCTAATTGTACATTTTCTGAAAATCTGACCCATATACTGGTGTATCGGCTGTATCTAGAATGGTGGGGGAGTGGTAGTGGTTATGGGCTTTATCCTGCTTTATAGCCTCTCCTCCCCTCCCTCTCTCCCCCTCTTTTCTTTCTCTCTCTCCCCTGTCTCCCTCTCTCTCTCTCCCTGCCCCTCTCTCTCCATCTCTCTCTCCCTGCTCCCTCTCTCTCCCTCCTTTGTCTCCCTCTCTCCCTCTCTCTCTCCATCTCTCTCTCCATCTCCCTCTCTCTCTCCATTTCTCTCTCCATCTCTCTCTCCCTGCCCCCTCTCTCTCCCTCCCCTGTCTCCCTCTCCCTATCTCCCTCTCTCTCGTTCCCTCTCCCTCCGTCTCTCTTTCCCTCTATCTACTTCCCTCTCTTTCTCTCTCTCTCCCACTCCCTCTCTCCCTCTCCCTCCGTCTCTCTTTCCCTCTCTCTTCTTCCCTCTTAGAGATATAACGTGAAGGTCGCTCCCTGTACTATAGTAAAGTAGCTAAATATACTCCTTAGGATAATACCTCAGATAGGCATAAGCATATCAATACACAGTCCTGAAAACATTCTAAGCAAGCGTCTTGTGGGGAAACATTTGGAAAATATCAACATTGGCCACTTTTGATGATTCATTTCCCTGTGACACATCACATTTGGCCATTCCAAGTTGTAATTATGGGTCCGATTTTCAGAAAATGCACAATTCACCTTCACCAATCCTCTCAAATAACCCAAATTGTAGACGACAATATGGCGACAACTTAATTAAATATAGTGTAATGGCTGAATTATAATAGATACTTCCTTGCATTGTACAAATAGCATATTAAGTCAGGTCATGATGAAAATCACAATTATATCCGTATTTTTGTGAAGATTGTAACTGTCTGTTTACCTGAATAAAATTTGTCCAAAAAAAAAAAAAGTTCAAAATACAGTTCAATCTAACCAAACAGATTGCTAGAATCAATGCAATGCCGAATATACTCAAATTTACCTAGTATTGACCAAATTGCAGCCTAATTTAGCAGAATTTACTAAATGTGTACAGCTGCCAATTGTACATTTTCTGAAAATCTGACCCATATAACCATTCAACACAGACGCCATGATGTAACACCCCACACAAACATTCCCCAATAACTTCATAACTTCACTTTATTAAAACCAAATTATTAAAGCTTACACTTGACGTGGCCATGTGGACAAGGCACTGCAACTAATTGTGTTCTAATGTGTTTAACAGTCAGTAGATGGCGCTGGGATGTGTTGGCGGCCATGAGGGCGGGAATAAGTTATTCATGGATGTTTGATTAGGAACAACGCCAACATTTACTCTGGAATACCGACATACGGTATAATGGGTCAGGTTTTCAGAAAATGTACAATTGGCAGCTCTACACATTTAGTAAATTCTCCTAAATTAGGCTGACAAATGAAGAATACCGGGTATATTTAAGTATATTTGGTATCGTGTTGATTTAAAGTATTAGTTCTGTTATGTTAAACTGCATTTTGAAGCTCATTTTTGTCTTAAATGTGGGTCATTTGAGAGGATTGGGGAAGGTGAATTGTACATTTTCTGAAAATCTGACCCATCTACGTGTTGGCCACCAGACTGGTCTAAGAGGTTGGCGGGGGGGGGGGGGGGGGGGGTTAGGGGTAGGTCTGACTGTGGGAATTCTCGCCGATAGGGGACTTATGGGTCAGATCTTCAGAAAATGTACAATTCACCTTCCCCAAAGCTCTCAAATAATCCAAATCTAAGAGAAAAATGACGTTCAAAATGCAGTTTAACACAAAGAAAGAGATATTTTTAATCAACACAATGCCGAAGATACTTGGAAATGCATAGCATTTTTGACATTCCAGTCTAACTTAGCAGAAGTTACTAAATTTGTATAGCTGACGATTGTACATTTTCTGAAACTCTGACCCTCATGTAGCCTTCATCTTGAATCATACTTCACATGGATTTATGGGATTTATATATGGGTCAGATTTTCAGAAAATGTACAATTGGAAGCTGTACACATTTGGTAAATTCTGCTAAATAAGGCTGCAATTTGGTCAATACTAGGTAAATTCGAGTATATTTGGTATTGCATTGATTCCAGCTATGTGTTTGGTTAGGTTGAAGTTTATTTTCGTCTGAAATTTGAATTATTTCAGAGAATTGGTGAAGGTGAATTGTACATTTTCTGAAAATCTGACTCACATGGTAGCCTACCGTGTAAAAACATGGAATATTTGTTGCTGCTCTAACGTCAATATCAATGTTTTATGCATGTTTCCATAAAACTAGCCTCCATCTTTCCCATCATGCATTTGGTCTTTGTAGATCATAAAACATATCTCTACATAAATTAAAGTTTGGTTGGAATGAAAGCTGGGGTTGACAGGAATTCAATGAAATATACAGATATTAGATAGTAGCTATATTTATTGATATAGATTCCGAAAACCTCCATTTCTGCAATTTAGAAAAAATGAAAAATCTGCCCAATTTATAGAAGTTTTGATATTAGTGACAATATTCTTGCTATCTTCGATAAAATTGATAAATATTTAGATTTGAACTGAATCCATCCCAGCATGCACTGTTATAGACATGCGCAGTGGCACATGTAACTCCCCTACGGCCCTACGGTCAGCCTGCTTTATTCTATAGGTCTCTCACCCAAGTTTGACCAAAATAAGTTTATTTTTTATATTGAAATTGAAGAAACTGAAATCCTAGATCTCTATATGTATTGTGCAATTTCCTGGTAAATAAACCTTTAAAAAAAGACAAAGTTGAGAAACCATACATTGCTTTCCTTTTTCTTTTTGGTCCAATATTTCACCCTCGCATAATGTGTTAAGTCTTATATTGTGTTATTGTTATAGTTTATGATACATTATTTTTATAATTTAAATACATTACTGTTAAAATTGAGCATAGGCTAGTGTTATAACCCTATGTAGGATGTGTCATACCAAAAGTAATACTCTACATTTGATCTTTTATGTTGCCTCTGGAGGCAGCAAAATAGAAATTATTCGTAAAAAGTAGGAAAGACATGACTACAGTGGAAACGTGAGATACATATGTGATCCGTTTTAGGAAAATTAGTCATAAGTCGCAAAATATGAATAAATTGAGACACCATGATTTTTGAAAAGAGGACATCAAGCCGATTTGAATGATAGTAAACACTAGGACATCTAATGGATATTCATATATTTTAAGTTTGATATTTTTATTTTTTGAAAAAGTAAGTTTGCAATGTTTCTGGGTTGGTGATAACCAATAAAGTAACTAAATAGACTCCATATACGAAGGCCTTCAAAACGCAAGGATATATTTAATTCAATGTCCCGAAATTCGGTCCATATATTCAGATGACTATAAGTGCTAAACCCTCCGAAAATCAGAATATTCCAACAAAGATATGTTATAACTAAAACACTTTGAAAAATATCAATTTTGCGACTTGTGACTTATCTTCCTGAAACACATCACATATAGTCACAGATCTACTCTCATTAGAGGGTAAATATGTTACTCCATCCCACCATTACTCCCGACACATGTGAACATCAGTATTCACCCCGATATGCCAACTATTGGGGTTTATAGGCAATCTCTGCCAGGTGTACATCCACCTGGGTCAGATTTTCAGAAAATGTACAATTGCCTTCACCAATCCTCTCAAATAACCCACATTTAAGACAAAAATGAGCTTCAAAATGCAGTTTAACATAACCTAACTGATACTTTACATCAATGCGATACCAAATATACTCGGATATACCTGGTATTCATCATTATGCAGACTAGTTTAACAGAATTTTCTAAATGTGTAGAGCTGCCAATTGTACATTTTCTGAAAATGTGACCCACACGCGTCTGAGATAGGTAGGATAGGTGAGATAGGTGAGATAGCTGGGCAGGCACACACTATTAACATTAGAAACCCACAAACAGGAGTCAGACACATCATGAATGTGATGTGTTACAGAAAAATAAGTCATAAGTCGCCATAATGATATCTTTCAAATATTGTTTCCATCGGAGAGCAGTGCTGGAATGTTTTCATGTTTGGATGCTAAGGGCTGTTAGTGATGTGAATACATAAACTCAAGACTGTGTATTGAATATGTGATGAGTTCCAGGAAAATGAGTCACAAGTCGCAGAAAATGGACTTTGAGATATTATCGTATTAGAAAAGATGAGATCAAGCCGATTCTAATGGTAGTAAACAATAAGACATATAGGTAGTGTTTCTATATTTTAAGTTTGATATCTTTATTTTTGAAAAAAAAGCTATTAATACTTTTGGGTAGATACTAATAAAATACCTAAATATACTCCATATAGACCAAACAGATTGCTAGAATCAATGCAATGCAGAATATTCTCGAATTAACCTAGTATTGACCAAATTGCAGCTTCATTTAGCAGAATTTACTAAATGTGCAGAGCTGCCAATTGTACATTTTCTGAAAGTCTGACCCATATATAGCTAAAGAGGCTATATAGTTTGATTTTTTGAAAATCTGACCCATATATCTATTGGGTTATCTATAGCCACGCCCAGTGTGACGTGTAAAGGTGGGCGTGTCAATTAGTGCATTCCTGACTGACAGCTGCCCCGCCCCCAGAGAGAACATTACAATACAGATGCATCATTCTGCACACCCAGATATGTTCATACATTTTTTTATTAACGATTTTCCATGAGCATGACCACACTGAATTGGATATTACAACGGTATCACAGGGATTGCAATCATCACTCATATTGCCATCATAAACTAATGTTTTTATATCAAAGGATTAATGTGTCCGTTAGAGGGAAACAATTTGTGTTGCGTTACAGAGAAATGAGACACAAGTCGCAAAAAATGGATTTCGAGATATTATGATATTTGAAAAGATGAGATCAAGCCTATGCTAATGGTAGTAAACAATAGGACATATAAGTAGTGTTTCTTTAATTTAAGTTTGATATCTTTATTTTTGAAAAAAAAGTTATCAATATTTTTGGGCGGATAATTACTAATAAAGTACCTAAATATACTCCATAAGATGACCTTAGAAATGCATAGATGTATTTAATGCATTGCATTGAGATTTTGTACACATCTTAATGTTACTAGCAGCATTATGCACCCCAAAAATTAGAATATTCCAACAAAGATTTCTTATGAATAAATAACTTTGAAAAATATTCATTTTGCGACTTATGACTCATTTTCCTGGAACAAATCACATTTGTATTAGGAATTAACGGAATGAAAGTAGCTACGAAGACTTAGACATGTGAGTTTTTGTTATCTATTTTCTTATGATGAAAGATTTCGTAATAATAATTCTGGAAGATGAATCGTGTATAATAGAGATAAGCATTGATATGTCATTAGCTACCTCTCACTCTTTTTTGTATTTCTTATTTATATAGAATTTGTGTACCAAGACGAAATTTTGAATATATGAATATATATACGAATGTTGTTAACAGACCACAGGGTTCACTGAGAGCACCGATGTTATTTCTTTCCTGAATAAATAAAATCTGAAGTTTTAATGGCCGACATTGAGGGGCTGCTGGTATACTACTCGTAAAGACGATTTATTCCATGTTGATTCATGTACCACATGCTATTTGTATGGGCGGGAATAGTGTGGTTATTTGCACCAGTTTTTTCACACGTGTGGTATGACTTCCTGTCCCCAGTAAACATAGCCATATAAGGTAAGCATAGCAACGTGGGAGTAAATATAGAACCTAAATTCGAAAGTGGTACAAGGGACACTATTACACTGTCCTCAGTGGGTTTTTTTTCATAACCCACTCGCCTATCGGCTCGTGGGCCACAAAAAAACAAACATCTCGGACAGTGCAATAGTGTCCCTTGTACCACTTTCTCGTCAGATTCTATCTGAGTCAGATTTTCAGAAAATGTACAATTAGCAGCTGTACACATTTAGTAAATTCTTCTAAGTTAGGCTGCAATTTGGTTAATACTAGGTAAATTCGAGAATATTCAGCATTGCATTGATTCTAGCAATCAGTTTGGTTAGGTTGAACTGTGTTTTGAACTTTATTTTCGTCTGAAATGTGGGTTATTTGAGAGGATTGGTGAAGGTGAATTGTACATTTTATGAAAATCTGACCCATCTATGGATCATGCATAAACAGTGCACCAGCAAGCCGGTTTTGTCGCAATAGCTGAGAATGCAACTTCAAAGAATAGTATAAAAAGTCATATTGCCTTTGATCTTAATTTAAGACCATTTATTTGTTTGTTTGTATTGTTTCTAAACCACATGTAATGTTATGTAAAACACATGATCCAGGGTGTAATGTACCCCGTGTTCATGAGATCAATAAAAGACTAATCAATCAAAATGAACAATTGATCCACATTGTGCCGGGAACCACGTGTGCTTGTACCACGTGATTAATTTGACCAATCACGAAGAGCTGTCCATTTTAGCCAAGTTCTTTTTTAAAAGGAATTTTTGCCCACAACAATACAGTCCTTACAAAAGATGATGTGTTACAGAAAACTGAGTCACACGTCGCGGAAAATGATATTTCTCAAATGTATTCCCACAAGAATCGTTGGTTAGAATGTTTTCTTTTTTGGTAGTAGCAGAAACATATGGGTCAGATTTTCAGAAAATGTACAATTGGCAGCTCTATACATTAAGGGTCTATACAGTGTCTAATGTCAATAAACTATATATGTTAGAGGAGGTGGAATAGACACAACAGTGCCTGGGGTCGTCACCCCTCACACTTGGCAAGCACTGACTACATCAAAGTTCATGACTTCATGCAGCAAGCTAGGCCTCAATGGATAATTGTGACGGAAAAATTGAGTCACAAATTGATATTATTTTTTCTAACGTTTTCCCTCAATGATTCTTGTTGTTGGATTGGTTTAGGTGTTTGGTCGTATCAATATCAGGACTGTATATTTGATATGACTCTGGGGTTCATAGGTCATTGTACACAAGCATATTTAATTATTCTAGTAGTGATTGTTCATCCAGAAATATCAGTTACTCTTTTTTGAAACATACAATTATATATACTATTATCATATGCGCATTCCATATGAGAGGTGCTATAAGTTGGGTGCTATAAAAACATTCATACAGTATGCGTACTATATGAACTACTTCATCACCAAGTTGGCTATTTTTTTCAGATTTACACATGATACATTTGTGATTACACATCAAGTTTTATGCCCATATAATAAATATAGAATGGAACTCGTCTGCAATAATCGATGATTTTATTGCACTTGATTCATCCACATAAGCAATCTGCCTACGGCATTGTGCTTATGTGGACAAATCTCGTCCAATAATTTTTTTATTATTGCCGGCTCGTTCCATTCTCTCTATGTATATCTACTACATTACTATATAGTGAGTGACCATCATAAGTTCTTTGTTCATGCATACACAAATATATCCCACTTATTAAATGTCCCTATGTTTAACATCATTGTAATCCCTGTTTTCAAATATGATGATATCTCACAATCCATTTATTTTCACTTGAACAGTCCAGGGTATATATAACCACCTTATTCAGACTAAAATGATTAATAACTTCCATTATGACATGCTGGAGCACTATTTGTGTATAATCCCTGGGCTTCACCGAGGATAATGGGTAGGATGTTAACAGATTGCTAGAATCAATGCAATGCCGAATACACTCGAATTTACCTAGTATTGACCAAATTGCAGCCTAATTTAGCAGAATTTACTAAATGTGTACAGCTGCCAATTGTACATTTTCTGAAAATCTGACCCTAATGCATCAAACAGTGCACCAGCAGCCCTGAATGTCGGTCAGTAATCCTTCAGTTGCTGCATGATCTAATCCACCCCACACCATGGTCTTTTAGTGGATCTGGGTCAGATTTTCAGAAAATGTACAATTGGCAGCTGTACACATTGAGTAAATTCTTCAAAATTAACCTGCAATTTGGTCAATAACAGGTAAATTCGAAAATATTTGGCATTGCATTGATTCTAGCAATCTGTTTGGTTAGGTTATACTGTATTTCAAACTTTATTTTCGTCTGAAATGTGGGTTACTTGAGAAGATTGGAGAAGTTGAATTGTACATTTTCTGACAATCTGACCCATCTACCAACACTACATACCCCAATACTCAACCCACTTTACTCCAGCTGGTCCTACTTATGCCCGTACCCATGTTATGAATGAGTGGTTAGGGTGTAGCAGCGTTAACACGTAACTGTTAATGCTTCATGAATGGGTGACGTAAGCAGGCCGTAAGGTACAAGTGCCGTAAGCACCGTTCACATGGGGGTTAGCGTGTAATGCGTATACTTCTTATGTTGTTTACGTTTGCTTTAGCTTGGATTTATTGTTCCTGAAAGAAACCACATGTGGGTCAGATTTTCAGAAAATGTACAATTGGCCTTCACCAATCCTCTCAAATAACCCACATTTAAAACAAAAATGAGCTTCAAAATGCAGTTTAACATAACAGAACTGATACATTAAATCAATGTGATACTAAATATACTCAGATGAACCTGGTATTCATCATTTTTCAGCCTAATTTAGCAGAATTTCCAAAATAAGTAGAGCTGCCAATTGTACATTTCCTGAAAATCTGACCCATGTACTGCTTTTACTCTTCTGTGTTTCTTCCGACAGAAATAATCTTCACAAGATAACAGAGATGTTGTAAGACAATTCATGTCAGCATCTGCTTGGTACTGAATAAGAATCGGCATGTTGGACTCTTTACAGACTATTGAATCATATGTTACATTTAATCTATAAGGGATGGAGCATATTATTCAAACACTGTTCAAGACAAACATGTCACAATGTTGTGTATAACTTGAATGTTGCTGATAAATCTTTGGAATGTGAGGCAATTGATGGGTTCTGTAAGTGAAATGGCATTTTGGGTTGTTATTCCATGATTTGGCCGTGAGCGTACAATATAATTGATATACTTGCCGCTCACAAGGTGTACAATATAAACTCACTGTATTGTACAGTGACGTCCCGACCGTTCAAGAGTATAAGGATAACACAGTTTGATGAAATTAATGCAAATAAAGTTGTTTTAGGGTAAGAATCATGGAATAAAAGCAAGAATAGCAAAGTATCGCGTCTTTGGGGGCCTATATTCTCCTCGTATGGCCGAAAAACAACTCGGCCTACGGCCTCATTGTTTTCGGCCATACTCGGAGAATATAGCCCCCCTCATACGCGATACCATGCTGTTCTTGCTATAATATGTGATGCAGCATAAGTCGCAAATAATATATTTTGAGATATGATTTTGAGATGTTATATATGTTATATACTCAATAGGATGCCATGGTGTTATGCCCCAAGATCTCTTTTTTGAAATGTTCTGATTTGTAGAGGGTTTAGTACATATAGTCATATGAATCCGTGCCACAAATTTCGGGACATTGTATTAAATATATCTCTGCGTTTTGAAGGCCTTCATATGGAGTATATATTTAGTTTCGTTACTGGTAATTACCCATCCAGAAACATTGCAAACTTTTTTTTTTCAAGAATAAAAATATCAAACTTAGAATTTAGAAATACATATTAGGTGTCCTAGTGTTTACTATCATTAGAATCGGCTTGATCTCATCATTTCAAATATGGTGATATCTCAAAACTCATTTCCCTAAAACGAATCACATTAATATGACTTGACCATGGCTATTATTCCGTACTGAATTATTGCCCGTGTGCCCGTTATCTCAATATGTAAAAGATGAACTTTCTTTGTACACGCCTTGTGCATGCCTGTCTATAATTCAACTGTTATTTTTCAGAAGATTCACTGTATACAAATTCTAAATAAAATTCTAAAATTTCTATTCTTAAAAAATCAGTTTTGTAGATATTTTTGAGAATATAACGATAGCCAAGAGCCTCCATACCAGTACCTCATCTCATAAATACGAAACATATGATAAGTTCATTCAAATGTCACGATATAAATCATTAGTAAGCTATGTAAACCGTTCTTATAACGAGTAAGAGACCATATTAATTTTGTAGATAATTGTTTCGATAAAATGACCAGTAACACTTCCCTGTTAAAAGATGTATAATAAACTTGATTTTCAGGACACAACGAAAATCCACAAATGATTTGTGAGAGTGTATTGTATATGGGTCAGATTTTCAGAAAATGTACAATTGGCAGCTCTACACATTTAGCAAATTCTGCTAAATTTGGCTGAAAAATGATGAATACCTGGTATATCTGAGTATATTTGGTATCGCATTGATTTAAAGTATCAGTTCTGTTATGTTAGTCTGCATTTTGAAGCTCATTTTTTGTCTTAAATGTGGGTTATTTGAGAGGATTTTGAATAAAAACGTTGAGAAAAAATCTCTAGCCTGCTTACACCCACCTGACTTAAGATGGATATCTTCTTTACCTCATACATCATGATAAACAAAGCTTTCTGATAAAAATGCTGAAGAATACCCAGTCAACATGTGTTCCTGCTATATGAGTGAAATCGCCAGAAAATGTACAATTGATCTTCACCAATCCTCTCAAATAACGCAAATTTAAGAAGAAAATATGAATCAAAATACAGTTCAACATAACCAGACAGATTTATTGAATGAACACAATACAGAATATACTCAGATATACTCAGTATTTATCATTTTTCACTCTGATTTAGCAGAATTTGATAGATGTGTAGAACTGTAGATTGTGCATTTTCTGAAAATCTGACCCATATCCACCTATAATGTATGAATTATTGCAGCATATGTTGGGGTAAGATAAACCTGTATATAAGGTTATGACCCGGCCCTGGCCTCCCCCAGTGAACCAGCGATTGAGTTGCTCTTCTATAGGTTGGGGAACAGCAGGAGCAGGAGAAGTAGGTGGACCACAAGATGGATCGGCTCAACAGAAGGGCAAGATTTTCAGAAAATGTACAATTGGCAGCTGTACACATTTAGTAAATTCTGCTGCTATTTGGTCAATTCTAGGTAAATTCGAGTATATTCGGCATTGTTTTGATTCTAGCAATCTCTTTGGCTATGTTGAACTGTATTTTTAACTTTATTTTTGTCTGAAATTTGGGTTATTTGAGAGGATTGGTGAAGGTAAATTGTACATTTTCTGGAAATCTGACCCAGAAGGTCAGCATTAAGTGTAGATTGTATGCTGGATAACATGAGTTTAGATTTTTAGAGTTTCTTTTTGTTTGTATTCAGGAAAACGTATATATTTCGCAGTGATAGAATATTCTCAGATTTTACATTACTTGAGATTAAATTTACCTTTACGACAAGACAGTTAACAAGTAAACTATTCTTATATAAGGTGATAACCTTGTATAATGTGGCTTCAACACCTGTATTGTATGGTGTATAATGTGGCTTCAACGCCTGTATTGTATGGTGTATAATGTGGCTTCAACACCTGTATTGTATGGTGTATAATGTGGGTTCAACACCTGTATTGTATGGTGTATAATGTGGCTTCAACGCCTGTATTGTATGGTGTATAATGTGGCTTCAACACCTGTATTGTATGGTGTATAATGTGGCTTCAACACCTGTATTGTATGGTGTATAATGTGGCTTCAACACCTGTATTGTATGGTATATAATGTGGCTTCAACACCTGTATTGTATGGTGTATAATGTGGCTTCAACGCCTGTATTGTATGGTGTATAATGTGGCTTCAACACCTGTATTGTATGGTTATAATGTGGCTTCAACACATGTATTGTATGGTGTATAATGTGGGTTCAACACCTGTATTGTATGGTGTAAAATGTGGCTTCAACACCTGTATTGTATACTGCATAATGTGGCTTCAACACCTGTATTGTATGGTGTATAATGTGGCTTCAACACCTGTATTGTATGGTGTATAATGTGGCTTCTACACCTGTATTGTATGGTATATAATGTGGCTGCTACACCTGTATTGTATGGGGTATAATGTGGCTTCAACACCTGTATTGTATGGTGTATAATGTGGCTTCCACACCTGTATTGTATACTGTATAAAGTAGCTTCAACACCTGTATTGTATGGTGTATAAAGTATAATAATTATAACCTTCTATACTGAGGAAGTATTCCATATATTAAATGGGGTTTCAGTACTGCCATTGCATTCCTTGTAATATTCCATCATATAATTGTTTTTGATGGTTTATAATTAGTAATTTGGTAAAATAACTTTGTTATTCTAATAGCTTCGTAATTCTAATAACTTTGTAATTGTGTGCAATGTTTCTCCGCCTACGTAAAGTAGAGTACAGGTCTATATTATAGAAGGATATTGAAATGTACAACTTTGCTTGTGTTTTTGAATCGTCAAGAAGTATCTAAAACTAAAAAGGATAACCAACAATCACGTCGAGTGTGTATAAAATTGACATGTATTTTTATGGTGGTTCATCTATAATGTAGAGTTCTATAGGTGCTCCACGAGTTTGTATCCCTAAAATCCTTTTACAAAACTATACTATATAATATAATGTGATGTATTTCAGGGAAATGAGTTATAAGTTGCAAAATTGACATTTTTCAAAGTAAATTATTCACTAGAACCCTTGCTTTGAATGTTTTCATCTTTGGGGTTCTTAGAGCTGCTAGTAGCACAAATACAGGTAGCAAACTTCCGGACAGTGTTATAAATCTATCTTGCATTTCTAAGGTCATCCTATAGAGTATATTTAGCTTCTTTACTAGCAATTGTTCTCCCAAAGATATTGCAAAAAGATTTTCAGGAATAAAAATATCAAACTTAAATTATAGAAATACTTATTAAATGCCCTAATGTTTACTATCATTAAAATCGGCTTGATCTCATCGTTTCGAATATGATGATATCTCAAAATCCATTTTTTGCGACTTATGACTCATTTTCCTGGAACACATCACATATATTTCACTTAGATAAATAAGTTTAGTAGTTCACTTGTCCCAACACACGAAAAAGCTCCAAATCAATGTTTAAAATTATTCTGAAATCTATCCGCTTTTAGCCCACCTTCAATGTTGCGATCTATAGACGCTCACCTGACGGCTGGTTCCCACCACCTATATACCTGTTCTCCTCCTCTAGGTGCTACGGTGGGGGGTGAGTGGTAGACAGGTAAGCAGAACCAGCTGCTCCAGGTAGCGTTCCACCTCCAGGGAGGAATGCCTCGCCGGTTTCAATTAGGATCCAAGCCTAGTCACCTAGATATATATCTCTGGGTCAGATTTTCAGAAGATGTACAATTCGCCTTTAACAAACATCTCAAATAACCAACATTTAAGACAGAAATGAGCTTCAAAATGTAGTTTAACATAGCAGAATTGATACTTTAAACCAATGTGATACCAAATATGAGTCAGATTTTCAGAAAATGTACAATTTGCCTTCACCAATCCTCTCAAATAACCCACATAAGAGAATATAATTAGGACCGATTTAATCTCGTCTGTTAATAATATAAAAGTTTGTACTTAGCCTCTAAGCTTCTTAGCTTCAGGACACTTACCTGAAAATAGAAAAGTTAGGATTAGATAAACAGGTGAGCAACATATATAACAGAAACTTATCAGCAAGGTTCACTGGTTCAAACCAACTGGGTTAGCGTGTTCATAATATAATACTATAGGGTCAGATTTTCAGAAAATGTACTGTAGAATTTAGAGTTAAATTCAGGACTTTTTGTTGAACTGCCAGGTTCTAATTTCGCCACAACTGCAACATGTGCAGCTTGATTATGCTAATTACTGGGTACTCCTTTTGTCCCCAGGTCAGTCTGAAAAGGGGGAGGGTAGAGGGATGGGGGACAATGGGTTTTATGGGAGGGTAGGGAAGAGATTGACGTCACCTCTCCTATACAATAGGAGAGAATGCCAACACATGTGTATGGGTTGGTAGGTATGACGTCAATCTCTAAATAGTTGAATAGAATAATTAAGGTAATTCTAATGGACACTGGACCGGCTGGGGGAAGGTGGTGGGTTAAAACCTTTTATGAAAGCCATTTATGGATTTATGTATATTAATGGATGTGCCCAGGAGTTAGTATATAAGCCTGAATAAACTGGAGACAGATTATCAATCTTCTTGCCTCAACAACTGGACAGGTACCAAACTTCCAGACAGTGTTATAAATCTATCTTGCATTTCTAAGGTCATCCTATAGAGTACATTTAGCTTCTTAACTAGCAATTGTTCACCCAAAGATATTGCAAAAAAAATTCAGGAATAAAGATATCAAACTTAAATTATAGAAATACTTGTCAAATGCCTTAATGTTTACTATCGTTAGAATTGGCTTGATCTCATCGTTTCGAATATGATGATATTTCAAAATCCATTTTTTGTGACTTATGACTTATTTCCCTGGAACACATCACATATAGATTACAGGGCTCCCACGCAAATCATTGTAAAATGAGAAGAGTTCTGTAATAAAAACCAGTTGGACGAAAACAAATCTCTTTGGCCATGGGCGAGCAGGAAAAACTACGCTATAGCTCTAGGGTCTAGTCCATTTCGCTGAACTTCAATGCATGAAATAAAAATGTTTAAATACAAATTAGATATATAATATATTGTAGGAATTTTCTAATTTCTTTGAGTGTCTAGCGCTGTAAGAATGAATTGCTTAAAGTTAAACTGAAATTTAAATTTCAGTTGTTACATGGTAAAACTAAACATATTCCTAACCAGACGAAGCTATAGTTCATTCTGTTATACGTCGCCATATAAAGGAAAACATATTTAGGTTGAATAAAAAGTAGTCAGAAGACTCCAAGAAAACCATGAATATCTGTAGTTGATCATCCCCTTAATTACTCGAGCGTAGTGGATGCTGCCCCTAACTATTCAGAGATCCTGTAAACATGTGTTTTTCCCCGGTCGGCATGTTAGCGTCGCTCGGCTACACTTTATTGGTTTACGTTAAGGGAATTACGTGAACCTGTGCATACGGTTTAGTTGTTTAGCCCGCCCGTAAACTAGGCAGAGCTTAGTCTAAACTAGCTGCACTAGGGTCAGATTTTCAGAAAATGTACAATTGGCAGCTGTACATATTTAGTAAATTCTTCAAAATTAGGCTGCAATTTGGTCAATACTAGGTAAATTCGAGTATATTTGGCATTGCATTGATTCTAGCAATCTGTTTGGTTAGGTTGAACTGTGTTTTGAACTTTATTTTCGTCTGAAATTTGGGTTATTTGAAGGGATTGGTGAAGGTGAATTGTACATTTTCTGAAAATGTGACCCAATAGCACAACGACTTTACCTCTCAATTCTGTTTTGGAATTTGTTTTGGAATATTTCTTTATGAGATTAATAGGGGGTTTGCATGTCTCACTGCGCATGTCTATGACAGTGCATGCTGGGACAGAATCAGTTCAAATCTGACATACAAATATTTAGCAAGAATATTATGGGAAATTGCAAGAACATTTTCAACAATATTATAGCTTGTGTAAATGATTTATAGAAACCAAATGCATGATGGGAAAGATGAAGTTGTGTGTTATAGAAGCATTTAAAACATATGGATATTGATATTGGACAACTGATAGATATTCCAAGCTATATTATATTGTACCATTACTCCCATAATTCCATGCGAATCAAGATTCAAAATGGCGGCTATGCAACTCCCCTATTGAATGTTTTATTGTCTGTCATGCTTTTGTGGACACAGTCCCCGGTGTGAGGTTTATCTTTCTGTTCTTTTTTCTATGTTTTCTGTTCGCCGAAGGCGGTACGAGCGCCAAAGGCTGGGGAAACCTTATATAGGTTCCAGTTGTTGCCGCCTGTTCTGTGGGCGTCCGCGTTGCCCCCTTATAAGGAAAACCCGACTCCGCCTGTTCCCACCTGAATTTCGGACGCACTTGCGTACACATCGCGGTGATTTTACGCTCCCGCAAATTGATGAAAATCGCTATTTCTACTCGAAATACATTGCCAAGATGTTGAAATTTAGAAAGAACATGCTTTGCTACCCCCACATATGCAGTTTCATCAACACTGATATCTAAATAAGGAAGATATGAGAGAACCTTTACAAATTATCAGTGACAGTTAGATGGAACATTGACAGTATAGCCTATGTTAGGCCCCAGGGTGTGTGCGCCATCATATCACGGGGAAATTACGCTCCTGCGAAATTATAAAAAACGCTATTTCTACTCGAAAAACATGGCCAAGATGTTAAAATTCTGAAAGAGCATACAATTCTACCCACTTATATGTAATTCTATCAACAAATGTATTTAAATAAGAAGGATATGAGGGAAACTGTACTGTTATCATTAAACAATAATTTTTCAGCATTTCCCTGCTCTGCAACACAAGGATTTTTCTGGCTGCGATGTTCAGTTCAGATGCTCAGTTCAGGGATGTTTTCAGAGAATCAGAGAATCAGGCTTTCTCTCACAAACCTATTTCTGAGATGTTTTTTTACCCCTGCGAGTACTGGTGGATAAATAAGGAAGATGGGAGAGAGAGACAGTCTAAAAGCTATAGAAAACATGCCATGTTCAGCATGGCCTATTTATCAATTCTCTAATGCCAATATCCATGTGTTATGCATGTTTTCATTACGCAAGTACCCATCTTTCCCATCATGCATTTAGTTTTCATAGATGATTTATGAAAGCTATGATAATGGTGAAAACATTCTTGCAATTTTCGATAGAATGTTGCCATCAGAATCCATCCCAGCATGCACTGCAGTAGACATGCGCAGTGAGACATGCAACTCTCCTATTATTACTCTTGATACAGAGTCTAGGGAAGAACATAAGAAGTAGCACATTATAGCACTTCACACTGATATAAGAGAAAGAACATTTGTTAAATTTAAATCTAGTACAGAACAGAAACAAATAGCAGAGTAGTTTGACATACAAGTATTTTGGCCAACACCCTGTTGTGCAGCACTGCCCCAAAGCACCCGCACTTGTAGAACCAATTGACAGGAGGAATTATTACGTAATTATCTCGTTAACACTGCCCCCCAGATCTGATCCAATCTGGCTGCTAGGCCACCCCGCACCTTTTGTTGACTGCTCTCTGCCAATCATCTAATTTGCATCCTTTGAACTGCTCGTAACGTTGAAGGGTCAGACTTTCAGAAAATGTACAATTGGCAGCTGTACACATTTAGTAAATTCTGCTAAATTAGGCTGCAATTTGGTCAATACTAGGTAAATTTAAGAATATTCGGCATTGCATTGATTCTAGCAATCTGTTTGGTTAGGTTGAACTGTATTTTGAACTTTGTTTTCATCTGAAATTTGGGTTATTTGAGAGGAATGGTGAAGATGAATTGTACATTTTCTGAAAATGTGACCCTGAATCTGGTATGCAAGGGAGGGAAGAGTGAGTTGAGGCAATGCAATTAGTGCTTTGTGTCACCTGCGTGAACTGAATCTAGTATTACACACCAAATGGTAAGACATGGGTGAGATTGTGTCAGGACAATTGCCCGCCGGACATCTACCCGTCGGACATCTACCCGCCGGACATCTACCCGCCGGACATCTACCCGCTGGACATTTACAACCTCTTTTTCTCTGTCTCTCTCTCCCTTCTTTTCTATATCTATTTCCTGGGTATGACCATAAAGTGGCTTTCTGTCTCTTTTCTCTGTCTCTCTCTCCCTTCTTCTCTATCTCTTTTTCCTGGGTATGATCATAAACTACCTCCCTCTCAGCTCTCCCTGGGTATGACCATAAAGTCCCTTTCTGTCTCTTTTTCTCTGTCTCTCTCTCTCCCTTCTTCTCTATCTCTATTTCCTGGGTAAGACCATAAAGTCCCTTTCTGTCTCTTTTTCTCTGTCTCTCTCTCTCCCTTCTTCTCTATCTCTATTTCCTGGGTATGACCATGAAGTGCCTTTCTGTCTCATTTTCTCTGTCTCCCTCTCCCTTCTTCTCTATCTCTATTTCCTGGGTATGATCATAAACTGCCTCCCTCTCAGCTCTCCCGCCCTTGATATAACCTTCAATGTGTTGATAAGGGCGTAAAGCAACCAATCTCACTCACTCACTCCACTGCTTTTTGCGGCTGGACGTTGCCTATCATGGACATTATCCTGCTCTGACATAACCATCCCAGGACATTCACCATCCCAGGACATTCACCCACCTAGGACATTCACCCGCCTTATGTGGAGTTTTAAGGGAATTTGACCTATATGGGTCAGATTTTCAGAAAATGTACAATTTGCAGCTCTACACATTTGGGACATTCTCCTAAATTTGGCTGAAAAATGAAGAATATAGGGTATATCTGGGTATATTTGGTATCACATTGATTTAAAGTATCAGTTCTGTTATTTTATACTGCATTTTGAAGCTCATTTTTATCTTAAATATGGGCTATTTGAGAGGATTGGTGAAGGCGAATTGTACATTTACTGACAATCTAACCCATATAGGGATACGTTATGATATCAATGCATTAAAAGTATCATGATGGTGCCAGTGTGTGGCCTCGAACAATTTGACAATAAAGTCTGCGTTATATGACATGGCAACATCTGGATACATTTTTAGATTGATTTTATCATCAATCTAAATGGATTGGGGTGAGATCTGTCAATCATTGATAGCATCTTGGCTCCTCCCATCCTGGATATCAGTGTGAAGAATCTGTTGATTCTGATATCAGCAGATGGGATCAGAATCATGCTGGTAATGGCTGGGAGGGGGAGGGGATGGCGTTTAGGTGTGAATTAAAGGGTAGACCATGTGTGAATTAAAGTGGCAAGTTGCGAAATAAGATGCCTCAGATGCAAAGGTGTTAAAGGGACCAACAGAATCACATGGAATGACCAGTCATATATGGGATAGGAATTTCATGTTTTCTGTCTCCACTTCCTCTCCCTCCTACTATCCCTCCCTCTCGAACTTTACATTTAACTGACATCAATCTCCGTTTCCCTTGGAAACGCAATCTTCTACATGAACCGGAAATAAATAAATAAATGTAAACTGATCACTGTTAACTATTTCTTGTTAATTATTAGTTTTAGGCAGTTGACCGTACAGTACAGATGGCATAAAGACCGTTTAGTTGTACGCAATAATTAAGAGCAATTATGAACAAACTTAACTTAAACGTTTGGAATAAACACCCTGAAGGCATTAGAGAAAGATTGGATGTTGCTACTTTTAATTTATGTTAAAAAATGAATGAAAAGATGAATTGAATTGAATTGAATTGCCTAGGTTGAATTGACAATTGGGGAGTTGCATGTCTCACTGCGCATGTCTACTGTAGTGCATGCTGGGATGGAGTTTGATGAAACCTGACTTACAAATATTTGGTAATATTTTATTGAAATTTGCAAGAATGTTTTCACCAATATCATAGCTTGTATAAATGATCTATGAAAACCAAATGCATGATGGGAAAGATGAAGGGGTGTGTCATGGAAACATGTATAACACATGGATATTGACATTAGAACATTGATAGATATTCCATGCTGAACATGGCATGTTTTCTATGTGGTCTGACGATCTGACCCATGTAGCGTTTTAACATTTGAAATACAGCTCAATTCCATGAGGCTTTAATGAAATGAAAAACAAACAAACTCAATATCAACTTGACAATGAGTAGTTAAGTGTAAGTGTGCACAGCTGCCAAGCACCTCCCATATGGGTCAGATTTTCAGAAACTGTACAATTCAACTTCACCAATCTTCTCAAATAACCCAAATTCCAGACGCAAATAAAGTTCGAAATACAGTTCAACCTAACCAAACACATTGCAAGAATCACCCCAATGCCAAATATACTCAAATTTACCATTGACCAAATTGCAGCCTAATTTAGCAGAATTTACTAAATGTGTAGAGCTGCCAATTGTACATTTTCAAAAAATCTGACCCATATGAAATATACTGTACAACAACACATCCATGACAGTTTAATCCAACAGCCGCCAAACCATAAAACAACAAAAAACTATAACAATAGCAATATCTGCGAGTAGCAGTCATAAAGTACTTGTTTTTTCATCATCTGTGGCGAATATAATAACGTCTGGGTCCACGGAGGCAAATATAATTGAGCGAATGTTAACATATCGTAATCTCCATCTCTATTATGCCCGCTGCCTCCTGCCGCCCTGCCTCATCGCTTTGCTAGCGACAAATAGATTGTTTTATGTGGCTCCGTGATCATATCAGAGTTTCTGGGCTGATGGTTTTGAGTTTTGTTTTACATTGCTTGTCTGAGCGGTGAGGCAGATGGTGGTTGTGGTGGTTGTATGATGTTTACCAGGCTGGTCAGCTCCTATAGCTGGTCTAGTCCTGGGTAGTATACTACCATCTATTGTTGTATGATGTTTACCAGGCTGTCCAGCTCCTATAGCTGGACTAGTCCTGGGGTAGTATACTACCATTTATTGTTGTATGATGTTTACCAGGCTGTCCAGCTCCTATAGCTGGTCTAGTCCTGGGGTAGTATACTACCATCTATTGTTGTATGATGTTTACCAGGCTGTCCACCTCCTATAGCTGCTCTAGTCATGGGGTAGTATACTACCATCTATTGTTGTATGATGTTTACCAGGCTGTCCACCTCCTATAGCTGGTCTAGTCGTGGGGTAGTATACTACCATCTATTGTTGTATGATGTTTACCAGGCTGTCCAGCTCCTATAGCTGGTCTAGTCCTGGGGTAGTATATTACCATCTATTGTTGTATGATGTTTTACCAGGCTGTCCAGCTCCTATAGCTTGTCTAGTCGTGGGGTAGTATACTACCATCTATTGTTGTATGATGTTTTACCAGGCTGTCCAGCTCCTATAGCTTGTCTAGTCGTGGGGTAGTATACTACCATCTATTGTGGTATGATGTTTTACCAGGCTGTCCAGCTCCCATAGCTGGTCCTGAGTAAGACCATAAAGTGTCTTTCTGTCTCTTTTCTCTGTCTCTCTCTCCCTTCTTCTCTATCTCTGTTTCCTGGGTATGACCATAAAGTCCCTTTCTGTCCCTTTTCTCTCCCTCTCTCTCCCTTCTTCTCTATCTCTATTTCCTGGGTATAACCATAAAGGGCCTTTCTGTCTCTTTTTCTCTGTCTCTTTCTCCCTTCTTCTCTATCTCTATTTCCTGGGTAAGACCATAAGGTGCCTTTCTGTCTCTTTTTCTCTGTCTCTCTCTACCTTCTTCTCTATCTCTATTTCCTGGGTAAGACCATAAAGTGCCTTTCTGTCTCTTTTCTCTGTCTCTCTCTACCTTCTTCTCTATCTCTATTTCCTGAGTAAGATCATAAACTGCCTCCCTCTCAGCTCTCCCGCCCTTGATATAACCATATTAAATGTGTTGATAAGGGCGTAAAGCAACCAATCTCACTCATTCATTCATTCATTCATTCACTCACTCACTCACTCACCTGGGGTATTATACTACCATCTATTGTTGTATGATGTTTTACCAGGCTGTCTGTCCAGCCCCTATAGATGGTCTAGTCCTGGGGTACAATACTACCAGCTATTGTTGTATGATGTTTTACCAGGCTGTTCAGCTCCTATGGAAGGTCTAAGTCTGGGGTAGTATACTAACATCTATTGTTGTATGATGTTTACCAGGCTGGCTGTTCAGCTCCTATGGATGGTCTAAGCCTGGGGTAGTATACTAACATCTATCGTTGTATGATGTTTTACCAGGCTGTCCAGCTCCTATAACTGGTTTTTAAAGAAAACAAAAAAACTCAATGCAACGGGCCCAGAGAAAAGGGAGAGACCAAGGAGAAGAACAGGTAGAGAGGGTAGGGGAGAAAAACAGAAGAATGACAGAAGTCCACAAGGACTAGAATTATAATTTCAGGAGCACACCTATCATGAGCTACCTCCATGCTGATACAACCCCCCTGGGGACAACATTAACCCTTTATACAGCTATAAGTAATATTTGGGTCAAGTTTTCAGAAAATGTACAAGTCACCTTCACCAATCTTCTCAAATAACCCAAATTTCAGACAAGAATAAAGTTCAAAATACAGCTCAACCTAGCCAATCAGATTGCTAGAATCAATGCAATGCAAATATTCTTGAATTTACCAAGTATTGACCAATTTGCAGCCTAATTTAGCAGAATTTACTAAATGTGTATAGCTGCCAATTGTACATTTTCTGAAAATCTGACCCAGAGACAGAACAGGTAGAGAGGGTGAGGGAGAAAAACAGAAGAATGACAGAAATCCACAAGTACTGGAATTATAATTTCAGGAGCACACCTATCATGAGCTAACTCCATGCTGACACAACCCCCCTGGGGACAACATTAACCCTTTATACAGCGATAAGTAATATTTACCCGGGATGATTAGACTCCGCGGTAAGTGTCCATCAAACTCCTGCATTAGGCAGTCCGGCCGGCGGGGCGATGGGCTGCCCATATGATTAATCTTTTTACAATACAGAGTAATGTATATACATCTGTGTGTTGATTAGATCTAATGATTCTCCCTCCATCATATCATATGGGTCAGATCTTCAGAAAATGTACAATTGGCAGCTCTACACATTTAGGAAATTCTTTTAGGAAAAGTTAGAGTGAAAAATGAAGAATACCGGATATATCTGAGTATATTTGGTACCACATTGATTTAAAGTATCAGTTCTGTTATGTTAAACTGCATTTTGAAGCTCATTTTTGTCTTTAATTTGGGTTATTTGAGAGGATTGGTAAAGGTGAATTGTACATTTTCTGGAAATCTGACCCATATGTTACATGGATAGGCTGGTTGGTGGGTGGTTGTTTGTTCAGATGGATTGGGGAAGCAGACTCATTTAACATGAGGTTTTTGTAGGTGGACAGATGGGAAATATATGGATGAATGTATTGTATGTAACCCACAACTGTCAAAGTCAAATGATGAATGTGTGTAATGTATTATAACAACATGGATGGCGTAGTGACAAAATTAAAGGACAATGCTGGTTTTTATTGATATTACGCTGCCATCTTGGCTCTTGTCATTCTACAAATGAACCTCCTAAGCTTTTGGATGATTCTTCTAGGATTGTTTCATTTTTGTTCTTCTTTTCATATTTTTTCTTTGCTTCTTAGCCAAGATTCAATTTTATTTTATATCGAGACTAATTCATCTCGACTTCGTCCTACTCTTTCCCTGTACTGTGTTGTTATTCATTTGGTGTCTATCGTATCTTTATCTAATTAATGCATGCTTGTAGCACTATTTCATTCTCATGAAATACTTAATTGCTCCCGTTGAGTTCAATATTAACACTGAAAAAGCTACTCGCAGATTGTTATGCAATGGGGGCATGTCGATGAATGTAGTCGTATATTCCGATACACAACCAGTTCATAACTTGCTCATGCTCTCCCACACATCCCAGTATTACATCATTACTTTGATTAATATCATACCTTCTAATTCCTTTCAACAGGTCACTATTTCTTACCCAGCCCTTAATTTGTTCCCATATATTTTGAGCCTCGCGTCCTCACAGAAAGTGGATATCTTTTATATGAATACCAAATATGTTTTTGATGGCCTGAAATGTAATAAAACAAAATAAAAAAAGGAGCTAGACCGCCATAGTAGCAGGTGAATGTCCAAGTTGCAGTAAACACTATGTTGATTGGCAGCCCACATATGGGCGAACTGTTATTGTATTGTGATGTATTTCTCCTGTCTACTCCTGATTGCGATGAGGTATGTGCTGGACCAACTAGAGTACTCTTGTCATCATGTAAAGGTAAATATATATATTGTTGATTGAAAACTTTGCTTGACATGAAACGTATCATGAATGTATAATTGTCAATAAAATTTGTTAAAAAAATAAAATCTGTGTGGGTATCATACTCGTTAATTCCTCATTCTCAGCTATCATGACAAATACATGCAGTCTTACCAAATTTACTCATATATAGACTTATAGGACTGGACTGGTTATTGTGCTGCTCTTATATCTTTATATGAGAATTGGAAGTGATATTTAGACACTGGGTTGAGTGTAAGCCCCCATATGGGTGAACTGTTATTGTATTGTGATGTATTTCCCGTGTCTACTCCTAATTGTGATAAGGTATGTGCTGGACCAACTAGAGTATTCTTGTCATCGATGTGGGTATCATACTCGCTAAAGCTGCATTCCCAGCGATTATGACTATTAAGAAATTTACTCGTATTTAGACTTATAGGACTTGTTTTATAAATAGGATTAATTATTCTGCTGCTCTTATATCTTAATAAAAATTGGAAGTCGAATCGGCCGGGAGAAAACTGACGCTGGTGAGGGATAATATGTGAAGTCATCATAGGAAAGGATTCACGCGGGTCCTTCAAAAACAAATGAGGACGTTTTGGAAGCTATTTAATGAAAACGACTGTATAATCCTTCAAAATCTTGATCCAATGAGTTTGATCCATGAGATGGGTTGGAAAAGAATGGAACAAAATGTACAAAATAGTTTTGACTGACGTTAACTGAGAGTGCAACTTTGAGCTAAGATAAGGAAAAATCCAACTCTCGCCAGTAGGTGTTTTCACAGCTTATTTCAATGTGGCTACTGATATTGATCATAACAGTTTCACCACTTGTTCTCTTAATATTATAGCAATACAATTACATTCCACCTATAGTACAGCTTCACCTATATGATTGCCTGAATGGTATCAATATTGAGCTGTTAGAGCATGAGGTTGTGTTGCTTAGGTCGGGTCTATGCATCCATGGAACAACACCTCGGCTTCGCTTCGGTGTTGTTCGGACGCGTAGACCTGGCCTAAGCAACACAACCAAAGGATCTAATGGCTTCAGTTCCCATTCGTTGGGATGTTACTGTCATTAACAACAAATTATAAATGATTTCGAAGCAAAATGAACCAATGGAAAGCCATGAGCTGTGAGCGGTCGGCCGGAACCGGACGTCCAACACTAGTAGGCTCTGTCTGTACGCCTATAACTTGGCTTGGTCTGTGTGCCTTAAAAACCCCCATCCCAACAACATGGGACTAAGAGACTATTAATAGCCCCCCTTCACCTATATAATTGTCTGAATGGTATAACTATAAGACTATTAATAGCTCCCCTTCACCTATATAATTGCCTGAATGGTATAACTATGAGACTATTAATAGCCCCCCTTCACCTATATAATTGCCTGAATGGTATAACTATGAGACTATTAATAGCTCCCTTCACCTATATAATTGCCTGAATGGTATAACTATGAGACTATTAATAGCCCCCCTTCACCTATATAATTGCCTGAATGGTATAACTATGAGACTATTAATAGTCCCCCTTCACCTATATAATTGCCTGAATGGTATAACTATAAGACTATTAATAGCCCCCCTTCACCTATATAATTGCCTGAATGGTATAACTATAAGACTATTAATAGCCCCCTTCACCTATATAATTACCTGAATGGTATAACTATGAGACTATTAATAGCCCCCCTTCACCTATATAATTGCCTGAATGGTATAACTATAAGACTATTAATAGCCCCCCTTCACCTATATAATTGCCTGAATGGTATAACTATAAGACAATTAATAGCCCACCTTCACCTATATAATTGCCTGAATGGTATAACTATAAGACTATTAATAGCCCCCTTCACCTATATAATTGCCTGAATGGTATAACTATAAGACTATTAATAGCCCACCTTCACCTATATAATTGCCTGAATGGTATAACTATAAGACTATTAATAGCCCCCCTTCACCTATATAATTGCCTGAATGGTATAACTATAAGACTATTAATAGCCCCCTTCACCTATATAATTGCCTGAATGGTATCACTATAAGACTATTAATAGCCCCCTTCACCTATATAATTGCCTGAATGGTATAACTATAAGACTATTAATAGCCCCCCTTCACCTATATAATTGGCTGAATGGTATAACTATGAGACTATTAATAGCCCCCTTCACCTATATAATTGGCTGAATGGTACATCACTATAAGACTATTAATAGCCCCCCTTCACCTATATAATTGCCTGAATGGTATAACTATAAGACTATTAATAGCCCCTTCACCTATATAATTGGCTGAATGGTACATCACTATAAGACTATTAATAGCCCCCCTTCACCTATATAATTGCATGAATGGTATAACTATAAGACTATTAATATCCCCCCTTCACCTATATAATTGCCTGAATGGTACATCACTATAAGACTATTAATAGCCCCCTTCCCCTATATAATTACCGAAATGGTATAACTATTAGACTATTAATATCCCCCCTTCACCTATATAATTGCCTGAATGGTATAACTATAAGACTATTAATAGCCCCCCTTCACCTATATAATTGGCTGAATGGTATAACTATAAGACTATTAATAGCCCCCCTTCACCTATATAATTGCCTGAATGGTATAACTATAAGACTATTAATAGCCCCCCTTCACCTATATAATTGGCTGAATGGTATAACTATAAGACTATTAATAGCTCCCCTTCACCTATATAATTACCTGAATGGTATAACTATAAGACTATTAATAGCCCCCCTTCACCTATATAATTACCTGAATGGTATAACTATAAGACTATTAATAGCTCCCCTTCACCTATATAATTGGCTGAATGGTCGATCACTATCAGACTATTAATAGCCCCCTTCACCTATATAATTGCCTGAATGGTACATCACTATAAGACTATTAATAGCTCCCCTTCACCTATATAATTGGCTGAATGGTATAACTATAAGACTATTAATAGCCCCCCTTCACCTATATAATTACCTGAATGGTACATCACTATGAGACTATTAATAGCCCCCCTTCACCTATATAATTACCTGAATGGTATAACTATAAGACTATTAATAGCTCCCTTCACCTATATAATTACCTGAATGGTATAACTATAAGACTATTAATAGCCCCCCTTCACCTATATAGTTACCTGAATGGTATAACTACAGGACTATTAATAGCCCCCCTTCACCTATATAATTACCTGAATGGTATAACTATAAGACTATTAATAGCCCCCCTTCACCTATATAATTGCCTGAATGGTATAACTATAAGACTATTAATAGCCCCCCTTCACCTATATAATTACCTGAATGGTATTACTATAAGACTATTAATAGCCCCCCTTCACCTATATAATTGCCTGAATGGTATAACTATTAGACTATTAATAGCCCCCCTTCACCTATATAATTGCGTGAATGGTATAACTATAAGACTATTAATAGCCCCCCTTCACCTATATAATTGCCTGAATGGTATAACTATTAGACTATTAATAGCCCCCCTTCACCTATATAATTGCGTGAATGGTATAACTATAAGACTATTAATAGCCCCCCTTCACCTATATAATTGCCTGAATGGTATAACTATAAGACTATTAATAGCCCCCCTTCACCTATATAATTGCCTGAATGGTACAACTATAAGACTATTAATAGCCCCCCTTCACCTATATAATTGCCTGAATGGTATAACTATGAGACTATTAATAGCCCCCCTTCACCTATATAATTGCCTGAATGGTATAACTATGAGACTATTAATAGCCCCCCTTCACCTATATAATTGGCTGAATGGTATAACTATAAGACTATTAATAGCCCCCCTTCACCTATATAATTGCCTGAATGGTATAACTATAAGACTATTAATAGCCCCCCTTCACCTATATAATTGCCTGAATGGTATAACTATAAGACTATTAATAGCCCCCCTTCACCTATATAATTGCCTGAATGGTACATCACTATAAGACTATTAATAGCCCCCCTTCACCTATATAATTGCCTGAATGGTATAACTATAAGACTATTAATAGCCCCCCTTCACCTATATAATTGCCTGAATGGTATAACTATAAGACTATTAATACCCCCCTTCACCTATCAGGGTTCACGAAACTTGGTCATCATGCACTCGTCCACAGGACTAGATGATTATTAAACCACTAGTCCTTATAGAAATCTGGTAGTCCTTACAATATCCTCGGCATTTTTCAGCCTCTTTTGTTGCAAGGTAGAGGCAGGGGACAGGGGACTGACTAATGTATCGAATAACATTTAAAATACCTCTTAATTGATACAAACCAAAGAATAGAGAATCTATTTATTCATGTTAAATATTATAGACAACTTCATGATGAGCGTACTACCCTTCATTCTTTATTCCTGAGTGGTAAACCCAAGTATAATGTTGCTGTTGTAAGGCCGGTAATTTAAATGGCATGGACATGGTGTTTAGGTGGGAGGAGGAGGGGGAACCAAGACATAGAACCAAGACATAATAGAGAGACAACTTTCACACATAATAGAGAGACAACTTTCACACTGAAATCTATCATGGCCACGGCAAGGAATTTTCCATGCAAAAATGCATGACCAGAGCATTAATTTCAAACCTTATGAATGCAATATTTCGGCAGGCCTTTAGAGTAGGTAAAAAGGGTCTAAATTGTCCCAAAATTCCTACTCGCCCACAGGATGAGTGGCCAGGTAGGATCTACTAGTCCTTACCAAATTCTGGTGGCCTGGGGCGAGCGGGCGACCGTGTTTCGTGAACCCTGCCTATATAATTGTCTGAATGGTATAACTATAAGACTATTAATAGCCCCCTTCACCTATATAATTGGCTGAATGGTATAACTATAAGACTATTAATAGCCCCCCTTCACCTATATAATTGGCTGAATGGTATAACTATGAGACTATTAATAGCCCCCTTCACCTATATAATTGGCTGAATGGTATAACTATAAGACTATTAATAGCCCCCCTTCACCTATATAATTGCCTGAATGGTATATCACTATAAGACTATTAATAGCCCCCCTTCACCTATATAATTGCCTGAATGGTATCACTATAAGACTATTAATAGCCCCCCTTCACCTATATAATTGCCTGAATGGTATAACTATAAGACTATTAATAGCCCCCCTTCACCTATATAATTGCCTGAATGGTATAACTATAAGACTATTAATAGCCCCCCTTCACCTATATAATTGCCTGAATGGTATAACTATAAGACTATTAATAGCCCCCTTCACCTATATAATTGCCTGAATGGTACATCACTATAAGACTATTAATAGCCCCCCTTCACCTATATAATTGCCTGAATGGTATAACTATAAGACTATTAATAGCCCCCTTCACCTATATAATTGCCTGAATGGTATAACTATGAGACTATTAATAGCCCCCCTTCACCTATATAATTACCTGAATGGTATAACTATAAGACTATTAATAGCCCCCCTTTACCTATATAATTGCCTGAATGGTATAACTATAAGACTATTAATAGCCCCCCTTCACCTATATAATTGCCTGAATGGTATAACTATGAGACTATTAATAGCCCCCCTTCACCTATATAATTGCCTGAATGGTACATCACTATAAGACTATTAATAGTCCCCCTTCACCTATATAATTGCCTGAATGGTATAACTATAAGACTATTAATAGCCCCCCTTCACCTATATAATTGCCTGAATGGTACATCACTATAAGACTATTAATAGCCCCCCTTCACCTATATAATTGCCTGAATGGTATAACTATAAGACTATTAATAGCCCCCCTTCACCTATATAATTGCCTGAATGGTATAACTATAAGACTATTAATAGCCCCCCTTCACCTATATAATTGCCTGAATGGTATAACTATGAGACTATTAATAGTCCCCCTTCACCTATATAATTGGTTATTGCCCCTTGATGATGCACAGACATCTTGTGAGAATATTCATTCTCGTCTGGTCTTCTTTCAGCTGTTGCCCGGGTGATGGATGGTCTAAAGAGGTTGTGCAATCATTTATGGACTGTTTCAACCTAATTCATCCCTGCCTGGGAGTGGATAACAAGGCATTGGTGTCTAACATAGACCACACACCCTGTAATAGAGTACCTTTACTTTACTAGATCCCCCCCTCTTATAGTTAGAGCCAACATCATGGAAACATCTTGTAAAATGATATGATTTCAAATAGCACCCCTAAATAGCACCCCTGAAATCACATATATATATATATGTAATAACAATTACAAGAGTATTCTAGTTCTTCCAGCATATACCTCATCACAAACAAGAGAAGTATCAAACTACCATAATGATTTGCCAATTCTATTGACCATACTATTCCATTAGAAAGTCATGACAAACTTGAATTCTATCATGTTCTATTTTTCTCTCCTCACTCCACCTCTCCCCTCTCCATCCCATCCCTCTCCCACCCACCAACCCCTCCGGTTACCTCTCCCTCTCCCACCCACCAACCCCTCCCATTACCTCTCCCTCTCCCATCCACCAACCCCTCCCATTACCTCTCCCTCTCCCATCCACCCCCTCCCAATACCTCTCCCTCTCCCACCCACCAACCTCTCCCATTACCTCTCCCTCTCCCACCCACCAACCTCTCCCATTACCTCTCCCTCTCCCACCCACCAACCTCTCCCATTACCTCTCCCTCTCCCATCCACCCCCTCCCAATACCTCTCCCTCTCCCACCCACCAACCTCTCCCATTACCTCTCCCTCTCCCACCCACCAACCTCTCCCATTACCTCTCCCTCTCCCACCCACCAACCTCTCCCATTACCTCTCCCTCTCCCATTCACCAACCTCTCCCATTACCTCTCCCTCTCCCACCCACCCACCTCTCCCATACCTCTCCCTCTCCCACCCACCAACCTCTCCCATTACCTCTCCCTCTCCCATCCACCAACCCCTCCCATAACCTCTCCCTCTCCCATCCACCAACCCCTGCCATTACCTCTCCCTCTCCCATCCACCAACCTCTCCCATTACCTCTCCCTCTCCCATCAACCAACCTCTCCCATTACCTCTCCCTCTCCCATCCACCAACCTCTCCCATTACCTCTCCCTCTCCCACCCACCAACCTCTCCCATTACCTCTCCCTCTCCCATCCACCAACCCCTCCCATTACCTCTCCCTCTCCCTCTCCCATCCACCAACCCCTCCCATTACCTCTCCCTCTCCCACCCACCAACCCCTCCCATTACCTATCCCTCTCCCATCCACCAACCCCTCCCATTACCTCTCCCTCTCCCACCCATCCACCAACCTCTCCCATTACCTCTCCCTCTCCCATCCACCAACCCCTCCCATTACCTCTCCCTCTCCCTCTCCCATCCACCAACCCCTCCCATTACCTCTCCCTCTCCCATCCACCAACCCCTCCCATTACCTCTCCCTCTCCCATCCACCAACCCCTCCCATTACCTCTCCCTCTCCCACCCATCCACCAACCCCTCCCATTACCTCTCCCTCTGCCACCCACCAACCTCTCCCATTACCTCTCCCTCTCCCACCCACCAACCCCTCCCATTACCTCTCCCTCTCCCACCCACCAACCCCTCCCATTACCTCTCCCTCTCCCATCCACCAACCCCTCCCATTACCTCTCCCTCTCCCATCCACCAACCCCTCCCATTACCTCTCCCTCTCCCATCCACCAACCCCTCCCATTACCTCTCCCTCTCCCTCTCCCATCCACCAACCCCTCCCATTACCTCTCCCTCTCCCACCCACCAACCCCTCCCATTACCTCTCCCTCTCCCTCTCCCACCCACCAACCGCTCCCATTACCTCTCCCTCTCCCACCCACCAACCCCTCCCATTACCTCTCCCTCTCCCTCTCCCATCTACCAACCTCTCCCATTACCTCTCCCTCTCCCACCAACCAACCCCTCCCATTACCTCTCCCTCTCCCATCCACCAACCCCTGCCATTACCTCTCCCTCTCCCATCCACCAACCCCTCCCATTACCTCTCCCTCTCCTACCAACCAACCCCTCCCATTACCTCTCCCTCTCCCATCCACCAACCTCTCCCATTACCTCTCCCTCTCCCACCCACCAACCTCTCCGATTGCCTCTCCCTCTCCCATCCACCAACCTCTCCCATTACCTCTCCCCCTCCCATCCACCAACCCCTCCCATTACCTCTCCCTCTCCCACCCACCAACCCCTCCCATTACCTCTCCCTCTCCCATCCACCAACCTCTCCCATTACCTCTCCCTCTCCCACCCACCAACCCCTCCCATTACCTCTCCCTCTCCCATCCACCAACCCCTCCCATTACCTCTCCCTCTCCCCCCACCAACCCCCCCCATTACCTCTTCCATCCACCAACCCCTCCCATTACCTCTCCCTCTCCCATCCACCAAACCCTCCCATTACCTCTCCCATCCACCAACCTCTCCCTTTACCTCTCCCTCTCCCACCCACCAACCCCTCCCATTACCTCTCCCTCTCCCATCCACCAACCCCTCCCATTACCTCTCCCTCTCCCATCCACCAACCCCTCCCATTACCTCTCCCTCTCCCATCCACCAACCTCTCCCATTACCTCTCCCTCTCCCATCCACCAACCCCTCCCATTACCTCTCCCTCTCCCATCCACCAACCCCTCCCATTACCTCTCCCTCTCCCATCCACCAACCTCTCCCTTTACCTCTCCCTCTCCCATCCACCAACCCCTCCCATTACCTCTCCCATCCACCAACCCCTCCCATTACCTCTCCCTCTCCCATCCACCAACCCCTCCCATTACCTCTCCCTCTCCCATCCACCAACCTCTCCCATTACCTCTCCCATCCACCAACCCCTCCCTTTACCTCTCCCTCTCCCATCCACCAACCCCTCCCATTACCTCTCCCTCTCCCATCCACCAACCTCTCCCATTACCTCTCCCACCCACCAACCTCTCCCATTACCTCTCCCATCCACCAACCCCTCCCATTACCTCTCCCTCTCCCATCCACCAACCTCTCCCATTACCTCTCCCACCCACCAACCTCTCCCATTACCTCTCCCATCCACCAACCCCTCCCATTACCTCTCCCTCTCCCATCCACCAACCTCTCCCATTACCTCTCCCTCTCCCATCCACCAACCTCTCCCATTACCTCTCCCTCTCCCATCCACCAACCCCTCACATTACCTCTCCCTCTCCCATCCACCAACCCCTCCCATTACCTCTCCCATCCACCAACCCCTCCCTTTACCTCTCCCTCTCCCATCCACCAACCCCTCCCATTACCTCTCCCTCTCCCATCCACCAACCTCTCCCATTACCTCTCCCTCTCCCATCCACCAACCCCTCCCATTACCTCTCCCTCTCCCACCCACCAACCCCTCCCATTACCTCTCCCTCTCCCATCCACCAACCCCTCCCATTACCTCTCCCTCTCCCATCCACCAACCCTCCCATTACCTCTCCCTCTGCCACCCACCAACCTCTCCCATTACCTCTCCCACCCACCAACCTCTCCCATTACCTCTCCCATCCACCAACCCCTCCCATTACCTCTCCCTCTCCCATCCACCAACCCCTCCCATTACCTCTCCCTCTCCCACCCACCAACCTCTCCCATTACCTCTCCCTCTCCATCCACCAACCTCTCCCATTACCTCTCCCTCTCCCATCCACCAACCCCTCCCATTACCTCTCCCTCTCCCATCCACCAACCCCTCCCATTACCTCTGCCACCCACCAACCCCTCCCATTACCTCTCCCTCTCCCATCCACCAACCCCTCCCATTACCTCTCCCTCTCCCACCCACCAACCCCTCCCATTACCTCTCCCTCTCCCATCCACCAACCTCTCCCATTACCTCTCCCTCTCCCATCCACCAACCCCTCCCATTACCTCTCCCTCTCCCACCCACCAACCTCTCCCATTACCTCTCCCTCTCCCATCCACCAACCTCTCCCATCCACCAACCCCTCCCATTACCTCTCCCTCTCCCATCCACCAACCCCTCCCATTACTTCTCCCTCTCCCATCCACCAACCTCTCCCATTACCTCTCCCTCTCCCACCCACCAAACTCTCCCATTACCTCTCCCATTACCTCTCCCATCCACCAACCTCTCCCATTACCTCTCCCTCTCCCATCCACCAACCTCTCCCATTACCTCTCCCTCTCCCACCCACCAACCCCTCCCATTACCTCTCCCTCTCCCATCCACCAACCTCTCCCATTACCTCTCCCTCTCCCATCCACCAACCCCTCCCATTACCTCTCCCTCTCCCACCCACCAACCTCTCCCATTACCTCTCCCTCTCCCACCCACCAACCTCTCCCATTACCTCTCCCTCTCCCATCCACCAACCCCTCCCATTACCCCTCCCTCTCCCATTACCCCTCCCTCTCCCATTACCTCTCCCTCTCCCATTAACTCTCTCTCTATCTCTCGTTCATCACCAATGTTCCACTGCTACCCAAGTCAATATATGGAGACACTTGCTAAAGGTCAGGGCAGCAAGTGGCTTGGTGGCCTGACAATAGGCAGGAAAAGGCTGTCCCCGGGCTGCCCAGGTGCCTTCCGCCGCCGCCCCAACCTATACTTTATTGACTCCTCCTCCTGCTCCTCCTCCGCTCTCCTCTTGTTTTCACTCATTCACCTCTTATTTGTCCCATTCTGTGCGGTCCTGCTATTTGTCCTATTCTGTGCTGTCCTGCTATTTGTCCCATTCTCTGCTGTCCTGCTATTTGTCCCATTCTGTGAAGTCCTGCTATTTGTCCCATTCTCTGCAGTCCTGCTATAAATTTGTCCCATTCTGTGCTGTCCTGCTATTTGTCCCATTCTCTGCTGTCCTGCTATTTGTCCCATTCTGTGCTGTCTTGTTATTTGTCCCATTATGTGTGGTCTTGCTATTTGTCCCATTCTGTGCAGTCCTGCTATTTGTCCCATTCTGTGCAGTCCTGCTATTTGTCCCATTCTGTGCAGTCCTGCTATTTGTCCCATTCTGTGCTGTCTTGTTATTTGTCCCATTCTGTGCTGTCCTGCTATTTGTCCCATTCTCTGCAGTCCTGCTATTTGTCCCATTCTGTGCAATCCTGCGATTTGTCCCATTCTCTGCAGTCCTGCTATTTGTCCCATTCTCTGCAGTCCTGCTATTTGTCCCATTATGTGTGGTCTTGCTATTTGTCCCATTCTCTGCAGTCCTGCTATTTGTCCCATTCTGTGCAGTCCTGCTATTTGTCCCATTCTGTGCAGTCCTGCTATTTGTCCCATTCTGTGCAGTCCTGCTATTTGTCCCATTCTGTGCAGTCCTGCTATTTGTCCCATTCTCTGCAGTCCTGCTATTTGTCCCATTCTCTGACAGTTCTTGTGGAGTTTCTCTCATTGTTCTGTTTTTCTCCCTCACTCTCTCTACCTGTTCCGTCTCTCCTCTCTCTTTCCTCCTCGGTCTCTCCCTTTCCTCTGGGCCCGTTGCATCAGTTTTAAAATTTTCAAAAGAAATGAAAAAGATTTTCTGTCATAATAGAAGACTTTCCTCTACTTTACTCACTGAAGTAGGGCAAGTCGCCTGAAAGCTAGAGATATTTGATAATACAACAAGATCAAGTTCGTTATGCTCTCTCTATCTCCATTTAATAACAACAGACGAATCGATCTAAGAATGCCCCTTGAAACCACTTAGCAATTATGGCAGTTCAATTAGATATCAAAATATGAATTACCTTGAGGAAATTACATAATTTAGTGTACTGCATCGTGCATCAAACAGGATGCTCATATTCTCACATTGCTGAAGAATGCCTATTATCTTAAACTCATTTGTCACCTTTGTTGCTCATATAATTAATTCCACATGAATGACCTGTGACCTAATTAGTTACTGTGCACTAATTATTGATGACAATAAGAGTCATTGTGTGCGCGCGTTAGTATCATGTTTCACAATGGTGTCAGGTGTTGTGTTTAACCATAATTCATGGAGAGTTCATTACATAATTATTCTTTCATTTTTCTCACTTTTGCTTCTTTTTTGTTTTAAATTGTTGGTGGTTTTCTTTGTAAAGCCGGGTACAGGTGTGGTGCAGATGGTCTGTCTCCCTGCTGATGTCATCTTTTCAAATATGGGTAAGATTTTCAGAAAATGTACAATTGGCAGCTGTATACATTTAGTAAAATCTGCTAAATTAGGCTGCAATTTGGTCAATACTAGGTTAATTCGAGTATATTCGGCATTGTATTGATTCTAGCAATCTGTTTGGTTAGGTTGAACTGTATTTTGAACTTTATTTTCGTCTGAAATTTGGGTTATTTGAGAAGATTGGCGAAGTTGATTTGTACACTTTATGAAAATCTTACCCTTATGGTCATTATCTCAAAATCCATTTTTTGTGACTTGTGACTCATTTCCCTGAAATACATCACAAATGAGTGATACCTTGGTGCCAGAGTGTATCAAACCAGAGGGAAATAGCATTTCATGCATTTCACTCTGACTTTGTGAGGAAAAACCAACCAAGAATATTCATCTACCTAGACAATAATTCTAGCCAAAGGATTTCATCTAGCCCAGAATTGTCCTCTAACATTCTACATGCTTCATTCATTCAGGACCTCCATACATTGCCTATATGTAGGAGTAGGCCTAGCCGCACACAGTGAATGGGATGAAGACATAAAGTGGGGCTACTATTTCAGGCTTTGACAGGTCCGCCTGGAGACGCATATGAGTACTCATATGGGTCAGATTTTCAGAAGATGTACAATTTAGCTTCACCAAACGTCTCAAAAAACCGAAATTTCAGACGAAAATAAAGTCCAAAATACAGTTCAACCTAACAAAACAGATTGCTAGAATCAATGCAATGCCGAATATACTCGAATTTACCTAGTATTGACCAAATTGCAGACTAATTTAGCAGACTTTACTGAATGTGTACAGCTGCCAATTGTACATTTTCTGAAAATCTGACCAATAAAGTGGGGCTACTATTTCAGGTTTTGACAGGTCTGCCTGGAGACGCATTGACGGACGGCGGGCGTTTGGTACATATTTGAAGATGCTCTGGTTTCACTGTCTGTCTATAAAGGGTCAGATTTTTAGAAAATGTACAATTGGCAGCTCTACACGTTTAGGAACTTCTGCTAAATTAGGCTGAAAAATGATGAATACAGGGTATATCTGAATATATTTGGTATCATGTTGGTTTAAGGTATCTGTTTTGCTATGTTAAACTATGTTTTGAAGCTCATTTAAGTCTTAAATGTGTGTTATTTGAGAGGATTGGTGAAGGCGAATTGTACATTTTCTGAAAATCTGACCCACAACCCGCCAGACATTGTGCCGGAGGACAGAAAGGATGGCAACTACGGATCTTCTATTATCGCTCATTTTAATATCCTCCCTCCTACATCCTGGTACGTGAACGATTTGTATTAATTAAACAATATTGACCAAAAACTCTTTCAAATTTTCATATTTTCAATCTTAGATTAAAGTAAAATATGCATGGATTCTTGGACTGGAATTTGAATCTGCATTGGTAGCCATGATATTATACTTCAGTGTAGCAGAATATCAGATCCATATGATATACTTCAATGGCAAAAATAAAGAGACTCCAAGTTAGTATGATCAATGAAATTTAATTAGTGTAAGATAATACAGTTTCAGATGCAACAGGAACTAGTAATTTCCCCTTGACAACTTCTCTGTAAAGCCTTACGTCAAACGGTGTAACGTTACCTCAGCTAATTATAACCAATTATTAATTGGATGCCGATATTATGTTTCAACACTATTGATTCCCTCCAATAGAGAGGTTCAGCACGCAAACGTAATTTCTCAATTACGTAACTGTATCCTTATCTTTTTTGTGACTTAGGTCGTATTTTTATATATAAAAAATAAATTGTGAGATGAAAAATTTTACTTGATATGTTATGTTACGTTTTTCCCGCCATGTTTTGCTGAAGCTTTTTCTTTCTTTTCACGTATGTTTGTATGTCAGAGATATGGATGCGTTTACGTTTACGTATTAGATTAGACTTGCTAAACCTCTCTAATGGCTCACTTTAAATGCTGTGTAAGCCACTCAGTATGTATATCCTTGCGCCGCACTCTTTAGCTCTGTACTACCGTGTTCAATACACAGGTCAGATCTTTAAAAAATGTACAATTAGCAGCTCTACACATTTAGCAAATTCTGCTAAATTAGGCTGTAATTTGGTCAATACTAGGTACATTCGGGAATATTTGGCATTTGGTTGATTCTAGCAATCTGTTTGGTTAGGTTGAACTGTGTTTTGAACTTTATTTTTGTATGAAATTTGGTTTATTTGAGAAGATTGGCGAAGTTGAATTGTACATTTTCTGAAAATCTGACCAATATATAGAGAACGAGCTGCGAGTAATTGAAATATATTCAGAGATTCAAATTAGTTTGTTTGTGTTTGGAGTAATGTGTGTCTATTTACCCCTTCTCCTGTTCTATGAACACAATCTTCTTCCAAATAAATATCCAATTACTCGTACTAATAATTTATAGAGTTCCATTCACTATGTATTATATCATATGGGTCAGATTTTCAGAAAATGTACAATTGTCAGCTCTACACATTGAGTAAATTCTGCTAAATTAGGCTGCAATTCGGTCAATACTAGGAAAATTCGAGTATATTCGGCATTGCATTGATTCTAGCAATCTGTTTGATTAGGTAGAACTGTATCTTGAACTTTATTTTCGTCTGAAATTTGGGTTATTTCAGAGGAGTGGTTAAGGTAAATTGTACATTTTCTAAAAATCTGACCCATATATCCCCTTGCATATAAGAATATTCAGATATAAACCTTTGGTTTTGAATCGTTATAAAGTTTGATAAAAACCTATTGCAGCGATATTTATTACATTAGATTATATTTTAATCTAATTAGAACAGTTTCTTTCCTCTAATAAAAAATGTACAGGTAATCAATATAGGACCGATCCTAGTTTCCATTGTTCCTAATTACTGTTTGTACAATATATAGTCGTTATGCACATGGGTCAGATTTTCAGAAAATGTACAATTCGCCTTCGCCAATCCTCTCAAATAACCCACATTTAAGACAAAAATGAGCTTCAAAATGCAGTTTAACATAACAGAACTGATACTTTAAACCAATGCGATACCAAATATACTCAGATATACCTGGTATTCATCATTTTTCAGCCTAATTTAGGAGACTTTCCTAAATGTGTAGAGCTACCAATTGTACATTTGCTGAAAATCTGACCCACTGTATAAGTCATTGCTAATGGTATTTGACATTTGCAGTACTGGCGTATTGCTATCTGATATTGGCAACTGCACAAAACTTGAAAGAAAAGAAGTTTTCTCAGAGGCAACTTTTGCGCTGTTTCAGATATTGTCCAGATCACCCAAGTATAACAGAACTCTGAGCTCTAGAATATTGGTCGACTCCACCGAAACTACTAGTGTCAACAAATAGTGTTTTTGTATACTTATATGCATAAAAAAAATACGTGTAAAAATACATATACTGACTGGAAAGTCCTCCGACTCAACAACACTATTCAACCAATCCTATCCAGTATGTACACGATATTGTATTCCGATTCCGATTTCGATGTACGATGTAATTATTATTAGTGTCATAGTAAAATTGGAGCTGTCTAAGTGGTTTTATTAAGGCCAAACTGACCTAACAGAGAGCATGTGATTATGTAAACTGCTATATATGTCTGAAATAACGACAAAATATGTGACCTGCTCTGCGAAAACGGGTCTTATGTGCTTAGATATGAAATATAAAATGTGTTTTAGGACATAATATGCTGCAAAAATTATGTTGATACTAAAAACAGAAGCCGAGATATGAAGTTCTGAAATATGATGTGTTGAAATGGGGTAAATAGCCAAAACTGCTGTACGGTTTTTACTTGCCGAACTTTAGTTAAACCCTTATATTATTTCAAAATGCGCATATTTTTCAATAAATTGAATAATATATTGCCATTTTTCTGAAAATTTAAGTAATTCAAATCTGTTTTCAGTATCTTAATCATCAGAAAATTCTCTTTTGACTTTATTTAGATTTGAAACAATTTGATGGCATATAGGTTTCCATGGAAACCAGAATCCTGTTCAACGTCATTATTGATGATTTGGACGTTCCATTGAATTCATGGTTACCATGGCAATAATAACAAAATTTTCTCCAAAGTTTTCCGCCACGCTATAATCTGTGAAAAATTTCATTTTCAATGGTTTCTTGAGAAGATTTTGTGTTTTTAACAGTTTTCCTGTTAAATAATGCCCCTAGGGCTATCAAGGTAAAAACCTTTAAGACCCATAATCGCAGAGCAGGTCACATATAAAGATATTATAATTTACTCCGCGGTGAAAGGTGTATCACATAACATTTGTATGTAGAGGCGTGTGGTACATACCGTGTGGTACATTGTTTTGTACCACATGGGCGGAGCCTAAAATGATGTACAAAATAAACTGATTTGATTGGTTCCCTTCCACGCGGGAAAATGCATTGTCAATGACTCTTACTAGCGTTACTAACGTCATGACGTTAGGCCTACGATGTAGGCCTACACTATTGCGTCGTCGCCGGCATCAGTGAGAGAAGAATGGCTGTAACTTTGTAAGTAACTAAAGGACTTTGTGTTATAATTTATAATTAATCTAATAGCACCGTGGAGTAAAAATAGGACCACATCTCGTAGTTGGTCTGGTTCAAAGGATCACATTGACCCTCGACAATTCTTTTCGATATAACACACTCGCCTATCGGCTCATGTGCCATGGAAAAAGAAACGTCTCGGGTCAATGTGATCCTTTGAGCCAGACCAACTACTCGTGCGGTCCTATCATTAAGACACACCTAGAAGATCACTACTAATGTGAGGCCTCAGGATAAAAACATCTTCAATGGTTTTTAGTGTGGATCTCACACAGTTTCCAAACTCTATTCCCACCTGTGTATATAATCAAATTATCTGACTGTGTGCTTTTTATTACATAATTACGACTAAATTGTATAAATTGTTTGTGTCCCATTTCTTTAGTTAAAACTATACAAAAACATCTACTATATATATCCAGCTATACCTGCTCGCCGGCTCAGGGCTCAGAAGAAGACCACCGCAATGGTGAACTGAGGGGCTGCCTTATAACATTTATTTTGTTACCAATGATGTGCTCATACCTGAAAAAAATGAATAATAAAAAAAAAACTCTTGCCCCTGTCCCTCACCGTATGACAACTCGGGAAATCTAGACATAACAAAATAATTGTTTTCTGTAAGAAGAATAAGCTATATATAGATTGTACTCACCATAAACCCCTTGTACCACTGTTTAATTTGGCGTTTTGTAAAGTTAGTATTTGATAGTAGAAAATCTAAATCTTCTTTGGTCAGTTTCTTGCTTTTCGATCCCTTGGCCCCCATCTTCGTTTAAGTAAATCTTTCCAAAGACCTGCAAAATAAAAGAATATGATTAGTATTGCAATGTCAATCAAGAAGGTTTATGTCTCTGCTACCGATGAAAGTATCACATGTATTAGGGTAAGATTTTCAGAAAATGTACAATTCAACTTGGTCAATCTTCTCAAATAGCCCAAACTTCAGACAAAAATAAAGTTCAAAATGCAGTTTAACCTAACCAAACAGATTGCTAGAATCAATGCGATGCTGAATATACTCGAATTTAGCTAGTATTGACCAAATTGCAGCCTAATTTAGCAGAATTTACTAAATGTGTACAGCTGCCATTTGTACACTTTCTGAAAAACTGACCCATTAGATAGCTAGATAGATGAGAAGCTCATGTTTATCGTCTTGTTACCATACACAACTTCTCCCATCAACCCAACACCACTAGTGTAGACATATGAGATCCGTTTTAGGAAAATAAGTCATAAGTCGCAAAATTGATATTTTTCATAGTGTTTTTTTCACAAGATCCCTTCATTGAAATGTTCTGATATTTAGAGGGTTTAGCACTTATAGTCATATAAATCCATGTAACAAATTTCAGGACATTGTATCAAATATATTCTTGCGTTTTGAAGGCCTATGTATAAAGTATATTTAGTTACTTTACTGATAATTACCAATCCAGAAACATTGCAAACCTTTTTCCAAGAATAAAAATATCAAACATAAAATATAGAAATACTTCTTTAATGTCCTTCATGTTTACTATCATTGGAATCAGCTTGATCTCCTCTTTCCATATATAGCCATACAATAGCCCTCAAATTCATTTTGGCATAATAATGTAAAATCAATATTTATTCTATCATTCCGCACTGGTGCTCCTAATCCACCAAGCCGATTTTGCGCCGCAGAGGACTCTTTTCCACTAGATTCTGTGAGAATCGCATGAGAATCGGCTTAGTGGACAAGGCCCTTAATTAACTTTAGCATCACTCGCTAGAAGGCGTCTGTACAGTTTATGAACTGTATACTTGGAAACAGTGGAAGAAAATAGAATAATAGAAAATTGGTATTTTGGTAAGTTTGTTGCTTTGATACCATACAGGATTATATATATATATTGAATTTTTATTCATGGTTTGTCAACAGTTACATAATCATGAAATGGGCGTACAATTCTACAGAGTAGGTCTTCCACTTAGTCCTAAAATAAATAAAATAAAATATCTTACATGTCTCGAGATTTACATATACAATTATATCTGAGTTACGCTCTATTGGTTCTAATTTACATACAGTAAGTACTTTGGTAATAGTTAAGTCTTAGTATACTCTAAGACCTTTCCATTTATGTTCATACATTTTTACAACAGGTATATCATAATTCATTAATAACAACATATCCGTAGTAGTTACTGGGGGATATTCCCTATATTATGGCTACATATTATGTATTACAATCTATATGGACGTAATTTAGTCATTGCCAATATTTACTAGGCATCGTCATAGTTTTTTTAGAGCAATCATGCATTATCATACATGTCCTGAGGGGAAACAAGAATAAAATCCTTTATGGTGGTACAAAGAAACAACTCCAACTCAGACTGTTCAATGCTTGTGTAACATTTATCTCGGAACGTTCCAGGACTTTTCCTGCCTAGGGGATACACCTCCTAGGGGGCAAACGTCCAGGGGCAAATGTCACCATTTCGGAATACATCCTTGCTCGGAAGTGTTGTCATCTTTGATATAGAAAATGTCTAGCTAACCATGGAGGGGGGGTGGGGGGAGGGGGAAGCCAACATTTACACAAGGATCCTATTTTCAGAAAATGTACAATCTGCAGCTGTACACATTTAGTAAATACTGCTAAATTAGGCTGCAATTTAGTCAATACTAGGTCAATTCGAGTATATTCGGCATTGCATGGATTCTAGGAATCGGTTTGGTTAGGTTGAACTGTATTTTGAACTTTATTTTCGTCTAAAATTTGGGTTATTTGAGAGGAATGGTGAAGCTGATTTGTACATTTTCAGAAAATGTGACCCACAAGTTTGGTATGAATAACTGACGGTATAACAGATGTAGACCCTTCAGTGACACCACCAACTCACTTTATATAGTTATGACTCATACCAAATGGCGATCGCCAGCCCAGGAGCGAGAAGCAAAATCGATTTATGACGAAACAAAAGTCAGAAGTGATTAGGCTGTGTCGACCTAGGCTATGTAAATACTTGGGTCAGATTTTCAGAAAATGTACTATTCACCTTCACCGATCCTCTCAAATAACCCACATTTAAGACAAAAATAAGCTTCAAAATGCAGTTTAACATAACAAAACTGATACTTTAAATCAATACTATACCAAATATACTCAGATATACCCGGTATTCTTCATTTGTCGGGCTCATTTAGCAGAATTTCCTAAATGTGTAGAGCTGGCAATTGTACATTTTCTGGAAATCTGACCCACTTACGCCTATTGCGCACCAGACACAATTTACAACAAACAGATTGACACAAGCCAATGTGACGTCATTATTCACATCTGCCCCCTAGCGGCACGTATATACGTTACAGATGGGCGATATTAGGGCAACTAGAGTGTCCCCAAGTGGACCGGAAGTTGAATTAACGAGGCACAAATGTAATAAGGCCGGCGTGGTGTATAGCGAAATATGTGCCCCTTTGCCGTGCCAGCACCGCGGCGTTGTATAACGGCAGTGCAGTGTTAGTGATCCATACTGTTGCTATTTTGGAAATCAATATTGTTGTGATAATAGTATTATTTGTTTTTTCTGCCTGTCGGTGTATTTCTAGGGGCAATGTCTGGTGGGGTGGTGCCATAGTAGTGGTGGTGGTGGTGGTGTGGGGGGGGGGGGGGAGTAGTATAGAGGGAGAGGAGTTAGGCCCAGGTGACTGGGTGTCTGGCTGGGGCTCCTGGTCATGGAGGAGGTTAGAGAGGCAGAGGGAGAGAGAGAAGGGAATACTGAGTGGAAGAGAGGAGAGAGAGGAGAGGGAGACATAGAGGGATAGATGGATGAGAGAGAAGAGAGGGAGAGAGAGGGGGAGAGAGGAGAGAGAGGAGAGAGAGAGGAGAGAGAGGGGGAGAGGAGAGAGAGGAGAGAGAGGAGAGGGGAGAGAGTGGAGAGAGAGGAGAGGGAGAGGAGAGAGAGGAGAGAGAGGAGAGAGAAAGAGAGAGAGAGGAGAGAGAGAGGAGAGAGAGGAGAGAGAGGAGAGAGAGAGGAGAGGGAGAGGAGGGAGAGGAGGGAGAGGAGGGAGAGGAGGGAGAGGAGGGAGAGGAGGGAGAGGAGAGAGAGGAGGGAGAGGAGGGAGAGAGGAGAGAGAGAGGAGAGGGGGAGGATGGAGAGGAGAAAGAGGAGAGGGAGAGGAGAGAGGGATAGGAGAGAGAAAAGGAGAAAAGGGAAGACTGAGACGATGAGAGAAGGGAGAGAAAGAGGAGGGAGGGATGAGAGATAGGTATAGAGAGAGAGGGGGAGGGAAAGGAAATATTGAAGAAAGAGAAAGAGGGACAGAACGCAGAGAGAAAGGGGGAGATGTGTGAGAGAGAGTGTAGAGAGGGGGAGAAGGGGAGAGAGAAAGGGAGAGACGAGAGAGAGGCAGTATAGAGAGAGAGGGAATGAAAGAGGGAAAGGGAGACAGGAGTGAGAGGGAGTGTAGAGTGTAGAGAGGGAGAGGGGGTGAAGGGGAGAGGGAGTGGGAGAGTAGAGAGAGAGGGGATGAGAGAGGGGGACAATGTAGAGAGAGAAAGGGAGAGTTATAATAGCTATTTGATAAACATAGTCTACGAAGATAAAATACGGTTTATTGATTGATAAGCGCTGTTTTATGTGGGGAACACTGCTTCTGAAATGAAAACTGTGCGAAATCAATGTGAGATAGGCATACTGTTTCTATAAACAGAAAAAAACTACCTATAAACAAAATTCCTTTGCCTATCGAAGTTTCACTTTCACTTTCACTTTGAGAAACACTGTTTTATCTTGATAAACACTATTTATCGGACTGAAAAACACTGTTGTACCTCGATAAATACTGTTTATCGAATTGGAACCCAAAGGTCTTTCCATAGGCGAGACAAAGATTGATTGCCATATTATAGCTGGACCGACACGTGTAGAGCTTTGGGGATTCATTTGAATGAAATGTATTTCGAGCAACTCAAAGTCGTATAGTCATAGGATCCTTCTGATATAAATGGGCCATATTTTCAGAAAATGTACAATTGGCAGCTCTACGCATGTACTAAATTGTGCTAAATTAGGCTGAGATTTGGCCAATACTGGGTTAATTCAAGTATATTCGGCATAGCATTGATTCTAGAAATCGGTTTGGTTAGGTTAAACTGTATTTTGAACTTTATTTCTGTCTGAAATTTGGGTTATTTGAGAGGATTGGTGAAGGTGAATTGTACATTTTCTGAAAATCTGACCGAAATATATTCTCTTTTCTCACTTTAATTATTGTCATATTCGCTGCTCATGTCCAGTACAAGACTAAGACATTAAAAAATTAAAGGTAACTCGGTAGAAATGGAACACTTCTTTCATATAGACATGAAGACCTATTTGGGTCAGATTTTCAGAAAATGTACAACTCAACTTCGCCAATCTTCTCAAACAACCCAAATTTCAGACGAAAATAAAGTTCAAAATACAGTTGAACCTAACCAAACACATTGCAAGAATCACCCCAATGCCAAATATACTCAAATTTACCTAGTATTGACCAAATTGCAGCCTAATTTAGCAGAATTCACTAAATGTGTACAGCTGCCAATTGTACATTTTTAAAAAATCTGACCTATTTGTCCTATTCACATAATGTAACATCGAGCAGTTTGGCAAATAAAATATTTTCTTATCTGATCTTATTTGTAAAAGAACCAATGCTGAATGTATAGAAGGTAATTTAAACGTGGTCTCAACTTTTCCTTTCCAGGTTTACACTGGGTCAAGAACGAGGAAAAGAAGTGTGGCACGCATGCGCAGTATTGATTACTCTATTGGTTGCCTAGGCAACAGATCTGTGGTGTTGTAAGAGCAATGGCCGACATTCAAACCCTATTTCACTCCAGTGTTCACAGCTAGAGTTTTAGCACAGGGGGAGCCCAGGGGGATCCGAGTGAGTGAGTGAGTGAGTGATTGAGATTGGTTGCTTTACGTCCTTATCAGCACATTGAAGTGTTATATCAAGGGTGGGAGAGCTGAGAGGGAGTGAGTGAGTGAGATTGGTTGCTTTATGCCCTTATCAACACATTTACTATGGTTATATCAAGGGCGGGAGAGCTGAGAGGGAGGCAGCTTATGATCTTACCCAGGAAATAGAGATAGAGAAGAAGGGAGAGAGAGACAGAGAAAAGAGACAGAAAGGCACTTTATGATCATAACCAGGAAATAGAGACAGAGAAGAAGGGAGAGAGAGACAGAAAAATGGACAGAAAGGCACTTTATGGTCATACCCAGGAAATAGAGATAGAGAAGAAGGGAGAGAGAGAGACAGAGAAAAGAGACAGAAAGGCACTTTATGGTCATAACCAGGAAATAGAGACAGAGAAGAAGGGAGAGAGAGACAGAAAAATGGACAGAAAGGTACTTTATGGTCATACCCAGGAAATAGAGATAGAGAAGAAGGGAGAGAGAGAGACAGAGAGAGACAGAAAGGCACGTTATGATCATACCCAGGAAATAGAGATAGAGAAGAAGGGAGAGAGAGACAGAAAAAAGAGACAGAAAGGCACTTAAACCCAGGATCCACCCAGGGGGATCTTAGTACCCTTCTTGTACTTCTTCAAACGATCACATGGGTGAAATCGCCAGAAAATGTACAATTTGCCTTCACCAATCCTCTCAAAAAATCAAAATGTAAGACAAAACTAATGATTAGAATTCAGTTCAACACCAAACAGATCGTTTGAATCAAGGCAATATCAAATATACCCAGATATACCTAGTATTAACCATTTCTCAGTCTACTTTAACAAAATTTACTAAATATGTAGATCTGAATATTTTACATTTTATGAAGATCTAACCCATATAGTCATGACATCTTGGGAAGAGCCAGCTGTTTTCTGAATAGGATTTCAGGCTGTGTAGGACCGTATTATGGGTGGAACAACTTCTAGAAGGGTTTAACAATGTAATCCCACCTCCTCCTTTCACCTTACTCTTCCTTTCTCCCCTTCCTCCTCCCCGTCCCCTTCTCCTGTCACTTCCTTCTCCTGCCACCTCCACCTTTTCTTCCCTCCCCTCTTCCCTCCCCCCCTCCAACTCCGCTCTCTCCCTCCTCCTGCCCTCTCTCCTCCCCTCCTCCTGCCCTCTCTCCTCCCCTCCCCTGCCCTCTCTCCTCCACTGCCCTCTCTCCCTCCTCCTCCCCTCTCACTCGTCCCCTCCCTCCCTCCTCCCCCCCCTTCTCCCCCATCTCTTCTCTCTCCCCTAACCTCCTCCCCTCCTCCCCCTCCTCCCATCCCTCCTCCCCTTCGGCCCCTCCCTCCCCTCCCTGCTTCCTCTCTTCCCCTAACCTCCTCCCCTCCTCCCCCTCCTCCCATCCCTCCTCCCTTTCGGCCCCCTCCCTCCCCTCCCTGCTTCCTCTCCTCCCCTCACTCCTCCCCTCCTTTCTCCTCTCCCCTCCCTCCCTCCTCCCCTCCCTCCTCCCCTCCCCCCCTCCCTCCCCCTCCTCCCCTCCCCCTGTACACTGTCCCGCGCAACGTATCCGCGCGATACGAAAATGAATACGAATTTCTTGTACCCACTTTTGATACAATTTTTTTCGTCTCAGCGTATTCGCGCGGCGTTTTTCGTACCTGCGACGGGTACCTGGGAAAGCTAAAGGATTAGGATTAGGCTGGCCGGCCAGTGCCAGACAAACTGGCATGACCATTAGTGCATGACGGCCACTAGTGTAGAACCACTGATGCCAAACAGAGAAAAAACTTACCTATGCTTGGGTTCGATCTAAGAACCTTGGGGTTCACAAGCGAGCATCCTAACCACTACACCACAGAACCAGCTGTAAGTTAGTCCTCAAGGAATCACTCTGGATGATAATAGTGTGTGTGAGAGAGAGGGAGAGAGAAATGCAGACAAGGACAGAAAGAGAAAGAGGGGAGAGGCAGACAGGAGGATTGCAATTGAAAGAAAGTAAGAAAGAGATGGGCGGGAAAGGAGAGGAAGAGCAGGGAATGTTTTTTTTCATGAATATATATTGAATATATCCAGGTATATGTGTGATGAGTTACAGGAAAATGTGCCAGAATAGAAAAAAAACTCAACAATATTTCTTTCTGCTTTAGATAGCTCATAACTCCCTCAAAATGCGTCCGATCTGAATATAAAAATTATCCCCGAACCCCATGAATGTCAGGAAGACAGCCATGTTTTCAGATTTATAATCAGGCTATTACTTTCTTCGTAAATAATTAGTTCCGTCGGCCGCATCAAGTCGTTCGAACCGATATAAAATGCATTTTATATCATTATTATATAAACATAGGTGTAGGAGTCGAAATATTAGTCCCAGCCTTCCCAAACTTCACATGCATTATGCTCATATACCCTGCTATATGTACACCAACGATTGTAGAGATTCAATGAATTTTATTTTTTCTAAAAAAATCTTTAGACATTTCTGCACCTATGTAGTTCTCAAAACTCAATACGAAAAACGGAGCGCGAATACGGAGCATATCATATTTCGTCTTTGTGATTCAAACCACCGTTTTTCGTATCAGAAGTTCACGCAATTTCGTCACCACAGTTCACCAGTAGCGTTCGTGGTGCTCGGTAGACAAAAATCGTCACACTGAAGACGAAAAAGCTCGCTGCTCCGTATCGCCCGGGTACGGTGCGCGGGAGAGTGTAAGGGAGGGTGCATTAATCCCCCACAGGGAGCGTTCATTGACCTTCACTACCTGTTGTCTCACAATACGATCCCTGTGTGTAATTAGTACAAGTGCCTGGGGCACACATTGTGACGTTATGACAGACAGGGTGATTTCCCAGACATACATACATATAGATTAACAATACAGCACATATCTATCCTACTGTATTATACTTAACCAGACATCAATAATCGATAATCAATTGAATAATGATAGGTAGACGGAGCATATGACACCAAACGTGTATGAATGGTAGCCTGGTGGCATCTGTTGTGTCCCAGAGTTGTCATCTGTACGATATATGTAATATTACAGGTTTTTCCCTTTTTTTGCACATATTACGCATAGCCAAAATACATTACTAAGACACCTTTTCCTATTACCAACTAGATATTCTTATTCCTGGAACAAATGTTTCATGGCACTGACTATTTCTTCATTACCAAGATCTTTTCTCCCATTACAAGGAGTCTTTTTACTATTACCACTCCCCTATTACCTATGACCTGCGTCATCTGCTGTTATGACACATTGCAGAGGTTTTTTTTAAATATGACAGTTAGGACTGCTTCCTTTTTGCTTCTTTTCTAATCATCATGGATAGACTTGTGCACCTTGATTATTTTTATAATCTAAAAAAATATCAATATATACAAATAAATGCAATTCATCCACCACAACCACTATTTCTTGGGCATTATCAACAAAACAATTATTAAACTGATTATTCTTTAACAGAAATGAAATGTATCATATAATAACCAACTTTTCTTTGCTCGGATTTCTTGTCTATGTGTATTGCCTAAGGGACTTAGTGCTAGTCTACTGGCCACTACTCAGACACCACATAGTAGTATATGAAAATGAGCAATTGACTCTGGTGTAAGAAAGATGGCTATGTGGATATCTTTGTGAGAGAATGAAAATCCCAAATCCAAGAAAGTATCTCTTTGGATATTAAGATATCCATAAGTCATGTTGATTATGTGTTGTAATATCTTAGAAAAGGAAAATGATATTTGAACAAGAAAAATGTTGGATATCTTGAATATTTACTATAACACATTTTTATTGTGACAGTTTGGGGACAAAACAGCATCTACTAGTTATACAACCATAGAGAGAAAGTACATGTAAGATTCCACATAAAGCCAAACTAACCTTAGTAATAGAAACACTATACGATAACCACTATAAGCTTTAATAAAACGGCCTCCTATACTGACCACCTCATGCCATTTCTTGCTTAAGGTACTAGTGCACCAAGCCGATTCTCTTGCGATTCTCATGAGATTTATTGGATCAGGGCATTTTGCGCCACAAAATCGCATGAGAATCAGCTTAGATGTGTACATTTGTAGATGGGTCAAATTTTCAGAAAATGTACAATTGGCAGCTGTACACATTTAGTAAATTCTGCTAATTTAAGCTGCAATTTGTTCAATACTATGTAAATTCGAGTATATTCGGCATTGCATTGATTCTAGCAATCTATTTAGTTAGGTTGAACTGAGTTTTGAACTTTATTTTCGTCTGAAACTTGGGTTATTTGAGAAGATTGGTAAAGTTGAATTGTACATTTTCTGAAAATCTGACCCAGATGGTCAATATTCACCAATTCATCAAACACTCAGATGTGCTTGCATCGTGTATTGTCAAATGTCAAATGACTACTGCTGGCCTCAGCTATTACAACAACAATCTGACCAAATCTGGGTCACATTTTCAGAAAATATACAATTCAGCTTCACCATTCCTCTCAAATAACCCAAATTTCAGACGAAAATAAAGTTCAAAATACAGTTCAACCTAACCAAACAGATTGCTAGAATCAGTGCAATACCGAATATACTCGAATTTACCTAGAATCACAGAATTACAACCAGTGTGTAAGGTCTATTCTAGCCTCTCCTTATTCTCTACCACTCCCTCCCCTCCACTGTACATTTCACACAATACACCACCCCTCAGCTCTTGTCCAACCAATGATCGATCACCAGCAAAATGAAACGCAACGCCCTTCCCAACCCCCCACTCACTCCCTCCCTCCCTCCCCCCTCCCCCAACCTCCCCCTCCCCCCTCCCCCAACCTCCCCCTCCCCCCTCCCATCCCTCCTCCAGCCGTCCAGCAGCTAAGCCCCATGTTGCATGCCAATTAAACCCGGGATTTTCTACTGTATGTAAGAGGGGGAGGGTCATTACATATATATTGATTGCAGTGTGTGTGTGTGTTGGAGGATGGTTTATATTGATGGCACGTGCTGGTTCTTGGGTCAGATATTCAGAAAATGTACTTATTCCAAACCAATTCACCCTCAAATAATCCAAATCTAAGGGAGGAATGACTTTCAGAATAACACAAGGAAAGAGAAATCTTTAGTCATCATAGCGGAACTCCACATGTACAATTCACTTTCACCAATCCTCTCAAATAAGCCACATTTCAGACGAAAATAAAGTTCAAAATACAGTTCAACCTAACCAAACAGATTGCTAGAATCAATATAATGCCGAATATACTCGGATTTACCTAATATTGACCAAATTGTAGTCTAATTTAGCAGACGTTACTAAATGTGTACAGCTGCCAATTGTACATTTCCTGAAAATCTGACCCGTAAGCTCAGGAAGGGACAATGCTGTGTGTGAATTTCTACACATGTTCCCTGTACTTCGGTGGGTGGGTATACACATTGTACCGCCTGTATTGGTCAAGTCGCCAGAAAATGTACAATTCTCTTTCATCAATCCTCTCAAATAACCAGAGTTCAAGACATAAATAAAGTTCAAAATACAATTTTTAAAAACATCATCAAATAGATAATTTCCATCAACACCATCTCAAATCTACTCAGATACACCGAGTATTCATCGTTTTGAGTCTAATTTAGCAGAATATACTAAATGTGTAGAGCTGCCAATTGTACATTTTCTGATGACCTGACCCGTAAAGGACATTCATACCAGCTGGGATTGGTAAGTAGGAGCGATTTTTTCCTTCCGACTGGTGGAGGAATTCTTACACAAAAGTTAATTTTCCTGGCCTATGCAACAGCCCGGTTTGCTTTATAGGGGACTTGAATCCTAATCATAAATCCTAAAGGGTGGTCTCCACTGGCTGCGGTAAGCTCTGCGGTAAGCTTTGCGATGGTGTTGTGCTGGTTCTGTAGGTGGAGAGGAATGACAAGATCATGCCTACATGGTTCACTGGCCATGTAGGCAGGACCTCGCCACTTCTCACCATCACAGCACCATCGCAAGGCTTACAGCAGAGCTTACCACAGAGCTTACCGCAGCCAGTGGAGACCACACTTAATTCGCATGGAATTCTGGGAAATGGGAATTATGGTACAGTGTGAAATCGATAATATCATGTTCAGCATGGAATATTAATCAGTGCACTAATGTCAATATCCATGTGTTATACATGTTTCCATAACACAACCCTCCATCTTTCCCATCATACATTTGGTTTTCATAGACTATACACGCTATGATATTGGGGAACACATTCTTGCAAATTGGTCCTAGGTATGATCATAAAAGTGCCTTTCTGTCTCTTTTCTCTGTCTCTCTCTCCCTTCTTCTCTATCTCTATTTCCTGGGTATGACCATAAAGTGCCTCTCTGTCTCTTTTTCTCTGTCTCTCTCTCCCTTCTTCTCTATCTCTATTTCCTGGGTAAGACCATAAAGTGCCTTTCTGTCTCTTTTCCCTGTCTCTCTCTCCCTTCTTCTCTATCTCTATTTCCTGGGTAAGACCATAAAGTGCCTTTCTGTCTCTTTTCCCTGTCTCTCTCTCCCTTCTTCTCTATCTCTATTCCCTGGGTAAGATCATAAACTGCCTCCCTCTAAGCTCTCCCGCCCTTGATAGAACCTTCAATGTGTTGATAAGGGCGTAATGCAACCAATTTCACTCACTCACTCTAGGAATTTTCTATACATATGCACTGTAATAGACATTAGCACTGCACATGCAAACCCCCTATTGACAATTAAAGAATGTACCTTCAATAACTTACAACAGTTAGAGCTACAAACTGAATTTGAACTTCACATAAACTTATTGTTATCTACTATGGTATTACTATGTTATGTTTATATTCCCACCCATCACAAAAAAGGAAGAAAATGTATTCCTGATTTCCCACAGACAATTCTTTCCTTGGCTTATGCAACAGGCCCCAGTTGTATAAGCTCAGGAAGGGAAACTAGTGTGTGGGAATTTCTACACATGCTCCCTGTACTTGAGTGGGTGGGTATATGTGATGTGTTTTAGGAAAATGAGTCACAAGTCGCAAAATTGATATTTTTCAAAGTGTTTTTATCACAAGATCTCTTTATTGTAATGTTCTGATATTTAGAGGGTTTAGCATTTATAGTCATATAAATCAGCGTAGTAAATTCCAGGACATTGTAATAAATATATACGTTTTGAAGGCCTTCATATGGAGTATATTTACCCATCCAGAAATATTGCAAACTTTTTTTCAAAAATAAAAATATCAAACTTAATAAATAGAAATAGATAGTGTTTACTATCATTGGAATCAGCTTGATCTCATCTTTTCGAATATGGTGATATCTCAAAATCCATATTTTGCGACTTATGACTTATTTTCCTAAAACGGATCACATATGGGTCAGATTTTCAGAAAATAGACAATGCTGTGTGTGAATTTCTACACATGCTACTTGAATCATAATCTTGAATCTTAATTCGCATGGAATTCTGGGAAATGGGAATTATGGTACAGTGTGAAATCGATAATATCATGTTCATCATGGGATATTTATCAGTGCTCTAATGTCAATATCCATGTGTTATACATGTTTCCATAACACAAACCACTCCATCTTTCCCATCATGCATTTAGTTTTCATAAAATATACAAGCTATTATATTTGTATTTTCATGTTGTTTATATCATATCATATTGTTTTATTATGAATCGCAACCCATGGTTATTATTAATTTAACAATATGTAAACCACACCATTTATGAATGGTCCTAGTCTAAATAACAGTCATTTTATTCTCTTGCCATTTTACTTAGATACCAATGTAGATAACTGTACTTTAGAAAAGGTAACGGCTGGAAGAGCTGGCACCTTCCCAGAGGCCTGTAGACCTGTTTGTCTAACTCATTGTATAATTTGGACAAATAAAAGATTATTCTATTCTATTCTATATTGGTGAACACATCCTTGCAATTTTCTATACATATGTTGCTAAATAGTTGTATGCCAGACCTGAACTGTATCTATCCCAGTGTGCATTGTAATAGACATTAGTACTGCACATGCAAATCCCCTATTGACAATTAAAGCCAGTGCATTAAATGGATCCTACATTTCTAAGGTTATCCTATAGAGTATATTGAGCTACCTTACTAGTAATTGTCCACCCAGAAATATGGTAAAAAAGTTTCTAAACATAAAAAGATAAAGAAATACATCATTGGAAACTATCTAATATGTGTTGCGTTACAGGGAAATGAGTCACAAGTCGCAAAAAATGAATTTCGAGATATCATCATATTTGAAAAGATTAGATCAAGCCGATTCTAATGGTAGTAAACAATAGGACATATAAGTAGTGTTTCTATAATTTAAGTTTGATATCTTTATTTTTGAAACTATCTAATAATTATAATCCGTCCAAATAGATGGTATCTTAAACTCATGACTGATCTGTCTGAGACACATCACATATGGGTGAAACCGCCAGAAAATCTACAATTCCTCTCCACAAATCCTCTCTAATAACCGAAATTTTAGACAGAAATCAGATTGAAACCTCAGTTCAACATAACCAAACAGACTTTTTGAATAAAGGCAATACCAACTACACCCAGATATACCTAGTGTTGACGATTTTTTTGTTCAATTTAGCAGAAATGACTAAATGTGTTGATCTGCCAATTGTACACTTTCGGAAAATCTATATACTTACTTTAAAATGCCTGAGATCAACTAGATCCCAGGTCTCTCGAGATCTCCAAGATATCTCTTATTTCCTTTGATAACCACGTGGCATCATTCTACATGGGTCAGATTCTCAGAAAATGTACAATTGGCAGCTCTACACATTTTGAAAAATCCTCCTAATTTAGGCTGAAAAATGAAGAATACCGGGTATATCTGACTACATTTGGTATCGCATTGATTTAAAGTATCAATTCTTTTATGTTAAACTGCATTTTGAAGCTCGATTTTGTGGGTTATTTGAGAGGATTGGTGAAGGCGAATTGTACATTTTCTGAAAATCTGACCCACATATCGAATAACTTTATTGCTTAGTTACCCTGGGACTTTAGTGGCAATGATACCCTTTAGTTAGGTTTCTCTGTGTGGTACTTCTAGGCTTATTGTTTACCCGCTCTGTTCCTACAACCTAGTTTGTGTTCCTCTAGTGAGCTACCTGTAGGTCTAAAGTAGGTTGATTTATTGATCGACGACCAGCCGTCTTAAAGGAACCATACATCTCTCACTCCCTGCATGGTTGTATAGAGGGGTATGTATGGGTCAGATTTTCAGAAAATGTACAATTCAACTTCGCCAATCTTCTCAAATAACCCAAATTACAGACGAAAATAAAGTTCAAAATACAGTTCAACCTAACCAAACAGATTGCTAGAATCAATGCGATGCCAAATATACTCGAATTTACCTAGTATTGACCAAATTGCAGCCTGATTTTGCAGAATTTACTAAATGTGTACAGCTGCCCAATTGTACATTTTCTGAAAATCTGACCCATGTATATGTATATGTCATGTGTTCCAGGAAAATGAGTCACGAGTCGCAAAATTGATATTTTTCAAAGTGTTTTTTTACCAGATCTTTTTATTGGAATGTTCTGACTTTTGGAGGGTTTAGGACTGATGTGAGAGCATCAAGTCATGTAGAACACACTATAACTGTAGCACGTGCCTGCCTATAGGGGGCCTATGGGTCAGATATTCAGAAATTGTACAATTTGCAGATCTACATATTTAGTCAATTCTGCTAAATTTAGAAATGATCAATACTAGGTATATCTGAGTATATTTGATATTGCATTAATTCAAACAATCTATTTGGTTATGTTGAACTGAATTTTGAACCTCATTCTTGTCTTAAATCTGGATGATTTGAGAGGATTGGTGAAGGCAAATTCGACATTTTCAGGCGATTATTTCACCCATGCCTTCACCAATCCTCTCAAATAACTCAAATTTAAGACAGAAATGCGCTTCAAAATGCAGTTTAACATAACAGAACTGATACCTTGAATCAATGCCATACCAAATATACTCAGATATAGCCAGTATTCTTCATTTTTCAGCCTAATTCAGCAGAACTTCCCAAATGTTTAGAGCTGCCAATTGTACATTTTCTAAAAATCTGACCCATATAGGCATTCCTGCACTTGTGCCTTGCTGGATGCACAGGCCTATTCACATACCCTTGACACCATCACTTACAACCTCACTATCTCAAGATTTATATTGAAAATAAATCCATAACATCCACTGATAAGATCGGCAGAGGCCATTAGTGCTCCTCAGTTATCCTTCTTCCCCACCCTTATCATATCTCTCCCTGCCCCCACTGAGTCAGATAGTCCTCGTTAATGTGTTTATGTCTCCCACTCCCTCGCTGCACGCTTTAGCGACAGCCTTGTGTATGCATGCCTAACTCAATCTAACAGAAGCATGAGTACAAAGTTGCAAAAATGATATTTTTCAAAGTGATTTATTCACAAGTGTTCTTTGTTAGATTTTTATAATTCTTGGGGGGTTAAGTGTTGTTAGTAGCATGTATACGTGAGCCAAATTTCAGGAATGTGGATTGAATATATCCTTGCATTTCTATAGGAGGATATTTAACTACTTTACTAGTGATTGCCCACCAAAAAATACCAAAACCCAAAACTTGTTTTCAAAAATAAATATATCAAATATATAAAATGTAGAAACACTTCTTAGATGTCCGTCATGTTTACTACCGTTGGAATCCGCTTGATCTCATCTTTTCACATATGATGATATCTAAAAATATTTTTTTTCAAACTGTGACTCATTTTACTAAAACACATCACACTGATATCCCTTGTGAATGTGTTTATGCCCGCCTCTCCCCCCCCCCCCCTCTCCGCATGCTTTAGGGTCAGATTTTGAGAAAATGTACAATTGGCAGCTGTATACATTTAGTAAATTCTGCTAAATTAGGCTGCAATTTGGTCAATACTAGGTCAATTCGAGAATATTCGGCATTGCATTGATCCTAGCAATCTGTTTGGTTAGGTTGAACTGTATTTTGAACTTAATGTTCGTTTAAAATTTGGGTTATTGGAGACGATTGGCGAGGTTGAATTGTACATTTTCTGAAAATCTGACCCGTTTATGCCCGCCTCTCCCCCCCCCCTCTCCCCATGCTTTATCTACAGCCTTGTGGCTTCTCTTAGACGACGCCATGTTGGTCTTTGTGTTCAATATTTCAGCCCAAGGGCGTTGGCTTCTGGTTCAATATCAAAGTAGAAATTGATACCGACAATGAATACAGTTTCGACTTACAATGAACGGATTTTGTTTGATTTGAATGCGCTAATATCAATGCACAAACACAAGGGATTCAATTCAGCTAACAAGACCAGCTTCTGAGAATCCATTCTTGTAGACGTTATTGAGCGATTATGATCAAGATATTGCTTTCTTTGTCATAAGGACACAAGCAATGATGCAAGTCTAACCAGATTAATAGGTCCAAACCATGGTCCCTCCCAAGGCTATTATCATTCCATCTGAGCTGAGGAAGTCATTCCATGCTAAGCTAAATAAATCATTGCTTGGTAAGCTAATGAAATCATCCCATGCTAAGCTAAGGAAATCATCCCATGCTAAGCTAAGAAGTCATTGCTTGGTAAGCTAATGAAATCATCCCATGCTAAGCTAAATAAACCATTGCTTGGTAAGCTAATGAAATCATCCCATGCTAAGCTAATGAAATCATCCCATGCTAAGCTAAGGAAATCATTCCTAGCTAAGCTAAGGAAATCATTCCTAGCTAAGCTAAGGAAATCGTCCCATGCTAAGCTAAGGAAATCATCCCATGCTAAGCTAAGGAAATCATTCCAAGCTAAGCTAAGAAGTCATTGCTTGGTAAGCTAGGAAAAAGGCCCCTATGCTATGAATTTCAATGAAATGGTATTCTTTAGCATGAAATTCTCATGCTAAGCTTAAAGATAATCCATCCCATGCTGTGCTAAGAAGATCATTTCATTCTAAGCAAAATTCATCATTAACCAAAGTAACTGATTTCATGTTCAGCATTGGCTATACTTGTATGGCCCCATGTCGGGAACATGTATTATACATTATATGGTAATCCCCAGCATTACACCAGCATCCAACCGGATCAATGGTATTACATATACATGTTCCATGTGCTTCTGCTTATTTACATAGATGGGTAAGATTTTCAGAAAATGTACAATTGGCAGCTGTACACATTTAGGAAATCTTGCTAAATTAGGCTGAAAAATGATGAATACCGGGTATATCTGAATATATTTGGTATCGTGTTGATTTATATTATCTGTTTTGCCATGTTAAACTACATTTTGAAGCTCATTTCTGTCTTAAATGTGAGTTATTTGAGAGGATTGGTGAAGGCGAATTGTACATTTTCTGAAAATCTGACCCAGATAAGTCAGTCCCACAAGTTATGACTACCATCTGTTACAATGTTAGCCTTATGTTCTTAAGTTCTCTAAAAAGGGATGCATATCACCAGATTCAGAAATAGTGTTGCAATACAGTTGCTCTAGAAGCGACTTGTGTATACGTAGCATTGCTTTCTCACAATCATTGATTCAGGTATTCATTTGACTCGTATACTGCATTTGTAATGTGTTTCAGGAAAATGAGTCATGAGTCGCAAAATTTTCCAAAGTGGTTTATTTATAAAATACCTTTGTTGGAATATTCTAATTCTTAGGATGTTTAATGCTGCTAGTGACATTAATACATGAACAAAATTTCAAAGCAATATATTGAATATATCTATGTATTTCTAAGGTCATCTTATACAGTATATTTAGATTCTTTACTAGTAAATGTCCGCCCAGAGATATTTCAAACTTTTTTTCACAAATGAAAATATCAAACTTTAAATATAGAAATACTTATTTTGATGTCCTACTGTTTACATTATTGGAATCAGGAAAGATTCCAACATTATTGGAATCATTGGAATCAGCTTGGTCTCTTTTCTAATATGATGATATCTCAAAATCCATTTTTTGCGACTTGTGACTCATTTTCCTTCAACACATCTCATATGTTTCCTTGCACAGGAAGGTTTTATATTTAGAAAATATTTTATTCAGGTCTACAATATTTCCACACGTATGAGTATGAATATTTTCAGGGCAGCCTGATTTAAACAAATAGAGAAAATATATATTATACATCAACTCTGTTTAGGAAAGCACAAGTTACGTTATTAATATTAATATAAGATAGTTGTATATAGTTACTCATTTAAGGTACAATTCAATAGGATATAGCATACAGGATAATTTATGGAAGCTTGGTGTAGGAAATAGATGGAACCTAGCAAGGGGGAAGTCTGTACACTTGTTATTGACCAAGGGAGCGCGGGAAGATAGAGGGCGTTAGCCCGAGATCTTCTGCGCTCCCGAGGTCACTAACAGGTGTACAGACTTCACCCGAGCTTTGTTCCATATTTATTACACCCCATTAATAAATAAAAAATATAATTAATTAAAAATAAAAGAAGTAATTTAAGTTTTTGGTGGACCTACTTGTTGTATGTGCCAAGGGTGACATAACTCACATGTTATGCACCACTTTGACCAAGTGTGACATACAATGCTGAAGGTATAGGAAGCAACATCACAGGGGTGTAATAAGGCTTTAACTGGAAGCATGTGTGTAATGCCGCTAGGTACAGTGTAGCTGGGGATCAATGGATACATCATAACATGTAAATAACTATATTGACATGTCTCACCATGGAGTAATGCTATAATGTTTCCATCAAAGGCTAACACATGAGTACAGGTAAATCCGTTTGTTTGACTGCTGAGATCAGTTCACACCTGAACAGTCTGCCATTTGTGATGCGTTTCAGGAAAATGAGTCATAAGTCGCAAGATATAGATTTTGAGATACCATTATATTTGAAAAGAGGAGATCAAGCCGATTCCAATGGTGGTAAACATTAAGGATATTTCATTAGTATTTCTATATTTTCTTTTTGATATTTATATTTCTGAAAAAAAGTTTTCAATATTATTGGTTGAACTGTTACTAGTAAAGAAGGTGAATGTATTCCATAGGATGATCTTAGAAATCCATTGATATATTTAATACACTATCCTGAAATTTGGTTCATGTATCCATAAGACCTATATGACTAGATTCCCCCAAAATGAAAATATTCCAAAAAGGAGATATTGTGAATAAATGACATTTAAAAATATGAACTTTGCCACTTGTGACTCATTTTCCTGAAACGCATCACATTTGCTATTTATTACACACTGGAATAATCATAAGCTGGGGGTGCAGTTTGGACCATAATTACACACATGAGCAATTAAATCCTGTTTCTATAATTATATATAACTCCATGGTGACCATTGACCATCAATCAAATACAACAGCAGTCCTGACAGTTCCCAGCTTGCCATTGGGTCTAAGAACATCTGGGTCAGATTTCCAGAAAATGTACAATTGGCAGCTGTACACAATTGGTAAATTCTGCTAAACTAAGGCTGCGTTTCCACTGGCTCGCCCTTTTGGACCACTCATGGCCCACTCTTTTTTATTCTCTTGAGCGCATAACAAGCGAAGATTGAGCGAAACCAGAGCGATCTAATGGAATCGGTTCCTGCGCTCTCTGTACGCTCTAAAAAGTGCCTATTTGCGCTTCTTTAGAAGAGCGCAGGATGTTGCGCTCATATCTGCCCTGTTTGATTTGAGCGCAGCAGCACAAGGCTCTTTCTACCTGTTAAAGAAGCGGACCAAGAGCGCAGTGAGAGCGCACAAACGCATTTACCATTGATTTCATATAGGAAACAAGTGCAACAGTAGAATCTCAGTAGAATCGCTCTGCGCTTGTATTGCGCTAAAAATATTAGCGGATGAAGAGCGACTGACAAGCACCCCATAAACAAGCGCAGCAAGAGCGAGCAATGAGCGCAGATACAAGCAAACCAGTGGGATCCCACCTTAAGCTGCAATTTGGTCAATACTGGGTAAATTCGAGTATATTCGGCATTGCATTGATTCTAGCAATCTGTTTGGTTAGGTTTAACAGTATTTTGAACTTTATTTCCGTCTGAAATTTGGGTTATTTGAGAGGATTGGTGAAGGTGAATTGTACATTTTCTGGCGACTTCACCTATTATATATTTGCTGAATTACAAAACCCACACAAAAAACGAGCCTATGCACCTGTTCCTACCATCGGCCAGACAGCTCGGTCACGACCGTTTTATAAATCTATATAATAATGTGTACTACGTGTGGAGATATAGTTTCTGTTTCTGTTTGAAATTTTGGTTATTGGAGAGGATTGGCGAAGGTGAATTGTACATTTTCTACAGAGAAGTAAACTGTCCTCAGAAATACTTGCTGGTGTGGGGAGGGAGAGGGGGAGTGTGGGGAGGAGGAGGAGGAAGGGCAGGGAGAGGGTAGTACCAGCCGGTCACGTCTGGTCAACACTGGGTGTGTGCTGCCTAGTGTGGCAGGCCAATAGACACGTGACACTCTCACACACATGTGTACACACACCCACACACACCCACACACACCCACACACCCATACCCACACACACCCACACATACCCACACACACACCCACCCCCCACACACCCACACCCCCACACACACTCAGGCCGGGTGAACATGATGGTATGCATGTTGGTTGGATCAGGGTATGTGGTGTGTGAAATCGCTAGAAAATGTACAATTTACCTCCACCAATCCTCTCAAATAATCCAAATTTAAGACAGAAATCAGGTTTAAAATTCACTCCAACATAATAAAACAGATCGTTAGAATCAAGGCAATACCAAATATACCCAGATATACCTAGTGTTGACCATTTCTCAGTCTAATTTAATACAATTGACTAAATATGTAGATCTGCAGATTGTACATTATCTGAAGATCTGACCCTGGTGTGTAGGGGTCGATCGTGTGTTATGTAGTGGTGGAAGAAGAGGGATGAATTTAGGGGTGGGGTTGGGGAATGGGAGTAGGGTTGGGGGGGGGGGGAGGAGTGGGGGAGGGTATGGGGGCCTGAAGGAAGTGGAGGAGGAGAAAGGGTAGAGGTAGTGGAGGAGAGTGGGAGGGAATGGGGGAGGGAATGAGGGGGAAAGATGGAGAAAGAGAGTAAGCTAAGCTTTCTTATATCACTTAAAATGTCCATTCTACACTAATAAACCCTATATAATATAATAATTAACTAAAATATAGTTGGTTTCAGTTGCTTATAATGCTGAAAGCTCCTTCCAGAATTAACCTGTACGTATCAAAGCTTGTTATTGGCAATAAACACTTCAATACAAGATAATACTTGGCTGTACTTCATACAATTATATCTAATATTGAGCAGACAAGCGTTGCATGTGCAGAATATTGTCTAAGATGTTAACCACACAGAGGGAGGCAGATGAACATTTACCCACAGTATATCCCTCTAGTGTAGCCAGTATAAAGGCTATATCAGCTGGCAATGGTATATATGGGTCAGGTTTTCAGAAAATGTACAATTCACCTTCACCAATTCTCTCAAATAACCCAAATTTCAGACAAAAATAAAGTACAAAATACAGTTCAACATAACCAAACAGATTGCTAGAATCAATGCAATGCCAAATATACTCGGATTTACCTAGTACTGACCAAATTACAGCCTAATTTAGCAGAATTTACCGAATGTGTACAGCTGCCAATTGTACATTTTCTGAAATTCTGACCCATATATGGATTAAATCGTCAGAAAATTTACCATTGACAGCTCTACACATTCATTAAAAATGAGAAATACTAGATGTACTTGAGTATATTTGGTGCTGTGTTCATTTAAATTTGGTAATACTGAACTGTATTTTGAACATAATTCTCACTTTAAATTGACGATATTTCAGAGGATTGGTGAAAGTGAATTGTACATTTTCTGGCAATCTAACTCATGTGCTATTTTAAGAAAATGTACAATTCGCCTTCACCACTCCTCTCAAATAACCCACATTTAAGACAAAAAACAGGTTCAAAATGCAGTTTAACAAAACAGAACTGATACTTTCACTTGATGTGATACCAAATATACTCAGATTTACCCGGTGTTTATCATTTTTCAGCCAGATTTAGCAGAATTTCCTAAATGTGTAGAGCTGTCAATTGTACATTTTCTGGCGATCTGACCCATATATGAGTGGGAGTGTGGTCGGCCATTACAGTGTTTAGTTGTGTGTATACATGGCCTGACGTGCCAAGCTGTATTGATAGGTGCACATGTTACATGTACAGATCTCAGCCTACCCTTAGGCAAAGGAAAAAAGGTTTGTTTAGCTAACACAAGCAGGGAAAGAAGTGGAAATAGGGGATTTGCATGTGCCACTGCGCATGTCCACAGCAGTGCATGCTGGGATTGATTCTGTTGAAGTCTGACATACAAATAGTTGGCAACAATTTTATCGAAAATTTCAAGAATGTTGTCATCAATGTCATAGCCTGTATAAATGATCTACGAAAACCAAATGCATGTTGGGAACGATGGTGGCTTGTGTTATGGAAGCATGTATGGCAAATGGATATCGACATTAGAGCATAGATAAATATTCCATGCTGAACATGATATGTTTCCTATAGATTTTAAACTGTACCATCAGTCCCACAATTCCATGCGAATCAAGATTCAAAATGGCGGCTATGCAAATCCCTAATTATCAAAAAGCACATTTCCCTTGTTTAAAACATCTATTGTTACAGACATTTGTTCAATTCCTGGAGGTGGTTTTCTAAAGAGATTACCCCCCCCCCTTACCTATATCTCAGTCATATAAATCGGAAAGACACCTTTTTTTGTTGGCGTTATGGGTCAAGTTGCCAGAAAATGTACAATACGGGAGTTTCATAGCTACCATCGTGTGCTTGATTCACATGGAATTATGGGACTTTTATCTACAGAAATCGTGCCATGTTTAGCATATTTTCATAACACAAGTCCCCATCTTTCCCATCATGCTTTCTTACATCTTTTACACAAGCTGTGATATTGGTGAAATCATTTTTGCAATTGTCAGTAAAGATGTTGCTAAATATTTGTATGTCAAATTTGAACTGAATCTATCCCAGCGTGCACTGCAACAGTGAGCTTTGGTCTTGACTTGCTGTGTAAAAACGTGTAATAATAAAAAAAGAAAAATGTTCATACTCTGTCTCTTCATATGGTCCAGTCCCCACTGGAACCTATGACTGGATGATGCCAGTGCACTGGACCACCCAACCACCATCTCACCTCCCCTACTTCCATTATCAACACCTACTCAACCATCCAGTCCTTCTACAGCCTCCTAGTGGGGGTGGTGGGGGATGGGGGTGTATGTGTCCAGGAGAGAGACCATTTGCAATTTCAGTGGAACTCCAACATCTTCTCCTTCTCCTTGATAATATCAGCATATTCTAGACGGGTCAGATTTTCAGAAAATGTACAATTCGCCTTCACCAATCCTCTCAAATAACCCACATTTAAGACAGAAATGAGCTTCAAAATGCAGTTTAACATAACAGAACTGATACTTTAAATTAATGCGATACCAAATATACTCAGATATACCCAAATTTTTCCTTTTTTTAGCAGAATTTAGCAGAAACGACTAAATATATAGAGCTGCCTATTGTACATTTTCTGAAAATCTGATATACATGAATTGTATCTTGCTTTACATCAAGTGTATGACAAGAATTCTCTCATTGTCCTCCAAGATTCCCCTTAAAAAAATTACATCCTTTCAAATTCTCCTTCTAGCCCCCTCTTAAAAAATGACACCCCATCACATTCTCTTTCTAGCCCCCTCTTAACGGAAATTATACGCATCCAAATTCTCCTTCTAGCCCCCTCTTAAGACATTACTCCCATCCTAAGTTCTTCTCCTAGCACCCTCTTGAAATAAGAGCCCCCTTCCAAAGTTCTCCTTCCATCCCCTTCTTAAAGAAATGACCCCACTCCTCCAATTCTCTTCCTAACCCCCTTAAAGAAATAGCCCTCCCTCATTTATCCTCCTAGCTTACCTTAAAGCAATGTCCGCCTCTATTTCTCCTCCTAGCCCCCCTTAAAAAAATGACCCCTTAGTTCTCCTCCTAGCCCCCCTCAAAGATATGCACCCTCTCCCATTTTTCCTCCTAGCCCCCCCCCCCTTAAAGTAATGCCCTCCCCCTAGTTCTCCTCCAAGCCCCCCTCAAAGAAATGCCCCTCCCCCACAATGCAGCAGTCTGCCGGATGCTGGTGACCTGAGGCCGTGCACCTGGGATCAATAGAACACATTAAATTTATGTTTCTTATCGATCTACCCCCGCGCATGCCCCTGCGCATGTCTGAACACAACATCTGACAGGCGATCATACAAGGTGCCTGCAGGGGGAGGAGTGGGGGGGACTTGGTGGGTCAGGGTTGTATAGTGGTGGGTACACCTAGTACAGAGACATCACACCGTATATGGGTCAGATCGCCAGAAAATGTACAATTGGCAACTCAACACATTTAGGAAATTCTGCTAAATTTGGCTGAAAAACGAAGAATACCGGGTATATCTGGGTATATTTGGTATCACATTAATTTAAAGTATCAGTTCTGTTATGTTAAACTGCACTTTGAACTTTATTTTTGTCTTAAATATGGGCTATTTGAGAGGATTGGTGAAGATGAATTGTACATTTTCTTAAAATCTTACCCATATATGTACATACATCTAGGGAGTGTAAGTAGTCAATGACAGGGATGTACAGTAGCAGTTTCCCATAGGCTTAGCATTGCAGACATAATTATTCACTACTCGAGTAGTACATGACCATATATACCTTTAATGGGCGATGTATGATTCTTTAAGTCTATGGGGATTGTTTACGTCCGGTCAACACATTAGTACAAGTACGCAACAAATTTACGTTATTTGCCTGCTGCTTCCAGAATGTCTCTGTTTTAGGGTTAATAATAATAATAAGATTCTTTTATTTCATGACTAGGTTACAGAAAATACAGGTAGTACATAGATGGAACAAACTCGCTAGTGCGTACGTTCATTTGTTATGCACCGAGAGCCTCCGACGAAAGAGATTCGAGGGCTTTAGAAGAACACCGGGTCTTTATTTCCGAGGTAGACAGAGTCAACAATGAGAAGCGTTTACATGTGATACATCGCTTCTTTTTTCAAGACGACAGAAAAATATACCTTTTATATATCCAAGTATATTCATTATTTTTCATTTCTTCGTTTACATTACCTCCTTCGGTTTAAAACATAATATTTGTGCAGAAACCATAAATAAAAAGATAAACATTTGGAATCGCAGGTTTACAGATCAAGAAACGGCAAGACGTTACACAGAAATGACACCCTGTAGCAGAACTTACTAAATGTGTAGAGCTGCCACATGTTCCAATGTCCTTTAGCTCACAGATTGTGCCAGCTGGGATAAAAAATGCAAAATGTGTTGTTCTACAGCCCAGTTATACATACATGTGGATTTATATGTTACTCATATTTCTCAAACCGTATTCAATAGCTTCATTCATGCAGGTGTATAAGCCCGTATAGTGCCACTGTTAACCTACAAAGCTCAAAGCCTTTTTGAGTTGTTCAATGCAGCATGGTGACAAATGGACTTCCACAAGGCAGGTATCAGTCTTACTGTTGGAAGAGGCTTTCTATACCTTATATATTCATCATGACTCTACAATACTAAAGCATTTTAAACGTCCTTGCATTAAAGCAAAATAATGCAATGGACAAAACCACTCGAATGTATTTAAGTATTGGGAGAAGGAGAATAAAGCAAAGAAGAAGGAGGAGGAAGAGAAGATGGAAGAGTAGAATGAGGAAGCGGGAGAGAAACAGTAGGAGAAGAAGGAAGAAGAGGAGGAAAGAGAAGGAGGAAAGAGAAGGAGGAGAGAGAAGGAGGGAAGAGAAGGAGGGAAGAGAAGGAGGAAAGAGGAGGAGAGAGAAGGAGGGAAGAGAAGGAGGAGAGAGAAGGAGGGAAGAGAAGGAGGAAGAAGGGGGGTAACAGTAGGAGGAAAGAGAAGGAGAGAGGAGAAAAGAGAAGGAGGAGAGAGAAGGAGGAGAGAGGAGGAGATAGAAGGAGGAGAGAGGAGGAAAAAGAAGGAGAGAGAAGGAGGAGAGAGGAGGAGAACAGAGGAGGAGGAGAGAGGAGGAAAGAGAAGGAGGAGAGAGGAGGAGAGAGGATAGAGAAGGAGGAAAGAGGAGGAAAGAGAAGCAGGAGAGAGAAGGATGACAGAGAAGAAGAAAAGATGAAATAGAAGGAGGAGCAGACGGAGGAGAGAGAAGGAGGAAAGAGAAGGAAAGAGAAGGAGGAAAAGAGAAGGAGGAGAGAGAAGGAGGAAAAAGAAGGAGGCTAGAGAAGCAGGAGAGAAAAAGATGACAGAGAAGAAGAAGGACAGATGAAACAGAAGGAGGAAGAGACAGAGGAGGAGGTGAATGAAGGCTAGTGTCCATGTTATGTATACTGGTGTCTAGATGTGGTGCAGAGAGATGTAGTTATTGTATGATATATTCTATATTATGTGTCTAGATGTGGTGCAGAGAGCTGTAGATATTGTATGATATATTCTATATTATGTATACTGGTGTCTAGATGTGGTGCAGAGAGCTGTAGTTATTGTATGATATATTCTATATTATGTGTCTAGATGTGGTGCAGAGAGATGTAGTTATTGTATGATATATTCTATATTATGTTTACTGGTGTCTAGATGTGGTGCAGAGAGATGTAGTTATTGTATGATATATTCTATATTATGTGTCTAGATGTGGTGCAGAGAGATGTAGTTATTGTATGATATATTCTATATTATGTATAATAGTGTCTAGATGTGGTGCAGAGAGATGTAGTTATTGTATGATATATTCTATATTATGTATAATAGTGTCTAGATGTGGTGCAGAGAGATGTAGTTATTGTATGATATATTCTATATTATGTGTCTAGATGTGGTGCAGAGAGATGTAGTTATTGTATGATATATTCTATATTATGTGTCTAGATGTGGTGCAGAGAGATGTAGTTATTGTATGATATATTCTATATTATGTATAATGGTGTCTAGATGTGGTGCAGAGAGATGTAGTTATTGTATGATATATTCTATATTATGTGTCTAGATGTGGTGCAGCGAGATGTAGATATTGTATGATATATTCTATATTATGTATAATGGTGTCTAGATGTGGTGCAGAGAGATGTAGTTATTGTATGATATATTCTATATTATGTGTCTAGATGTGGTGCAGCGAGATGTAGATATTGTATGATATATTCTATATTATGTATAATGGTGTCTAGATGTGGTGCAGAGAGATGTAGTTATTGTATGATATATTCTATATTATGTGTCTAGATGTGGTGCAGAGAGATGTAGTTATTGTATGATATATTCTATACACAAGTGCAAACAATATAGTATGGTGGCCACCATATTGGGCCAGCTGCCATGCACTATATAGACCACTGTACTATACACAGTGTACCGGAATGCTCATCACTAAACAACCAGCATCAGGGAAAACCTCTTCAAATGTGATGTGTTTCAGGAAAATGAGTCATAAGTCGCAAGAATGATATTTTTCAAAGTGTTTATTTTACACGATCACTTTATTGGAATGTTCTGATTTTTAGAGAGTTCATCACATATAGCTATATCAATCGATGTATCAAATTTCAGAACAATCTATGTAGTATATCCTTTCGTTTCCTTTTAAAGGTTCTCATATGGACTACATTTAGTTACTTTACTGTTTATTGACCCCAAGAAATATTGGAAACTTTTCTTTTCAAAACTTAAAACATCAAACTTAAAATCTAGAAATACTTATTAGATTATTAGCCTATTTACTATCATTGGAATCGGCTTGGTTTCATCTTTTCAAATATAATGATATCTTAAAATCCATTTTTGCGACTTGTGACTCATTTTCCTGAAACACATCACAAATAGAGCGTCACATAGAACCTCCAAATTGTGGATGTGCAACCCACGTCCTGGGTCTAGCCATTTTAGAAAGTTCAGAAAAATGCCTTGAAACAAGACTAACCGATGACAAAGCTTCTCCTTTAATGTCTGTGTTTAGGCCCTCACTCGTGAGGAGGAGGAAGAGGAGGAACAGAAGGAGGAACAGAAGGAGGACAGAGAAGGAGGAAAGAGGAGGAAAGAGAAGGAGGGGAGAAAAAGATGACAGAAATTATGTTTAGTTACTTTAGTTACTTTCTCTCTCCTCCTTCACTTTCCTCCTCTCTCCTCCTTCTCTTTCCTCCTTCTCTTTCCTCCGTCTGTTCCTCCTTCCCTTTCATCTTTCTCCTCCTTCTCTGTCAGTTATGGCAAAAATGGCGATTTTAGTGCCAAAAGGGCCAAAATTTGACAGCAAGTAGAAAACACATTGGACTTTCATTATGGAATAGTAAATGTAGATTTTTCTTCCGACATTCATGGAGAACTATACATCAGAAAGGGAGTATATACCCTGCACAAAGAGGGTCCTCCGGGCATTCCAAACGCAATAACATTAATGTAAAATCCCAACATAACATCAACACGATACGTTCCTTTGAAACCACTACACAATGCAAAAGGTTGAAACAACTTAAATATAGTATCACTGAGTAGCATTGAGAAGTACTTCCATTGCTAATCAACTCATTAGACAGGCTTGAAATTTGGCACATGTATTCATGCTATTAGTAGCAGTAGACACCCCAAATATAAAAGCATTCTGAGGAAAGATTCCCGTGGGAAAACATTTGTAATGTGTTTCAGGAAAATGAGTCACAAGTCGCAAAATGAATACTTTATTGGAATATTCTGATTTTTAGTGGATTTAGCACTTATAGTAATATAAATCCGTGTAACAAATTTCGGGACATTGTATTAAATATATCCCTGCGTCTTGAAGGCCTTTGTAAGGAGTATATTTAGTTACTTTATTGGTAATTACCTATCCAGAAATATTGCAAACTTTTTTTTTCAAAAGTGAAAATATCAAACTTAAAATATAGAAACACTCATTATATGTCCTAGTGTTTACTATCATTGGAATCACCTTGATTTCCTCTTTTCATATATCATGATATCTCAAAATCCATATTTTGCGACTTGTGACTCATCTTCCTAAAACAGATCACATTTAAAACATATCATTCTTTGCGACATGATTCATTTCCCTGTACCACATCACATCTTAGCGAGTATTGATCGCTCTACGGTGCGATGTGATGAATAATAACATACATGTGACCTTGTATGTGAGCCCAATAGTTGAACTGCCTGAGGGCACACATAGAGACAGTCATGCTTGCCACATGTTAGGCCTACCATTGATCTGAGGGAAGGAGGTGGACCGGTTCAAACACCTGTATGTTCATGTGATCCGTTTTAGGAAAATAAATCATATCGCAAAATATGGATTTTGAGATATGACTATATTTGAAATGAGGAGATCAAGCTCATTCCAATGATAGTAAACACTAGGTCACCTAAATTGGATTTCTATATTTAAGTTTGATATTTTTATTTCTGAAAAAAAAAGAAGTTTGCAATGTTTCTGGATGGCCAATTACTAGTAAAGTAACTAAATATACTCCATACGAAGGCCTTCAATACGTAAGGATATATATTTAATACATTGTCCCGAAATTTGTTACATGGATTCATATGACTATACGGGCTAGACCATCTAAAAATCATATCATTTTGATAAAGAGATCTTGTGAAAAACAATTTGAAAATTATCAATTGTGCGACTTGTGATTAATTTTACTGGAACAGATCACATATGTCTGACTCTGTCTGAGTTCTTTTTGTTTCATTTTTTTCCAACCCATCAAAAAGTCATTTGACCAACATTTTGGAGAGTTTTGTGTTATTATTTTTGCTACAGAGCTTCTAAACTTCCTCGTTTATATTTGGAGGACCCGCCCGAAACCCTTCATACTAAGACTTCCGTTATTCACTAGCAGCAGAATATTGATGAATGGGGGACTTGCATGTCTCACTGCGCATGTCCATGACAGTGCATGCTGGGATAGATTCAGTTGAAATCTGACATACACATATTTAGCAACAATTTTCTGGAAAATTGCAAGAATGTGTTCAACAATATCATTGGTTGTGTAGATATATAGATCTATAGAAACCAAATGCATGATGGGAAAGATGAAATCATGTGTTATAGAAACATCTAAAACACATGGATATTGACATTGTAGGACTGACAAATATTCCAAGCTAAAGATTGAATGTTGTCTGTAGATTTTATACTGTACCCTTACTCCCATAATTCCATGCGAATCAAGATTCAAATTGGCTGCTATGCAACTCCCCTATTCATTCTTGTAAGTCATAATACAGGTAAATTTGTTTTGTGGTAATAGCTGAGACTGCCGCTTTAACCACTTCCTGAAACACACTTGTGACGTGCATGTTTACCACAGTTGATACTGACCATCGACCGTAAGGAACAAGGTGGAAAGAAACCCTGGTCCAGGTACAACTGCTTGGGGGCAAATACGGGATAGGGTGAAGCCAGTAGTGTGGGTAGGAAGGTAGAAAATGTGGTCCGTTTTAGGAAAATGAGTCATAAAAGTCGCAAAAAATGAATTTTTGAATATCATATTTGAAAAGAGGAGATCAAATCGTTTCAAATGATAGTACACACTGGGACACCTAATGAATGTGTCTATATTCTAAGTTTGATATTTTCATTTTTGAAAAAAAAGAAAGTTTTCAATGTTACTGGAAGAGTAATAACCAGTAAAGTAACTAAATATACTCCATAAAAAAGCCTTCAAAACGCAAGGATATATTTAATACAATCTCCCGAAATTTGTTACATGGATTGATATGACTATAAGTGCTAAACCCTAAAAAATCAGAACATTTCAACAAAGAGATCTTGTCATTAAATCACTTTGAAAAATATCAATTTTGCGACTTGTGACTCATTTTCCCGAAACACATCACAAATAGTAGGTTCATGAGTCAGGTCAACACAATATTTACAACTGCACTTCACAGAACTAATACACTATACACATCCTTCTGGATTGGAACATTGTCTTACTTTAATATAATTTTGTGAAAATTTAAAATCTGAATAAAACATTGTATAAGGCACTTATAGCTGTATTCTGAGGTAATACAGACATATTTTTCTCATCTGTCATAATTATAGAAGACATGGCAATATTGTGTTTGCTACAGGGCTTCGTAAAAGTCCATATTTATATTTGAAAAATTGAAAAATGATGTCAAAAACTAACAGACTGGTATTTATTGGAATGTTTTACTAGATATTGTATTAGGTTGCTCCTTTCACGTATACTAGTCATTGAAATATTTTTCTTTGTCTTCAGTAGCACTGGAACATTGTCTTGAATGTAATGTATAAATGGTCGATTCCAGAAATTTTAGTGCGATTTTGATATTTTGGGTAAAAATACAAAAATACCTTGATTGTTTTCATACTTATAAGAAAGAAAGCACTCACATCGGGCTATACAGCTCTCAATTTGCCACAACCTGGATCAATTATTTTTCAAGATACAAGCCTCCAACTCATTGGAGCCTGGTCAAAGACTCCATACGAATACATGTATATGTATGGAACGTTTTTTTTCCTTTATAACCAAATTTGTTAATAATTCAGGTATAAATATGTGGACTCTTAATACCTTTTCTTGCAAATATCTGTTCAAAGCATTAACACCTTTATATAAAAGCACATAAGTGTTTCCAACGAATACACCATTCCATACGAATACACCATTCCATACGAATACATCAGCTCAGTGATGTATTCGTATGGAACTGTGTATTTGTTGATGCATCCTTTCTGAATAAAATACCTAAATATAAAGGAAATAGATAGTAAGTCCTTATGTTAGAAGACAATGGTTGATAGTAAGAATACAAAATTTGTATTTTCCAGCCAGTTTTTGAACGTGTATTCGTCGGAATCGTGTATTCGTATGGATTCTTTTGATGAAATTATAATTTACTGATCGAGGAATGATGGTGGAATCATGAGATTTCTTCTGGATATTAAGTCAACGATCTTTAATGTTTATGCAAAAAAGAGTTGATCAAATATCAAAAGTTTTCTTTTTATAGCAGTTAGAAGATGTATTCGTTGGAACGTTTTATTTTAGCCAAAATAACATATATCATCATAAGGACGAAAATATAAGCCAGTCTGAAAATTAAAAGAATTGTATTGATAGGGGCAGATATGTTCTTTAATAGGGAATATCAAAGTCCCTACAAAAGTAAAAGTTTATTTTATTATTTCTCACTTTTGTGTGTATTCGTATGGAACGTGAAAATGAAAATGTTCAATCAATGATATGAAGAATTGTTGAAAAAAATTCAAGCGGTATTCAGAATTATGCAGTATATTCTGAGGAATCCGTACATACTGTGTGTAAGTTTATAGAACTAAAATTGTCAACGTTATAGAATAAAACGTGAAAAACATCAAAATCGCACTAAAATTTCTGGAATCGACCAAATACATGATGTATTTTTGATTATTAATGGTTAATATGAAAGAGCACGGCGTCGGTAAAACTGTATTATTATGTTTCTTAATTTTTCTTCCTCTCAAAAACTCGCCATTGATAAGGTGAAATGAGTTGGAATCATTGTTTTTAACTTTCTTCTTTTTTTATTACATCGTATCTAAAAGTAGTATTATATAAAGTTAGCTTATATAGAATATGTAAATGTACTCTTATCATGTACTGTCCTTAGTAGTGTTTTTTTTTTGTTTTTTTTTATTCACTTACAGGCCAAAGACATTTAACAACAGTAGTTCATATGTAAAAACGTAGTGTTGATGTATAAACTTTTTTCCTCCATCTGTTAATTCGATCAGGCTGTTCTGAAAATATTCATACTATATATGTGTGGAAATGTTGTAAACCTGAATAAAATATTTTCTAAACTAAACTCTAAACATATTTGGGGGACCTGCCGAGCTCCTTTTCTGTGATGGCTTCCCTAATTATCGCTCACAAGTAGCCGTTTTCAACTTCAAAGAGTCAACAGTCATAATATGAGTAAATCTGGCAAGATTCTGTCTCTCACAATAACTGAGAGTGCAGCTTTCACCCCTGGCTTCCCCAAGGCCAGAGGCAGACATAGAGACACATAGGCCTGGATCTTAGGGACCAAGGCATGGCACCTTTCACCCGGGTGCAGGCCTGGGTTACAAGTGGCCTGGGGGCACAAGTAGACTTGTGTTCAAAAGGGTTTAAAAGGGTACAAGTACAAGAAAGGCATATATTATGTTGTGGTTTGTGACAAAGTTGACGGTTGTGATCAGAATGTTTCACATGGCGCCCTATATATGGGTCAGATTTTCAGAAAATGTACACTTCAACTTTGCTAATCCTCTCAAATAACCCACATTTCAGACGAAAATAAAGTTCAAAATACAGTTCAACCAAACCAAACAGATTGCTGTAATCAATGCAATGCCGAATATACTCGGTTTTATCTAGTATTGACCAAATTGCAGCCTAATTTAGCAGAATTTACTAAATGTGTACTGCTGTCAATTGTACATTTTCCGAAAATCTGTCCCATATATCTGCTTCAAAGCGTTATAGTTGTGATTAGGATATGCGCATTCTATAACCGCCGGCAGTTCCATATCTGTGAACTGATGTAGAACTAGTGCTTTATCGATGGGACTTGTTTTATGATGTCACATCTAAAGGAAGAAGAGAGGCCCTAAACAACTTATGGTACTTATTCTACGTGGGCAAGGGAAATGTAGAATGAGTTTGGAGGCGGAGTGATACAACACGAAGCCAAAGGCTGAGTGTTGTATCACTCCGCCAGAAAACGAGTTCTACATTTTTCGCCTGCTCCGAACTTGGTTCCATAAGAGGTTAATGTAACACATGGCACTCCATAGCAAATGACATGATCTTGACAAGCTTGAAGACATGGGTCAGATTTTCAGAAAATGTACAATTCGCAGATCTACATATTTAGTAAATTCTGCTAATTTAAGACTGAAAAATGGTCAAAACTGGGTATATCTGAATATATTTGGTATTGAGATGATTTAAAGGATGTGTTTGGTTGTGTTAAACTGAATTTTGAACATTATTATTGTCTTAAATTTGTGTTTTTTGAAAGGATTGTTGAAGACAAATTGTACATTTTCTGAAAATCTGACCCACATGTTCCGTTCATCTCATCTCAACCCGATTATAAACAAACATTTGGTATTTACATACTGATTTGGAGATTTATTTAATATTTATTTGATTAATATTTTTGAAAACAACACAAATAGTGTAGAATCATAGAACACTTTCAAACTTGAAAAGCCACCACTACGCAGCCACTGCATGGTCCTGGGTATGACCATAAAGTGCCTTTCTGTCTCTTTTCTCTGTCTCTCTCTCCCTTCTTCCCTGTCTCTATTTCCTGGGTATGATCATAACTGCCTCCCTCTCAGCTCTGCCGCCCTTGATATAACCATATTAAATGTGTTGATGAGGGCGTAAAGCAACGAATCTCACTCACTCTCACTCACCAATAGTGTAATATTGCAAAACCAATCAAATTGCATTATTTGGGTCACGTATTACCATAACAAGCATAACGGCACAAGTGTGTGATTAGAAAAAGCTGAAGGCACTCCTGAACGGCACAGTAGTAACTGATGAAGTATGTAATAATGCCTCTGGAGGCTTATTAACATGATAAGTACAGGCTTACACAGTATAGCCAATACAGCCCTGGATCATGGACTGCCTCTATCCACCTTCACTATACACCTCCCTCCACAGCTTACACTGGAGGACACGATTACATAACATACAGCATGAACACATGGGTCAGATTCTCAGAAAAGGACAGTTGGCAGCTGTACACAATTGGTAAATTCTGCTAGAGGATTTGTGAAGATGAATTGTACATTCACTGGCGACTTCACCCACTACTATAATATATAAGTACAGTTACATTACACTTCAATATGTAGGAAAAGGGAGTAAGCTTCTTCTGCATGAGATGCAGGTGTTCCAGGACGGCCTTATGTGGGTCAGATTTTGCAGAAAATGTACAATTTACTTTCACAAATTCTCTGAAATAACCCAAATTTCAGACGAAAATAAGGTTCAGAATACAGTTCAACCTAACCAAACCGATTGCTAGAATCAATGCAATGCCAAATATACTCGAATTTACCTAGTGTTTACCAAATTGCAGCCTAATTTTGAAGAATTTCCTAAATGTGTACAGCTGCTAATTGTACATTTTCTCAAAATCTTACCCACATACATACATATAACCTGAAATGAGTGATCATTTCTGGGTTGTATTGACCTCAAATTCCCTGGTGCTTATGCTGATTTCCCTCTAGAAATGGAGGAATGGAAAGAGAAATATTTAATCTGCTTGACGATAGGGTCTGGTTCCCTGTGGACAGGGCTACCATGGCTATACCAACAGAGTGATATGGGGATATGCTCAGCATCCTATCTGCTATGCCAATAAAGTGGATTGCTCAGGGGAGAAAGCATATGGGTCAGATTTTCAGAAAATGTACAATTGCCTGCTGTACACATTGAGTAAATTCTGATACAATTTGGTCAATACTAGGTAAATTCGAGTATATTCGGCATTGCATTAATCATAGCAATCGGTTTGGTTAGGTTGAACTGTATTTTGAACCTTATTTTCGTCTGAAATTTGGGTTGTTTCAGAGAATTTGTGAAAGTAAATTGTACATTTTCTGAAAATCTGACCCCTATCTGCTATGCAAATAAGGAGCATATTTCACCAGGGTGCACTACTGTCTCTTTAATATTGTGGAATTGGGTAGATGGGTGAAGGGCGGTGGAGTCGATATGATTGCATATTAGGGCTCATAACGGGAATGAATATGTATGATGTTTCTGTGTGGAAAGCAATAATTGGAATCATCTTGAACGCAGTTTTCAAATAGGCGAAGTGTTATATGGGTGAAATCGCCAGAAAATGTACAGTTCATCTTCACCAATCTTATCGAATAACGCGAATTTAGGACGAAAATCAGGTTCAAAATACAGTTCAACATAAGCCGACAGATTTATTGAATGAATACAATATAGAATACACTCAGATAAACTCAGTATTTGTCATTTTTCACTCTGATTTAGCAGAATTTGATAGATGTGTAGAACTGTAGATTGTGCACTTTCTGAAAATCTGACCCATTATTTTTAAACATTCCTTTGCATTCGTCGATATCTGAGCATATTTGTGATGGGTTTCAGGAAAATGAGTCATAAGTCGCAAAATTGATATTTTTCAAAGCGTTTTTTTCACAAGATCTCTCTGTTGAAATGTTCTGATCTTTAGTCGGTTTATCACTTATAGTCATATACATCTATGTATCAGATTTCGGGACATTGTATTAAATATATCCTTGCGTTTTGAAGGCCTTCGTATGGAGTATATTTAGTTACTTTACTGGTTTACCCTTCCAGAAACATTGCAACTTTTTTTTTTCAAAAATACAAATATCAAACTTAAAATACAGAAATACATATTCGGTCTCCTAGTGTTTACTATCATTAGAATCGGCTTGATCTCTTTTCAAATATGGTGATATCTTAAAATCCATATTTTGCGACTTATCACTCAATTTCCTAAAACGGATCATATTTGGTAATGCCATGCATGATTATATTGGGTGATCAGGAAGACCTTTAACGACAGATGGTAGTTGATACCCTTTTCTTGAGTTATATTTTCGATTCACTATGTATGACGATGTAACAACTGTAGACATATGTATGAACTAAATCAGTATAGTTTTCAGAAAATGTACAATTGGCAGCTCTACACATTCAGGAAATTCTCCTAAATTAGGCTGAAAATGAAGAATATCGGGTATATCTAAGTATATTTCGTATCTCATTGATTTTAGGTATCAGTTCTGTCATGTTAAACTGCATTTTGGAGCTCATTTCTGTCCTAAATGTGGGTTATTTGAGAGGATTGGTGACGACAAATTGTACACTTTCTGAAAATCTGTCCCATTTATTAAAAAATGGTATATTTTCTGACCTCCTGCATGGACCACATGTGGACCTATAGTGCTAAGCTACGGTCAGGCGGCGGGAGATCAATATCCCAGTTACATGATATAATAATAGGGGAGTTGCATGTGCCACTGCGCATGTCTCTAACAGTGCATGCTGGTATAGATTCAGTTGGGGTAAGCATACAATATTTACCAACATGTTCATTGATAAAATGCAAAGACCAAAAATTACAAGAATATTTTCACCAATATCATAGCTAGTGTGAATGATCTATAACAAAACAAATGCCAAATGGGAAAGATGGAGGCTTGTATATTATGGAAACATGTAAAACACATGGATATTGGCATTAGGGCACAGATAAGTATCCCATGTAATGCCTTAAATAATTTTCTATAGATTTTACACTGACATATTACTGATTTTACTCCAATAAGTCCATGCGAATTGTTTGTTTGTTTGTTTGTTTCTTTTTATTCATAAGCTCATGTATCAAATACAACATTTTCAGCCTATATAAACATAGTTAAATAATAATAATACAAATTACTTTATGAAGGCATACTTTCACTAGTTAAATGTATTACATAATTAAATTCTAGTCAAATAAGTCAATCATTCTGATGCGACACATACTATTATACAGGTAAACCTTTTTCCTTTTTGGGTATAAGGTAAAACAATGAATGATTTTAGAAAGGTGATGTCAGATTTTAGATGATCATTGTCTACAACCTTACACAAGAATCACTGTATTCTCGTGATTCGTGATTCAAGATGGCGGCTATACAAGTCCCCTATTGTCAATATGCATAATAAAGGCTTCACTGGTAGCTCCAGTTGTGGCATTATGACTGACGCTCATCAATATTCATAACTTTATGCAAGCTCAGCTCTATTTGTATTCGGTTATTCATATTTGTGGGCGCGACTTTATGCATTAGTGTGTTATATAGACTTACGTGGACACATATGTGTCAGTGTGGACGAGTTTCATGTCGTCCCTTCCCGCTGTTTGCCTGTTTCTAACCTTACTGCTGGCTACATTTATCAATTAGTTCTATGTTAACGCAAGCTCTCTACTGTATAGTTTATATGTGATGTATTCCAGGGAAATCAGTCACAAGTCGCAAAAAAAAGGATTTTGAGATATTGTCATATTTGAAAAGATGAGATCAAGCTGATTCCAATGATGGTAAACAGAAGGACATAATAAGTAATAATAAGTGATAAGTATTTCTATATCTACAGTTTGATATTTTTATTTGTGAAAAAAAGTTTGAAATATCTCTGGGCGGACATTTACTAGTAAAGAATCTAAATATACTGTATAAGATGGCCTTAGAAATACATGGATATTTATTAGACTGTCCTGAAATTTGGTACATGTATTCAGGCTACCACAAGCGTTCAGCAACCCCAAAATGGAAACATTCCCACAGATACATCTTGTGAATAAATCACTTTGGAAGATATCGATTCTGCGACTTATGACTCATTTCCCAGGAACACATCACATTTATGTGGGATGTGGGATATGTTACAGGGAAAGGCGAGATAATTAAGGTAACGGCTGGGCGAGCTAGACTATCCCCAGAAACATGTTGACCATTTTGTCATGACTCTTTATGTAAGTAAAACTTTGACAGATAAACGTCACAAGTGGCAAAATGATGATATTGTTCAAATGATCACATGAACCTTGGGTCAGAATATTCTATGTTTACAGTGTTTAGCGCTGTTAGTAGTATACATACATGTGCCGCATTTGAAGACTATACATTGAATATATCTATGCATATTTGAGGTTATCCTAAGGAGTATATTTAACTACTTTACTATAGTGTGTGACCATCAGGAAATATTGGTAACATTTCATGGATAAAATGCAATCCGTTTTAGGAAAATGAGTCATAAGTCGCAAAATATGGATTTTGAGATATCATCATATTTGAAAGGAGGAGATCAATGTGATTCCAATGATAATAAACACTAGGACACCTAATAAGTATTTCTATATTTTAAGTTTGATATTTTTATTTTTGAAAAAAGAAGTTTGCAATGTTTCTGGATGGGTAATTATGTGTAAAGTAACTAAATATACTCCATACGAAGGCCTTCAAAACGCAAGGATATATTTAACACAATGTCCCGAACTTTATTACATGGGTTAATTTGACTATAAGTGCTAACCCTAAAAAAATCAGAACATTTCAATGAAGAGATCTTGAGAAAAAACACTGTGAAAAATATCAATTTTGCGACTTGTGACTCGTTTTCCTGAGACAGAAGTACAGAAGTACAAAGACTAAGTAGCTGTACTTATAGTTATTGGAATCGGGTTGATGTCATCTTGAAAAATATTATAACATCTCAAAATCCATTTTCCCACAAAGACATGATTTCTATTGCATTCCAAACTGTTGCATCCTTACGTCTTCCATCTATGCAGCTACGTCACAGCTATGTTCAATAACACATGGGTCAAATTTTAAGAAAATGTACAATTGGCAGCTGTACACATTTAGTAAATGCTGCTATATTAGGCTGCAATTTGGTCAATACTAGGTAAATTCGAGTATATTTGGCATTGCATTGATTCTAACAATCTGTTTGGTTAGGTCGAGCTGTATTTTGAACTTTATTTTCGTCTGAAATTTGGGTTATTTGAGAGGATTGGTGAAGGTGAATTGTACATTTTCTGGCGATTTCACTCATATCAGTTGATTTGGCACCATTCCATCCCAGGACACACTAGAGGACTGGACGTTGGTCAAACATGCAGTGTTTGTGCTCCTCATCACTTGACCACTGACCACTAATTATTGTTATTGTTAGGGGATGACTCATCATACAGGTGAGTGGGTGACCAGTACCTGTGGTCTCCCTCCAGGTGAGTGAGTGACCAGTACCTGTGGTCTCCCTCCAGGTGAGTGAGTGACCAGTACCTGTGGTCTCCCTCCAGGTGAGTGAGTGCAATCTATTGTATTCCCTCCAGGTGAACGGTCAATGTGCGGGTCACATGTGTATAATTTATTTACGCTATCTGTTTAATAATGTAATTATTCTAGGTTTACAAATAAGGCATGTACTGGATGACCTGATACTGTTATTATTTTTTTTATTATCTTTGGACAAAGGGTGAATAGCTTTGTATTATTAGTATTATTATTATTAGGGATTAGGGATTATTAGGGATTTTATTATTATCAGGATATTTCGAGAGGCTTAGCCTAGCCTAGTCCAGCCCAGCCTAGCGTAGCCTAGCCTAGCCTAGCGCCTCTCGGGATATCCCCACAGCGGTAATAATGTACAAATAGTTAGTGGATGCGTTAGTGCATTATGGTTGCTAAATCTCCCTATTATGCAACGTGCCCTGGCGTATTCTCCTCAGGTAACTGCTCCAGGAGTTATTATGCAACGTGCCCTGGTGTATTCCCCTCAGGTAACTGCTACAGGAGTTATTATGCAACGTGCCCCGTGTATTCTCCTCAGGTAACTGCTCCAGGAGTTATTATGCAACGTGCCCTGGTGTATTCCCCTCAGGTAACTGCTCCAGGAGTTAATATGCAACGTGCCCTGGTGTATTCTCCTCAGGTAACTGCTCCAGGAGTTATTATGCAACGTGCCCCGTGTATTCCCCTCAGGTAACTGCTCCAGGTCCAGTAGAGCGATGCAACGTGCAAATAGAATAATCAATGAGCAGCCCATACCCACGCCCCAGTGACCCGCTTTTAACGACCAGCTCATAAACAATGTATCGTTTTAAATGTGATGTGTATATTTGTCACTCCACTCACCGCACAGTGGCCTGGTGTAGTCTAAGCGAGGATAACAACACAGGGACCGATATGAGGACGAAGTCGCCAGAAAATCTATAATTCACTTTCAGCAAATCTCTCAAATTTCCCACATATAATACAGAAATTAGGTTTGAAATATAATTCAACTTACCCAAAACATTGTTTAAATCCCCCCAATACCAAATATACCAAATATACCTAGATATACCCAGTATTTACCATTTTTTCAGCCTTATTTAGCAAAATCTCCTAAATGTGAAGAGCTGTTGTAAAATCTGACTAACTTGGCAACGCATGAAAATAATCACCATTGTGGTTATGCGTATTTTGTAAAGCATTTAAATGAACAAGGCCAATGAATTATTTAATATCTAAAGAGACTTTTTTGTGTGAATTCCGGCACCTGTAGGAAGGGGAAACAATCCTTATGTGCTATTCCCAGCTGGTAGGACTAGTAAGCCTACCCAGTGCTTTAGACCACTCGGCCACCCCCACATCCACCTTTGTTACCTTTTGTTCAACATAGATGTACGGGTCAGATTTTCAGAAAATGTACAATTCGCCTTCAGCAATCCTCTCAAATAACCCACATTTAAGACAAAAATGAGCTTCGAAATGCAGTTTAACATAACAGAACTGATACTTTAAATCAATGTGATACCAAATATACTCAGATATACCTGGTATTCTTCATTTTCCAGCCAAATTTAGGAGAATTCCCTTAAAGTGTAGAGCTGCCAATTGTACATTTTTTGAAAATCTGACCCGTATACATATTTAAACATAGACAACAATGAGTCGGCCAGGACTACAGGGGACAGATTTTGAGAAATCGTACAATTGGCAGCTGTACACATTTGGTAAATTATTCAAAATTAGGCTGAAATTTGGCCAATACCAGGTAAATTCGGGTATATTCGGCATTGCATTGATTCTAGCAATCTGTTTGGCTAGGTTGAACAGTATTTTGAACTCTATTTTCATCTAAAACTAGGGTTATTTGAGAAGATTGGTGAAGTTGAATTGTACATTTTCTGTAAATCTGACCCACATCTAGACTAGTAACAAAGCGATGTTCCCCCATTGTGGATCCATTCATTTTTAACAGTGTTAGAATTAATACTTGATGGGTCGGGTGGTGTGAATGATTGAGGCATGATGTATAGGTGTGGATACTAAACTATTGTGTGTTTGCTATTAGTGCCAGCGCTATCAAGGTGTACTTATACCACACTCCTTTCTCTCACACCGTAAATAATAAATGTTTACTCACTGTTACGGTCTAGGTCTATTCGGATTGAATTCACATGCCCAATATATGGCAGTCAAATAAATAAACATACACTAGAATGGCCGTTGCTGAATGGTCACTATGGATACAATATATTGTATTTTATTGCTAGTTCAATATCGTGTATGAACACAAAACTGTATAGGTAACATAAATCACCACTAACTCACACTTGTTAAAACATGTATGGGAATTAGCCTTCATTGACTATATTCATCACCACCATCTATCAATGTGCATGTATGCGATGTGTCATAGGAAAATGAGTCACAAGTTACAACTAATTAATTTATTGGTGAACCGAAAAGAAGGAAAAGTTTTTTTGCGGGTCTAAATATAGATATGGAAATATATCGATATATAAATATGGACGTTTATGAAGTCGCGTGGCAAATAGTTTTTGGTTGGGCGATAATAAGTGAAGCCACTGAAGGACAAGATTATGGAGTTTCATGCTCCTGCAGAAAATAACTACCGGACAAAATCCTCCAACATTATGGTCAAATGACTCGTATATGGTTAAAAAAAACAACAAATGGTTAGTTTTTGTCTGATAAGGAAGCTTCCTCTCTGTGGAAACCCTAAGCTCCACCTTCCCCACCCCCGCCCCAATGTGTGCTGAGAGCTGGGGGTGGAGCACCCGTGTAACGACCCCACCATGACAAGATACTGGTGGACAGCACACAATTCATTTCCTTTCAATCTCCTATTTCCGCCTCACAAACGCAAACAAATGAGGCAACCTGGAGGCAGGCCAATGGACGCGGGGTGGAAGTGGGGAGTGGAAGGGGGCACGGGGGGATTGCATTTCTTTTGAATGGGAGCTACTAAGGGATTAGTGACCCACATTGAGGGGCTGCTGGTACCAGCACAAACAGTGCGCCAGCAGCCCCGAGATGGAGGTTATTAATCCATTTAGTCAGCACTTAAGTTGATTAAAACCATTCACGTAAGCTATAAGCTGATGAAGCCACACCCCCTCGGCGAAACGTAAGAGTCGCCAAACAATAAATATGTTACAATTTTTTTTTCTGTGAGGCGTTTTTTAATTGAGTTGATTTATTCCCTTCATCTCTAAGCTATAATCCGTTTTTAACTTCTGGTTTAATTTTTCATGAAACATCACATATAGGTTTAATTCAGCAATAACTCAGGAATACAACTAAAAGGATGAAACAAGATGGTGGTTCCTTGTTGTATTGCAGTAAAACATATGAGTCAGATTTTCAGAAAATGTACAATTCAACTTCTCCAATCTTCTCAAATAACCCACATTTCAGACAAAAGTAAAGTTCAAAATACAGTTCAACCTAGCCACACAGATTGCTATAATCCATGCAATGCCGAATACACTCGAGTTTACCTAGTATTGACCAAATTGCAGCCTAATATTGAAGAATTTACTAAATGTGTAGAGCTGCCAATTGTACGTTTTCTGAAAATCTGACCCATACACAGGAGCCAAGTCCCTCCCCTGCACCAACTGTCCTGCCATGTATAATACCCAGGCTCTCCAGGGCCCTGTTGTACAACAATCTCTTACAATCTCTTACACTCTGTTCGAGTTTGAATCGATCTCCAGCCTCCAGAAAACTCCGACCTCCAGAAAACGGGGTCTCACCCCTTCAGGGTTCGGCCTGTTTTCTGATGTGTCTCGATCAGTTCCAACTCTCCATTGTGCCATTCGCTATAATTACTTTTCTCTAAAATGTATTTGAACATCAGCTTGTTATACCTAATGGCACAATGGAGGTTTGTAATTGATGGAGACGTTGGGTCAGATCGCATGACACCCCATTTGACCTTACTTTCCATCAATCTTGTGGATATTGGGCTCAAATAGCATATAGGTGCTATTTGACTTTTCAAATAGCACCCCTGAAATCATATACATATGTAATAATACTGGGAACAATGTAGCTTACATAATGTCAATGGTGGATAATATATTTAAAAACAAACAAAACCTATTAAGTCAGGAGTAGTTACGCAACATGCCCCACACTGTGGAGGCCAGGATACCAGCGTCCCAGCTCCAGCGTCCATTTATACATGATGGGTTTAGGCGACCAGCCAAACTACATTTGTCACCACAACACACCAGGGACAGTTTCACCAACAGCTCTTCCTTCAACTCCTCCCGGCTAACAACCAGCAGCTCACATTTGGACCTAGTCAGTACGACCCTTTGTAATGTGGTTCAGTAATTTTCTTGTTCCTTTTTCTATGATTTGTTGACAAATTAGAGGGGGGGGGGGGGGGGGGGGTCTCCACTGGCTGCGGTAAGCTCTGCGGTAAGCCCTGGATGGTGCTGTGAAGGTGAGAAGTGGCGAGGTCCTGCCTACTCACTAGGGACATTTAGCAACCGTATGTAATGGCAGAATTCTATCAGTTTTAGTGGTGGAGAGGTGTTTTCAGAGGGCAAAAAAACACACAATTTCATGAATGTGAGTAGTGTTTTACACCTGTATACAAAGAAAAACACCTCCCGCTCATTTGTACATAAAAATGAAATGATAATTATCCATTATTTTAGCGTGAAATAGACATACGTTGGGAACGTATTGACACACCTCTTTGCGTAATTGACGTCCGTATCTCAGGTAGCAAGCTAAGAATAGCACACCTAGTGGTGACATAGTCCTCACAAAAGATACGTTTACGTTAGCGTTAGCGTTAGCGTAGGGGTTGCTAAATGTCCCTAATTGACTGACTTCCTCATTCCTCTCCACCTACAGAACCAGCACAACCCCAAACCTGAGGGAAAGTCTCTCGCTCCAATCCAATGTATACATGGGTCGGATTTTCAGAAAATGTACAATTGACAGCTCTACACATTTAGGAAATTCTCCTAAATTAGGCTAAAAAATGAAGAATGTCGGCTATATCTGAGTATATTTGGTATAACATTGATTTAAAGTATCAGTTCTGTTATGTTAAACTGCATTTTGAAGCTCATTTTTGTCTTAAATGTGGGTTATTTGAGAGGATTGGAGAAGGCGAATTGTACATTTTCTGAAAATCTGACCCACATAATCCTGAGGCTAAACCGAGGGATTATACACACAGTGCACCGGCAGGCCCGACTTATGAAGAACTGTTTTTTTTTAAAAAATGCCAATTACTTCACTATTTTCTATTATGGAAGGTACAGACGCTAAACTAAATATATATTGAATGTTTGTAAGAGCAGAAATCACTACCATAAAATGTTAGATCTCGAGAGTTCTCAACAATTGCATTATGAATCTTCAAAGTTCTTCATCTACACAAGCCAGTATTTTCCCTAAACGTTGCTCGCCAGCTGCTGTGCAAGGCAGGAGGACAGGGGACGGGGTAAGTGGGTAAGATTTTGAGAAAATGTACAACTAGCAGCTGCACACATTTAGTAAATTCTGCGAAATTAGGCTGTAATTTGGTCAATACTAGGTACATTCGAGTATATTCGGCATTGCATTGATTCTAGCAATCTGTATGGTTAGGTTGAATTGTACATTGAACTTTATTTTCGTCTAAAGTTTGGGTTATTTGAGAAGATTGGCGACGTTGAATTGTACATTTTCTGAAAATCTTACCTAAGTAAGGTAGTGAAACTGGCCCACCCACACCAGGTACACCTACTGCCCTTGTGTCATACACATGACAACTGTACAACTCATTGTACCAGTAATAGGCCAGTTTGCATAGCCGCCACTTTGAATCGTGATTCGGAAGGAATTATGGGACTAATGGTTCAGTATAAAATGATTTGTCATCTTCAGCATGGAATATTTATCAGTGCTCCAATGTCAATATCCATCTGTCATATATGTTTCCACAACACAAGTCTCCATCTTTTCCATCATGCATTTGGTTTTCATAGATTATTTGCTGTGATATTGGTGAAAACATCCTTGCAATTTTCTATAAAAATGTTGCCAAATATTTGTATGTCACTTTTCATCAGAATCTATCCCATAATGCATTGTAAGAGGCATGCGCAGTGGCACATGCAACTCCCCCATTGTCTGTACAGGAGAGCAATCACCACCATACATCATCCTGTAAGGCATATGGGTTAAATTTTCAGAAAATGTACAATTCACCTTCACCAATCCTCTCAAATAACCCACATTTAAGACAGAAATGAGCTTCAAAATGCAGTTTAACATAACAGAACTGATACTTTGAATCAATGCGATACCAAATATACTCAGATATACCCAGTATTCTTCATTTTTCAGCCTGATTTATGAGGATTCCCTACATTTTCTAAAAATCTGACCCATGTAGACATTAGCCTGGAAGACCAACGTATAGTTGACAGGGCCGCACCCTTACCTTACCCCCTGCTGGACGGTTAATGGGGAATAATTATAATTATGTATATGTCATATTACATAATGAGAATGTATGAGGGAATATTGGGATAGCACATGTTGATGTTATACTAGTTAGACACAAGTCAAGATGTAGGCCTATACTACATATGGGTTAGATTTTCAGAAAATGTACAATTCAACTTCGCCAATCTTCTCAAATCACCCAAATTTCAGCCGATAATAAAGTTCAAAACACAGTTCAACCTAACCAAACAGATTGCTAGAATCAATGTAATGCCGAATATGCTCGAATTTACCTAGTATTGACCAAATTGCAGCCTAATTTAGCCTAATTTACTAAATGTGTACAGCTGCCATTTATACATTTTCTGAAAATCTGACCCATGTAGTGCCTGGAGGGGCTCCATCGTGTGCTTGGTGTGGCTAATATTTATTGTTATATAAATATATATGAATTTATTATACACGCATTGCTCTCAAAACAGCGTATCTAGAGTGAGTTACGCATAGTGCGTATTTCACTAGTGAGTTATGTGTGGTTGTCATGACAACCAATCTGTTTTTACTAAGATTACTGCTGAAATTCAAATTTATGCCTCGATTACTTGTTTATTTTCATGATTGAAAACATATGTAATACATCTGTTAACCAACTTGTTGGTTTTAGTCGCTTAGAATATTACACTTGTTGCTACGCAATATTGACACTCCTTCAACCAAGTCAGTAGATGTAAATGTTACATGGGTCAGATTTTCAGAAAATGTACAATTCGCCTTCACCAATCCTCTCAAATAACCCACATTTGAGACAGAAATGAGCTTCAAAATGCAGTTTAACATAACAGAACTGACACGGTAAATCAATGCGATACCAAATGTACTCACATATACCCGGTGTTCTTCATTTTTCAGCTTAATTTAGGAGAATTTCCTAAATGTGTAGAGCTGCCAATTGTACATTTTCTGAAAATCTGACCCACATGTTGAAGAATTGTTGTTGAAGTTTCTTCAACTAAGAATTAGGGTCGGCAGTTATAATAAAATAACTAAAAGTTAAGCCCTAACGTTTACAATGTAAAGCCAGGAGGACCGGGACCTATACCTGATCCCTGTACAGTTTCATGCTGAATAAAGATTGTTTAAACAATTTCGGAAATATCCCGTCCGTAACATTCCGTAACATCCCGTTACAACAAGCAAGGTTTCTACTTAGCCTCAGGTAACCAGCAAATAACAACGTACCTGCAAATAGAACAAAGGCAACATTAGATAATATACAGAATAGAACATGTATGTATGTATATTGTTTATCTACGGGTTTTTTCAACATACATTTCAACAATTAAAATTATACATGGAAATGTTTGTCCCCTTTTATGCACTCTAGGCCCAAAGTTGAGAGAGTCATTTCAAACGAATGAAGGGAAAGCCTTTCGCCTCAAACCGCTAAGTGTCATTATAATTCCAGAATCATAATACTAAAGAATCAGAAAAATGACATTTATTTTCGATGAAATAAGGTTCAAAATTCAGTTCAACATGACCAAAAAGATTGTTTGAATCAAGGCAATACCAAATATACTCAGATATACCTAGTATAATTAGTTAGTTTAAGTTTTCTTTATCACTAAATTAACCTTTGTTTTAATGGGCCACCAGGAAGACCACTTCTGTGAGGTTTTGCGTCCTATTCCTGATTTTATGTATTGAATACGAAGTCGTGAATTAAAATTCTATATATATTAACCATTTGTCAGTCTAATTTAGCAGAGTTTACCAAATAATTATGTAAATCTGCAGATTGTACATTTTCTGAAGACCTGGCCCATATATTGTATAATGCATGTCCTCACAGTGTGGGTTCAGATCATGTTAGGGCTGTACAGTGAGAGTTTGCCTTTTACCCCAGTGTGGCTCTGTTTACCTGACCCCTCCCCCCCCCTCCCCCCCCCCACCCCTCCCCACCCACACACTCCCACCAAGTACACTGTTACATAATGCTGCGTCAGAGGTGGAGTGCGGTCAGTGATCCCTGGATCATACACTAGCCCTGTAGCAGTGAATAACTACCTTTATACTACCACTTATACAGGTCATAGACGTCACATTATCCTTCTCATTCCACAGTATTCCACAGTCTATGCGGCTATTATTTATATAATAATATCAATCTTCAATCCATGGTAATCTACTCATCAATTGTTCAGATATCTCAACATCAGATATATGGGTCAGATTTTCAGAAAATGTACAATTCAACTTCGTCAATCTTCTCAAATAACCCAAATTTCAGACGAAAATAAAGTTAAAAATACCGTTCAACCTAACCAAACCGATTGCTAGAATCAATGCAATGCCGAATATACTCGAATTTACCTAGTATTGGCCAAATTGTAGCCTAATTTAGCGGAATTTACTAAATGTGTACAGCTGCCAATTGTACATTTTCTGAAAATCTGACCCATATAGTATTGACTGGTTTCAAGCTTAAGCCTGGGTTCTACGGCTGCGCTACTTCTCCTGCTACGTACTACTCCCGTTTCTTTGGTCTGTACACTAACAGGAAATAGGAAGTAGCCGTTTCATATCTAACATGGTCAAATTGAAGTGGCTTATTCTGCTACTTGCTCCTGCTTCTAAAAGGGTGGTCTCCACTGGCTGTGGTAAGCTCTGCGGTAAGCCTTGCGAGTGTTTGTGCTGGTTTTGTAGGTGGAGAAGAATGATGAGGTCCGGCCTACATGGATCACTGGCCATGTAGGCAGGACCTCGCCACTTCTCACCATCACAGCACCATCGCAATGGCTTACCGCAGGGCTTACCGCAGAGCTTACCACAGCCAGTGGAGACCACCCTAAAAGTAGCAGGACTAAAGCAGCGGGAGTAGTAGCGGACGAAGTAGGGGGAGAAGTAGCGGGGGGTGGAACCCAGGCTTTACAGGGAAGTGTCAAAAGTAAACTTCCCTTGGTCTCGTGTGATTCCTTTATGTAGATCGATAAATACTTATTATCATGTGTCAGAATATTATTATTATTTATGGAAATTTCTATCGGAGTTTTAGGCGAGAAAACGATGTTGTGAGCCCACTCCTGTCTTTTCCCTGGGCCTCGTCTAAAAAGGCCAGGTCTTCAGAAAATGTACAATTGACGATCACCAATCCTCTCAAATAATTTGAATTTAAGACAAAAACCACGTTCAAGATACAGTTCAACCTAACCAATCTGACTCAAATGCATTTCTGACTGGGGCTTGCAGTCCCAATGATGGGTTAGAGTTAGTGCATATGGGTCAGATTTTCAGAAAATGTACAATTCACTTTCGCCAATCTGCTCAAATAACCCAAATTTCAGACGAAAATAAAGTTCAAAATACAGTTCAACCTAACCAAACAGATTGCTAGAATCAATACAATGCCGAATATACTCGAATTTACCTAGAATTGACCAAATTGCAGCAGAATTTAGCAGAATTTACTAGATGTGTAGAGCTGCCAATTGTACATTTTCTGAGAATCTGACCGGTATAGCTCTGACCTGCAGCCATATAACTCTGACTCAGTGTTAAATTGGGAGGTCTATTAGGTAGATGAGGTGCAGGTGGAGGTCACAGGTGTTGGGTTCACCTCCAGCTCACCTACCTGCCAGATCTATATCACCGTCACCATTATATATCATGTGTTCCAGGAAAATGAGTCACAAATCGCAAAACTCATATTTCCCAAAGTAATTTATTCATAAGAACCCTTGCTTGGAATGTTTTAATCTTTAGGGTTTTTTGAGCTACTAGTAGCCTGTGTTATACGCGCCTTTTTGCCTATTAATTAATTCACATCTCTTACGTAACATTGCATAACATTGTATAACATGTCATAACCATAATCAATTATCATATTAATATTCATAAGAATTATGAATATATAAGAGGCACCAATAGTTATCATATTACACCACAGAGATCAGGTCAGGACATTACATCACTTCCTACCAGATGGCGTCATCATTAGTAACTCTACATTATCCAGACAGCTCCACCTCATTACCATTGATACCGGGAAGCACGTATATCACCTGAATGCATGTACTAAACTTCAAGACAGTGTATTAAACATATCCATGCATTTTGAAGGTCATCCTATAGAGTATATCTAGCTAATTTACTAGTAATTGTCCACCAAGAGATATTGCAAACTTTGAAAAAAAGTATCAAACCTAAAATATAGTAACACATAATTAGCTATCCTAATGTTTACCATCATTAGAATAGGCTTGATCGCATTGCCATTCCTGCAGTAGGAATAGCGTAGCGAGGTATAATTTTATTCATTATTGTTGAAACTTTTTCTTTTTTCTTTTATTTTCCATTTTGATGTACTTATGGGCTACATGGAGAACATGGGTCTTATGTCTCGGTCCGCCCGGACCCACTTCTGTAATAACAGTAATGATATAAATATTCATTGTAAAGCAGACACAAATAAACAAAATAAAGCACAAACAGTACAGTATATTCCACTTCAAACGTGGGGGCTACGTAGCCTGTAAGTGTGGCAAGACTCACATGCCTACAAAAGTGTGGTTTCTGTGGTATTTTCTTCCAAACTCTAAGTAATTAACAAGGACAGTCACTTGGAGGAAGGAGGAAACTCAAATTATTTTTTCTTCACTGCCTAATCTTTCAACATAATATAACCCCTCAGAAAAGTCCTAAATTTATTTATTAGATGATGTTCCAAAGAGTGGGTTATTATGCAACAGGCCCCTGGCTTTCAATCACTAGCTATTCTCTGAGGCGGCATGGTCACATGGCTGCATGACAGACCTGTCTCTGAGGTGACACTACTACTGCTATGCCTATGACATTGGTCAGAAGTTGGTGGACTTCTGACAGGCAGGCCTGTCTCTGAGGCTGCATGGCTGCATGGCAGGCCTGTCTCTGAGGCAGTATGGCTGCATGACAGGCCTATCTCTGAGACAGCGTGGCAGCCTTGTTCTTATCTTCCGCTCCGTGTCCAAAATGATTATAAATGGTCCCACAATCGTCCATTCCACTTACACACGCAATGGGGGCGGGGGGAGATGCAGTGTCTCTGCGCATGTCAGCTACAGAGCATGCTGGCACATTGTCATGCCATTTCTGACATCTTTAACAATTGGCAACTTGTGTTGTATCAGAAAGAGTCTGCTGTCTAGCGTATATGTTGGTTGCGGGATGAAAAGAGTTTGTACATTTCCTACCCATGCACACAACCCACATCAGTGCTAGTTGTCAAAGCATCCCCAACCATCAGGCTTCATATGCCAGTATCTCATCCACTTTAAATGCAAAAAAATGTAATAGTTTCTTTCTCGATGAATGGGGAGGATATGACCGTAGCTTCATAACTAGCACCAATATTAAGGAAGTTATGGTGTATTTGGTGTATTATGGTGTATTATGGAGTGGCAACAGGGTCGTCCAGCAGCCTTTTGGCATTTGGCCCGTAAAATTTGTTTCCCCAAGAGTTGCAAATTGGCACCTGGTTGATTCCTGCTCAGGACAAGTTATATTACCAGAATCCACCATAAAACATCATCCATACCACGAAACACGCTTTGCCCCCAAATCCCAGTTTGGCAACTGGACTAGTACATATATTTGATGTTTGGTCCATTTATTTATGGGACTAGGGTGCATTGTACTATACACGATAAGATAGTGTCGCAAAGGCCTTGTAACGCCCTCTTAAAGTTAGGACTACGAGGGCTTTATGATACGAGGATTGTTGCATTGAAACTCATGCATGTGAGCGGGGTAAGAGGCCTCTCAAGGGAGTCACAGAGTTCTCTAAGACTAGTCTCCGAAATAATCGTATATAGTGCGATGCAACTTTTGATGAGAGGGAGTTACGAGGCCTCAAAGGGTGGTTTAACACAGAATAGGGCATGTCTCACTGCGCATGTCTGTCACAGTGCATGCTGGGACGGATTCAGTTCAAGTCTGACATCCAAATATTTGGCAACATTTTAATAAAAATTGCTATTTTTTTTTCACCAATATCATAGCTTGTATAGACGAACTATGAAAACCAAATGCATGATAGGAAAGATGTAGTCTTATGGAAACATGTATAACACATGGATATTGACATTAGAGCATTGATAAATATTCCTTGCTGAACATGGCATGTTTTTTTTAGATTTTATACTGTACCATTACTCCCATAATTCCATGCAAATCAAAATTCAAAATGGCGGCTATGCAAGTCCCCTATTGTATATAGTGCAATGCAATGTAAGAGCACTAAACACCACAAAATCAGAACATTCCTATAAAAATATAGATTTTGCGACTGATGACTCATCACATTCGTGATTCGTTTTTAGGAAATAGGAGTCATAAGTCGCAAAATATGGATTTTGAGATATCACCATATTTGAATAGATGAGATCAAGCCGAGTCCAATGATAGTAAAAATTAAGGAAATTTAATAAGTAATTCTATATTGTAAATTTGATATTCTATTTTTTAAAAAAAGAGTTTGCATTATCTTTGGGGACCACTGGGGGAGTAAAGAAGCTGAATACACTCTATAAGATGACCTTAGTAATGCAAGATATATTTATTACAATGTCTTGAAATTTGGTACATGTATTTATGCTACTAGCAGCTCCGGGAACTCCAAAAACGAAAATATTCTAAGCACGGGTTCCTATAAATAATCTACTTTGAAAAATGTCAGTTTCGCGACTTGCGACTCATTTTCCTGAAACTCCACATTTGTGATGTGTTCCAGGGAAATGAGTCATAAGTCGCAAAATTGATATTTTTCAAAGTGTGTTATTCATAAGATGTATCTCTGGGAATGTTTCCATTTTGGGGTTGCTTAACGCTTGTTGTAGCCTGAATACATGTACCAAATTTCAGGACAGTCTAATAAATATATCCATGTATTCCTAAGGTCATTTTATACAGTATATTTAGATTCTTTACTAGGGAATGTCCGCCCAGAGATATTTCAAACTTTTTTCACAAATAAAAATATCAAACTTTAAATATAGAAATACTTGTTTTGATGTCCTACTGTTTACTATCATTGGAATCGGCTTGATCTCATCTTTTCAAATATGATAACATCTCAAAATCCATTTTTGCGACTTGTGACTCATTTCCCTGGAACATATCACATTTGAGCTTATAAATACTAGCCTACTTCTTGTTGGCTGGATCTCCCTCTCCCCATTCCCTTCCCCACCACACACCCTACCACACACAAACACCCCATTCAGTTTGGTGCTTTTGGCAAGTACCTTAACCAAGTTGATATCGATCACACGACCTGGCCAATGAATAACCATCCCCCAGTGGTCATGTGACCTACATTGGTCAGGTGATCATATCAGCAGAAAAGACAAGAAAAAGAAGAAATATTTGTGTAAGCACGTAACCTAGAGAGAGTAAATGGGTCAGATTTTCAGAAAATGTACAATTCACCTTCACCAATCTTCTCAAATAACCCAAAGTTTAGACGAAAATAAAGTTCAAAATTGAGTTCAACCTAACCAAACCGATTGCTAGAATCAATGCAATGCCGAATATACTCGAATTTACCTAGTATTGAACAAATTGCAGCTTAATTTAGCAGAATTTACTAAATGTGTAGAGCTGCCAATTGTACATTTTCTGACGATCTGACCCACATGGGCACCAAGCATTGAGACCATCGCTGTTCACATCAGAGCGGGAGTATACATGTATCCGGGCCAGGATTTCGGAAAATGCAAAATCTACAGTCCTACACATCTATCAAATTCTGCTAAATTAGAGTGAAAATGTATCTTTACTAGGTATATCTGAGTATATTCTGTATTTTATTCATTCAATAAATCTGTCTGGTTATGTTGAACTGTATTTTGAACCTGATTTTCGTCTTAAGTTTGGGTTAGTAAGAGGATTGGTGAAGGCCGATTGTATGTTTTCTGAAGGTCTGACCCATCTCCAGAAATGTATGGGTCAGATTTTCAGAAAATGTACAATTCATGTTCACCAATTCTCTCAAATAAACCAAATTTCAGAGGAAAAAAAAGTTCAAAACACAGTTCAACCTTACCAAACAGATTGCTAGAATCAATGCAATGCCGAATATACTCGAATTTACCTAGGATTGACCAAATTTCAGCCTAATTTACCAGAATCTACTAGATGTGTACAGCTGCCAATTGTACATTTTCTGAAAATGCAAAAACCACAGTTCTACACATCTATCAAATTCTGCTAAATTAGAGTGAAAATTTATGTATAGTAGGTATATCTGAGTATATTCTGTATTTTATTCATTCAATAAATCTGTCTGGTTATGTTGAATCGATTTTGAACCTGATTTTCGTCTTAAATTTGGGTCAGTAAGAGGATTGATGAAGGCCAATTGTATGTTTTCTGAAGGTCTGACCCATCTCCAGAAATGTATGTGGGTCAGATTTTCAGAAAATGTACAATTGAACTGTACATTTTCTGAAAATCCGACCCATGTATAATACATGTTGCCACATCTTGTTAGATATTATGACACCCAGTGTTTGTACAAGGGCCAGGTCGGCACAAAATTAACAATTCGCCTTCACCAATCCTCTTACTAACTCCAAATTTAAGACAAAAATGAGGTTAAAAATAATCATTTCACACTACGACTTATAGGGTCAGATTTTCAGAAAATGTACAATTCGCCTTCACCAATCCTCTCAAATAACCCACATTTAAGACAAAAATGAGCTTCAAAATGCAGTTTGACATAACAGAACTGATACTTTAAATCAATGCGATACCAAATATACTCAGATATATCCGGTATTCATAATCTTTCACCATAATTTAGGAAAATTTCATGAATTTGTAGAGCTGCCAATTGTACATTTTCTGAAAATCTGACCCTATAACACAAAATTCATCAATGTTCTGCTGCTCCTATGTTTACACACGAATTTAAAGTATGATTGGTCGAGCAAAAACAGCCGCTGGTGAGCGATAATAAGTGAAGTCATCATAGGAAAGGATTCGGATGGGTCCTCCGAATACAAATAAGGACGTTTTAAAGCTCTGTAGCAAAAACAACCGGACAAAATCCTTCAAAATCTTGGTCAACTTTTAGATGGGTTGGAAAAGAATGAAAGAAAATGCAGAAAATATGTTTTTTTTTCGACTGTTTTTTTTTAGGTCTGTAGAGGTGGCGACTGTACACACTATATAAGCCCTGCCTATTGTCCTAGGGTCAGATCTTCAGAAAATGTACAATTGGCAGCTGTACACACTTGGTAAATTCTGCTAAATTAGGCCGCAATTTGGTCAATGCTAGGTAAATTCGAGTATATTCGGCATTGTATTGATTCTGGTAATCTGTTTGGCTAGGTTGAACTGTGTTTTGAACTTTATTTTCGTCTGAAATTTGGGCTATTTGAGAGGATTGGCGAAGTTGAATTGTACATTTTCTGAAAATCTGACCCCTAAGCCCTGCCTATTGCCCTCAGTAGCAGGCAGTTATTATTATGTCCTACTCAGGGTTTTTACCCTCTGTTTTTAGTAGAGAGTAATTTCCCGCACTATCGTGTGGACACAGGCTGATGAATCCCTGTGATATCCCAGGGATATCACAGGGATGTTCCCCTCTCCCCCTAGCCCTGCTATCACAGGGCTCTCCCTGTCTCCCGCCTACCAGTCCTGTGCACCGATAGGTCACAGTCAGCCCGATCCCTCGCAGATAATTGGTGAATTAGTTTCTTCATCAGCCTGTGTCCACACGCTAGTGCGGGAAACTACTCTCTACTAAAAACAGAGGGTAAAAACCCTGAGTAGGACATAACTATTACTGCCAGCTACTGAGGGCAATAGGCAGGGTTTAGGGGTAAGATTTTCAGAAAACGTACAATTCAACTTCACCAATCCTCTCAAATAACCCAAATTTCAGATGAAAATAAAGTTCAAAACACAGTTCAACCTAACCAAACAGATTGCTAGAATCAATGCAATGCCGAATATACTTGAATTTACCTAGTATTGACCAAATTGCCGCCTAATTTAGCAGAATTTAATAAATGTGTACAGCTGCCAATTGTACATTTTCTAAAAATCTGATCCATATAATCTTTATATTCACTGTATTACTAGAATTCACTTATTCCATTCTAACATGAATCATGATAATATCAATAATATTTCTATATATTTAATACTCTATGTGGCTAAACCATGCACATAGCGTCAGATTGCCAAGAAGTTCTGTCATTACTCGTACTGAGTTACATACAATTATATAGGTCAGATTTTCAGAAATGTACATGCGGTAGTGGTCTATAGTTTAGCACTCTACTCTGTTCATGGTGACGTTAGAACTGCATCTAATCTATAGACCTGTCTACCATTGTTGTCATCGTCTTACTTATATCTAAACTCTAACAATTTAAAGTATTACTCAATTCAATTCAATATTCGTCCTAACTTATTTTAACTGTATTTGAACATCCATAGCATATTTAAAATATGTGACCAATCCTTTCGTTTTCTCTACTTAATATGACAAACCACTGTTTAATACATGGTCGTACATTACTCCTATAGGAGATGGGGGCGGAGGCATCATATATTAATATATTTATAACTACACAAGAGACAACGATGTAGGGCTAAACATATATTGTTGTATATTACCCTAGGTAATAGGGGCAGCCTACTCATGTACATTGTTGTTATACTTGTACCAGAAACACAGTATATAAAACATGTGATGTGTTCCAGGAGAATGAGTCACGATTCGCAAAAGGGAGATTTTCCAAACTGAATTATTCACAAGATCTCTTTGTTGCAATGTTTTCCGTATTGGGTGGTTTAGCGCTTTGAGTCAAATTAATACATGTACCAAATATTCTAGACTGTGTATTGAACATATCCTTGTGGAGTATATTTTAGTTACTTTACTGGTGTGTGCCCACCAATAAATATTACAAACTTTTTTTTCAAAAATAAAAATGCCGAACTTAAAATATAGAAATATTTATTAGATGTCCTATTATTTACTATCATTGGAATCAGCTTGATGTCATCTTTTCAAATATGATGATATCTCAAAGTCTCTTTTTTACAACTAGTGACTCATTTTTCTGTTACACATCACATAATATAACCACTGTTTTAGTACATGATCTGACATTACTCCTATAGGAGATGGGGGCGGAGGCATTATACATTAATATATTTATAACTACACAATAAACAACGATGTAGGGCTAAACATATATTGTTGTATATTACCCTAGGAAATAGGGGCAGCCTACTCATGTACATTGTTGTTATACTTAGGTGAAGTCGCCCGATAATGTACAATTCACCTTCACCAATCTTCTCAAATAACCCAGGTTTCAGACGAAAATAAAGTTCAAAATACAGTTCAACCTAACCAAACAGATTGCTAGAATAAATGCAATGCCGAATATACTCGAATTTACCTAGTATTGACCAAATTGCAGCCTAATTTAGCAGAATTTACTAAATGTGTAAAACTGCAGATTGTACATTTTCTGAAAATCTGACCCACTGTAGTTTGTACGAGAACCATAGTATATAAAACATACTTCAAACCACCAGTTACCATAACAGACCATGAGAATACCTCATGGATCATTTAGTGAGACCTTCTGATACAAAAGTACACCTAAAGTCAAAATCGACTGCGTGGAAAAATAAACAGTAGTCGATACATCATGTAGCTTCATGAAGTGTCGCTTGTAATAGAGGAAGCCTTCCTCAGGAGAGCGATCAGCAGAATACCACATTTATTTACATCAGGTTCATAAGGTAGTACAGTGGAAAGTGGGGCCTGTGAATATTTTTAATAACGACCACTGGGACGAGTGTCAAAGGCAGGAGGAGGAGGAGGAGGGTGGTTTGCTGGACTATGAATAATTGGTGAGCTGTTTACAAAAATACACTGAGAACATCTGTCATTTTGAAGCTATAAATAATAGAGGAGGCTACACAGGGTGGGCGGGAGGGGAGGTGGGGGGGGGGGGGGAGGGGAGCTCATTATAGCGCGGGGGAAAGTGGACCGAGCCCGGGCGGGTAGCACTGGTCGGTATAATATCAGGGTTTTATAGGGATATAGGGCTCTGAAGGGGTTAATAGGGGAGTTCATCTTGGGTCCGTTATCTTGATTCATCATTCCCATGGAAGTATTGGAGTTGTATGTTAGAGTAGGGCTCAATAGGGGAGTTGTATGTCCGCCATCTTGAATCTTGATTCACGTGGAAGTATTGGAGTTGTATGTTAGAGTAAGGCTCAATAGGGGAGTTGTATGTCCGCCATCTTGAGTCAGGATTGACATGGACGTAGGGGAGTTGTATGTTAGAATTAGGCTCAATAGGGGATTTGTATGTCCACCATTTTGAATCTGATTCATAGGTACTTGATGTAATATGAAACTATAGGAAAGACATATTTGGAAGAGACAAAAGGAAGGGAAGAGTGTCTGTGAATGTTATAAGAACCAGCATATACAATCTCTACACTGTTATAAATAAGTGTGCTTTCACGCGAAAGACCGCGCTGTGCCACACGTCTAGTTCGCGTTTTCCCACGCGCACCAGAAAGCTAGGCGTGGTGGTCACTCAAGGGTGACGAAGGGGGGGGGGGGGGGGCAGCAGAGACCTAAGGGACCGACCTAGACAGTTAGATTCTATTTATATACCTACCAACCCTTTACCATACAACCTGCACCTGCTGCTTACACTCTCATTACTTCGCCGACCACTGGGCAGCCCACACCAAAAGTAATTGGATGTAGTTATAGGTATATCTAGTACATATGTATCCCAGGGAAGTATGATGCATGCATCTCTTTTATTTCACTCTAATTCATTTCAGACGAAAATAAAGTTCAAAATTCAGTTCAACCTAACCAAACGGATTGCTAGAATCCATGCAATGCCGAATATACTCAAATTTACCTTGTATTGACTACATTGCAGCCTAATTTCGCAGAATTTACTAAATGTGTACAGCTGCCAATGTACATTTTCTGGAAATCTGACCCATATGATGGGGACGTTGTGTGGGGGATCAGGTCGATGCTTAGAGGCAAGTGGTGCTGCATGTCTGGGTGGAGTTACAGTGCCACACTGTAATGTGTAAGGCACATCTCGCTGTTCACATGCAACCGTCAGGGCCCTGGTGCATGACAACGCCTTGTTTAAATACAATCTAGGCTCAGAGGTGAGAGAGTCCCTTCAAACTGAGGGAAAGCCTTATAGTTTAGAGAGTCCCTCCAAACTGAGGGAAAGCCTCTGCAGTCTAGGCTCAGGGATGACAGAGTCCCTCCAAACTGAGGGAAAGCCTCAGAGTTTAGAGGGTCCCTCCAAACAGAGGGAAAGCCTCTCCAGTCTAGGCTCAGAGTTGAGAGAGTCCCTCCAAACTGAGGGAAATCTTCTCCAGTCTAGACTCAGAGGTGAGAGAGTCCCTCCAAACTGAGGTAAAGCGTCTCCAGTCTAGGCTCCGAGAGGAGAGAGTTCTTCCAAATTGAGGGAAAGCCTCTCGCTCCAAACCTCAAAATGTAACCCCAGTAAGACGCAAACTGTTTAATAGTGCAGAATAAGAGTTTAATATAAATATATTCTTTAGGGCCAGAAGAGCCATTAGCGCAGTAGGCGTCCAATCATTGATATACCTTCTGATCTTATCTGAGAGGCTCTTAGCCAGGACTGAAAGCTGAGTCAAATAAATAAAAGATTTTCTACCGTTTCCTTTCACTTTCATCCCAGAGCAAGGTAAGATAGCCAAACAAGTAAGATTATAACCTCTGTTATGATGGTCCTGGGTAAGACCATAAAGTGCCTTTCTGTCTCGTTTCTCTGTCTCTCTCTCCCTTCTTGTCTATCTCTATTTACTGGATATGACCATAAAGTGCCTTTCTGTCTCTTTTCACTGTCTCTCTCTCCTTTCTTCTCTATCTCTATTTCCTGGGTATGACCATAAAGTGCCTTCCTGTCTCTTTCTCTGTCTCTCTCTCCCTCTTTCTCTATCTCTATTTACTGGGTATGATCATAAACTGCCTCCCTTTCAGCTCTCCCGCCCTTGATATAACCATATTAAATATGTTGATAAGGGCGTAAAGCAACCAATCTCACTCACTCACTCCCTCTCAGCTCTCCCGCCCTTGATATAACCTTCAATGTGTTGATAAGGGCGTAAAGCAACCAATCTCACTCACTCACTCCCTCTCAGCTCTCCCGCCCTTGAGATAACCATATTAAATGTGTTGATAAGGGCATAAAGCAACCAATCTCACTCACTCACTAATAAGCTGGACTGCTTAAGATGTTAACCTCTGTTATGAACGAGGCCCTAGGCTGGATGGAGAATGCATGTCTGGGTGGATAGATGGCGCTGAACCTGATCTCCGCACCCAGAATAGCCGCCCACAGATAATGGCCGCCGCCCACAGATAATGGCCGACCCGGCAACGCACAAATCAATCTCTATAGGGGGCTTGTATGACCACCATCTTGATACAAGTATTGCTAAATGAGTCAGATTTTCAGAAAATGTACAATTCAACTTCGCCAATCTTCTCAAATAACTCGAATTTCAGACGAAAATAAAGTTCAAAAGATAATTCAACCTAACCAAACAGGTTGCTAGAATCAACGCAATGCCGAATATACTAGAGTTTACCTAGGATTGGCTATTTTTCAGTCTAATTTAGCAGAATGTACTAAATGTGTACAGCTGACAATTGTACATTTTCTGAAAATCTGACCCAAATATTTGTCCACATCGTATTGTGAAGGAAGAGAAATGAACTGGGATAGGGTTGAAACCCAGAGAATTGACAAATTAAAAGAGATTTGCGAGTATTAAACATTTACTGGTAATTGAACTGTCAAATGTCAAAGTAAAAGTATCTAGACGTTAGAGAGATTGATTTTTTTAAACGATTTTATTTATTCAGCATCTCAAGACATGATTCACAAAAAAAACAGTCGATAACAGGTAACACAAGTACATTTGTGGCCTTCTACCTGCTGCTGTAGTCTGCAGTTTAACAAATAAAAAAAATGACTAAACACATACAATAAGTGATTACTGATTTACATGTAAATCCGAAATGGAATATAAATTCAATATACATATATATTGAATCTTGATTCACATGTCATTATGTGAGATATATGTCAGTGTAAAAACTATAGAAAACATGTTATGATCAGCATGTAATATTCAACATTGATGTCATGTAAATAACCATGTGTTTTACATGTTTCCATGAAACAAGACTTCATCTTAATCATCATGCATTTGTTTTTTATAAATCATTCATGCAAGCTATGATTTTGGCTAAAGGATCCTTGCATTTGTCGATACAAATATTGCTTGATATGTGTATACCAGATTTCAATTGAATACATCCCAGCATGCACTGCAATAGACATGCGCAGTGGCACTTGCAACTCCCCTATTGTGGCAATGGTTCTGCTGGGCAGGAATGCGCTGGGTCAAAGGTCATGTAAGCATTGTGTACCATGACCTGGAGATGTAGACAAGATGGGGCATGTCATGTTAGGGATTAACCCCACAAGATGGAACAACTCTGCCTGCCCCTCACATGGGTGTAGGTTGAGTCAATGAGCATCACATTACTGCTCTAGTGCATATCTGGGTCAGTTGTTAGCACACTTTATCTATTATCAGAATTATCTGGGTCATCAGAGGCCAGAGGCCATTGATAGGTTTTGATAGCTTAGATGAAACAACAAGAACGAAGGCTTACAGGAATGTCACACAGCCATGCGAGTTTCCTCTCAGCAATACATGGTAGTATACTACCCCACAAGTGTAGTAATGCATGGAAGACCAGCTGAACTACACAGCCTGGAGTTAGTGGACGTCCAGCTATAGAAGTTGGCCTAACAGCCTGGTAAAACAATAATACAATAACAATACAATACAATACATACAATAATAGATGGTAGTATACTACCCCAGGAGTTAGTGTATAACCAGCTATAGGAGTTGAACTAAACAGCCTGGTAAAACATCATATAACAATAGATGGAAGTATACTACCCCAGGGGTAAGTGGAAGACCAGGTATAGGAGCTGAACTAAACAGCCTGGTAAAACATCATACAACAATAGATGGTAGTATACTACCCCAGGAGTTAGTGGAAGACTAGCTGTAGGAGCTGAACTAAACATTCTGGTGAATCATACAACAAAAGATGGTAGTATACTACCCCTGAAGTTAGTGGAAGACCAGCTATAGGAGCTGAACTAAACAGCCTGGTAAAACATCATACAACAAAAGATGGTAGTATACTACCCCAGGAGTTAGTGGAAGACCAGCTATAGGATCTGAACTAAACAGTCTGGTAAAACATCATACAACAATAGATGGTAGTATACTACCCCAGGACTTAGTGGTAGACCAGCTATAGGAGCTGAACTAAACAGCCTGGTAAAACATCATACAACAATAGATGGCAGTATACTACCCCTGAAGTTAGTGGTAGACCAGCTATGGGAGCCCCGCTATACTGCCTGGTGAATCATACAAAAATAGATGGTAGTATACTACCCCAGGAGTGTAATAGCATATATATGTAAAACCAGCTGAACTAAACAACCAGGTAAATCAATACAAGACAGACAGTATAGGGCCACCTGAGGCCATGGCCTTAACCTGGGTAGGAAGCAATTGATATCATGTTCCTTCCCACTGACACGCTGTACATACGCTTGCACAGACGCTGGCATTGATGATGGCATTGAGGGGTACATGCCACCCCCTGTGTGGCATTGAGGGGTACATGTCACCCTGTGTGGCATTGGGGGGCACATGTCACCACTGTGTGGCATTGAGGGGTACATGTTACCCCAGTGTGGCGTTGGGGGTACAAATATATCAATAGATTTATTTCCTTTTTGTACAAGTACATTGAAAACAAAGTTTCTCAGAGTCTACAACCTGCAGGTCTTCCTACTGGACTTCAACAATACATTGCGTTTTGTGAGGAATATATAAAAAGAACGCACTATACAAATACATTTCAGTGGAAAAATCCTACTCTTCCCAGCTTATTCCTTATCATTGGGGCCCCTGTATGGCATTGAGCGATACATGTCACCCCAGTGTAGCATTGAGAGGTACATGTCAACCCCGTGTGGCATTGAGGGGTACATGTCACCCCTGTATGGCATTGAGGGGTACATGTCACACCCCGTGTGGCATTGAGGGGTACATGTGACCATGTATGGCATTGAGAGGTACATGTGACCCCTGTGTGGTATTGAGGGGTACATGTGACCCCTGTATGGCCTTGAGCGGTACATGTCACCCCCGTGTGGCATTGAGGGGTACATGTCACCCTGTGTGGCATTGAGGGGTACATGTCACCCCTGTGTGGCATTGGGGGGCACATGTCACCACTGTGTGGCATTGAGGGGTACATGTCACCCCTGTGTGGCATTGAGGGGTACATGTCACCCCTGTGTGGCATTGAGGGGTACATGTCACCCCTTGTGTGGCATTGAGGGGTACATGTCACCCCTGTGTGGCATTGGGGGGCACATGTCACCACTGTGTGGCATTGAGGGGTACATGTCACCCCTGTGTGGCATTGAGGGGTACATGTCACCCCTTGTGTGGCATTGAGGGGTGCATGTCATCCTGTGTGGCATTGAGGGGTACATGTGATGCCTGTGTGGCATTGAGGGGTACATGTGACCCCGTGTGGTATTGAGGGGTACATGTGACCATGTGTGGCATTGAGGGGTACTTGTCACCCCTGTGTGGCATTGAGGGGTACATGTCATCCCTTGTGTGGCATTGAGGGGTACATGTCAGCCCTGTGTGGTATTGAGGGGTACATGTCAGCCCTGTGTGGCATTGAGGGGGTACATGTCAGCCCTGTGTGGCATTGAGGGGGTACATGTCAGCCCTGTATGGCATTGAGGGGTACATGTCACCCCCGTGTGGTATTGAGGGGTACATGTCACCCCTGTGTGTGGCATTGAGGGGTACATGTCACCCCTGTATTGCATTGAGGGGTACATGTCAACCCTGTGTGGCATTGAGGGGTACATGTCACCCTGTGTGGCATTGAGGGCTACATGTCACCCCTGTGCGGTATTGAGGGGTACATGTCAGACCTGTGTGGCATTGAGGGGTACATGTCACCCGTGTGTGGCATTGAGGGGTACATGTCACCCCCTATGTTGCATTGAGGGGTACATGTCACCCTGTGCGGTATTGAGGGGTGCATGTCACCCGTGTGCGGCATTGAGGGGTACATGTCACCCGTGTGTGGCATTGAGGGGTACATGTCACACTTGTGTGGCATTGAGGGGTACATGCCACCCTGTGTGGCATTGAGGGGTACATGTCACCCCTGTGTGGCATTGGGGGGTACATGTCACCCTCTGTGTGGCATTGAGGGGTACATGTCACCCTGTGTGGCATTGAGGGCTACATGTCACCCCTGTGCGGTATTGAGGGGTACATGTCAGACCTGTGTGGCATTGAGGGGTACATGTCACCCGTGTGTGGCATTGAGGGGTACATGTCACCCCCTATGTTGCATTGAGGGGTACATGTCACCCTGTGCGGTATTGAGGGGTGCATGTCACCCGTGTGCGGCATTGAGGGGTACATGTCACCCGTGTGTGGCATTGAGGGGTACATGTCACACTTGTGTGGCATTGAGGGGTACATGCCACCCTGTGTGGCATTGAGGGGTACATGTCACCCCTGTGTGGCATTGGGGGGTACATGTCACCCTCTGTGTGGCATTGAGGGGTACATGTCACACTCGTGTGGCATTGAGGGGTACATGTCACACTCGTGTGGCATTGGGGGTTACATGTCACCCCTGTGTGGCATTGGGGGGTACATGTCACCCCTATTAGGCATTGAAGGGTACATGTCACCCCCTGTGTGGCAGAGACGTTACCTGTGTGTTACAGGGTACATGTCACCTTACCATTTCACCCCCTGACTGATGTTCCCATCTTATACACGGAGAACTGTCTTCAGAAAGGGCCAGTTAAATCTCTTTTTTTTTGTTTTTAAAAGGTAGGGTCAGTTAAATCTTTAGTTGTGCTGTGTTTCAGGAAAATGAAGTCTTGTGATCACAAGACCTATCTGTATGAACGTTCTCATTATTCATTAAGTCTTATGAATACATGCACCAAATTTCAAGACTGTGTATTAAATATATTCATACACGTCCAAGCTCATCCTATAGAGTATATTGTACTACTTTACAAGTAATTACCCACCAAGAGATATCGTGCACTTCTTTTTCAAAAATATAAATATCAAACTTAAAATATAGAAACACTTATTAGATGTTCCACTGTTTACCACCATTAGAATCGGCTTGATCTCATCTTTTCAAATATGATGATATCTCAAAATACCTGTTTTGCGACTTTTGACTAATTTTCCTGTAACACATCACAGTCATGACCTTCACATTTCACCCCCCCCCCCCACACACACACACACTCGCTGTCTGTTCATTCCATCTGAAACTCATGAGCGGGGATAACCGCCTCTACCACGCCATGTTAAATGTGTATTTAGGGTACAACATCCCTTAAGATCCACCATAACATTAAGCGCATGATTGCTAGACAATTTCATGCATGCCAGAAACCCAAGCTTCATCATATGGGTCAGATTTTCAGAAAATGGTCACTTTACCATCACCAATCCTCTCAAATAACCCAGATTTCAGACGAAAATAAGGTTCAAAATACAGTTCAGCCTAACCAAACCGATTGCTAGAATCAATGCAATGCCGAATATACTCGAATTTACCTAGCATTGACCAGAATTTAGCAGAATTTACTCAATGTGTACAGCTGCCAATTGTACATTTTCTGAAAATCTGACCCTATATCATTTGGGTCAGATTTTCAGAAAATGTACAATTCGCCTTCACCAAACCTGTCAAATAACTCACAATTAAGACAGAAATCAGGTTCAAAATGCAGTTTAACATAACAGAACTGATACTTTAAATGAATGTGATACAAAATATACTCAGATATACTCAGTATTCATCATTTTTCAGCCTAATTTAGCAACATTTCCTCAATGTGTAGAGCTGCCAATTGTACATTTTCTGCAAATCTGACCCATGTGCGAGATGGTGTATCGGGCAATGACTTAGCTCTCAGCCCCGGCGGGTTGTAAATGTGGTGTCACATTGTGGATTAATAATAGAGGAGCGGGCGTTAACGCGCCGCCACCCGCGCTAGTAACCAGCCGTGTTTTATGGCTACGGTGGCCCAGTAGTCATGGGGTTTTATGAGTATGGTGGTTCAATATTCACGCTAGCTGGGTACACTTACGTGCAGTGGGTGGGCCCCCGCGCGCTAAGTCTCTTATCATGAGGCATTCCGCAGCTATAGGTGGTGAGAGTGTGTAGTGGGTTTTTTGGTAAAAGTCCCAAATGTGTTCACACTCTTAAAAAGTCAGCTATAGGTGGGAAGGGTGTGTAGTGGGCTTTTTGGTAAAAGTCCCAAATGTTTTCACACTCTTTAAAAGTCAGCTATAGGTGGGGAGAGTGTGTTGTGGGCTTTCTGGTAAAAGTCCCAAATATTTTCACACTCTTTAAAAGTCAGCTATAGGTGGGAAGAGTGTGTAGTGGGCTTTTTGATAAAAGTCCCAAAGTCCCAAATGTTTTCACACTCTTTTTAAGTTGTTTAATGTCATCTATAGGTGGTGAGAGTGTGTAGTGCGCCTTTTCACTCGAGGTCCAAACCCTCAGATCAGATGAGAATAGTATGTCAGTTTACTTCGCTAATCAATTTCCTGGCCTACCACCCCAGCGTTTTAATGGGAATATAATGACATTTTGCGGTCTTAATGGAATTATAATGGCACTTTGCAGTTTGGGGCGAGAGGCTTTCCCTTCGGTTAAAGGGACTCTCTCATGTTTAGGCCTAGACGGTTTTGATAAAAGACCCAACAGACACCAATCGGTATAACAACTCGCTCATGATGTTTTTTAAAAATAGATTTCAAAGAAAGAATCCTGAGAGAACTTAATCAAATGGATGTTGGTGACCCAAATGTATATTCACGCGTGATGTATTGATGGCCCAGGGGCATAGCCAGTGGGCTAACCATATATCATACTAAGTTAATCTAATCTACAATAATATAATTCTACATGTGCCTTAGGTGTAGACTAAAGGGTTGTGGCCATCTCCATGCCCTGCTTACTATATGGGTCAGATTTTCAGAAAATGTACAATTCGACTTCACCAATCCTCTCAAATAACCCACATTTAAGACAAAAATGAGCTTCAACATGCAGTTTAACATAACAGAACTGATACTTTGAATCAATGCGATACCAAATATACCTGGTATTCTTCATTTTTCAGCCTAATTTAGCAGAATTTACTAAATGTGTAGAGCTGCCGATTGTACATTTTCTGAAAATCTGACCCATATACCTATTATATCTTTAGCCTGGTTACATTTTGTCGTTTCTACCTCAGTCCATGCCCAAACCCTCAGATCACATAAGAATGGTATATCAGTGATTGGACGCCTACTGCGCTATTCAGATTTCTGGATTTCTTATGGGAATATAATGAAATTTTACGGTCTTAATAGAATTATAATGGTTTGAGGCGAAAGGCTTTCCCTTCGTTTGAAGGGAGCCTCTCATCTTAAGGCCTAGACTGTCATCTCCAAAAGTGTTCTTCCATCCATGTTCTGCTTACCTATCTTTAACCTGGTTACATGCTGTGGTTTCTACATCTAAATGCTGAGTCATTGATCATTGATTATTATAGTGGATTGTCTTTTGTTATGAACTAAGATCCAACATATCGATCATATTGTGCCAGGATAGGTTTGTAACAGTCAGCAAAAAAGAAAACACATTGTTGAAAAAGCTTCATGCGGATCTATCCGCTCTGATTGAACAGAACAAATAGTAAACCTGGAAAATGTCTTTTATTGCATCAGATTTAGCGTAGAAAAAGTATCATGATTTTTTTTAAACAAATGAATGCAAAAACATATATTTACCTCAGAATAGTGAAAGAAAGAAAAAGTGAGTTGTTAAATGTCAATGTTACTCGCTTGGAGAGAAGGATTTGTTGCCAATATGAATAAAATAGCAGTTGCTTTAAAAAACATAAATACAAAAAATTTATCATTACTCAGAAACTATATCTCGACACGTAGTACACATTATTATATAGATTTATAAAACGGTCGTGACCGAGCTGTCTGGCCGATGGTAGGAACAGGTGCATGGGCTGGTTTTTTGTGTGGGTTTTGTAATTCAGCAAATATATGGGTGACGTCGCCAGAAAATGTACAATTCAACTTCACCAATTTTCTCAAATAACCCAAATTTCAGACGGAAATAAAGTTTAAAATACAGTTCAGCCTAACCAAACCGATTGCTAGAATCAGTGCACTGCCGAATATACTCGAATTTACCTAGTATTGACCAAATTGCAGCCTAATTGTGATCCGTTTTGGGAAAATGAGACATAAGTCGCAAAAATTGGATTTTGAGATATCACCATATTTGAAAAGAGGAGATCAAGCTGATTCCAATGATAGTAAACACTAGGATATCTAATATGTACTTCTATATTTTAAGTTTGATATTTTTATTTCTGAAAACAAAAAGTTTTCAATGTTTCTGGATGGGTAATTACCAGTAAAGTAACTTAATATACTACATATGAAACCCTTCAAAACGCAAGGATATATTTAATACAATGTCCTAAAATTTGTTGCATGGATTGATATAACTATTAGTACTAAACCCCCTAAAGATCAGAACATTTCAATAAAGACATCTTGTAAAAAAAACACTTTGAAAAATATCAATTTTGCGACTTATGACTCATTTTCTTGAAACACATCACAATTTAGCAGAATTGACCAAAATTGTGTACAGCTGCCAATTGTACATTTTCTGAGGATCTGACCCATATATATCATATAGCCATGTAATGTGTTGATGTAGTAGGCTCAAGGGAGACTAATTGATTTAGTTCCAGGATCTACGATGGTACGCCCGGGGCCGTTATGTGCATCATTAATTAGCAGGAAAAAGGGAAGTATGAGATTGGAGGAGATAGAGTTAGGAGAGAAGGGATAAATGTTGATAGGGCTTTTTAGCTGGAGGTGCCTTAGGGGTGGTGAGGGAGTGAGTGAGTTTGGTTGCGTTACGCCCTTATCAACACATTTAATGGGTCAAATCGCCAGAAAATGTTCAATTTGCCTTCACCAATCCTCTCAAATCATCCAAATTTAAGAGAAGAATCTGGTTCAAAATTCAGTCCAACATAACCAAATAGGTTGTTTGAATTAAGGCAATATCAAATATATTCAAATGTACCTTGTATTGACCATTCCTCAGTCTTAACAAACTTTACTAAATATGTAGATCTGCCGATTGTACATTTTCTGAAGATCTGACCCTAATATGGTTATATCAAGGGCGGGAGAGCTGAGAGGGAGGCAGTTTATGATCATACCCAGGAAATAGAGATAGAGAAGAAGGGAGAGAGAGACAGAGAAAAGAGACAGAAAGGCAGTTTATGGTCATACCCAGGGAATAGAGATAGAGAAGAAGGGAGAGAGAGACAGAGAAAAGAGACAGAAAGGCAGTTTTTGGTCATACCCAGGGAATAGAGATAGAGAAGAAGGGAGAGAGAGACAGAGAAAAGAGACAGAGAGGCACTTTATGGTCATACCCAGGAAATACAGATAGAGAAGAAGGGAGAGAGAGACAGAATAAGAGACAGAAAGGCACTTTATGATCATACTCAGGATATAGAGATAGAGAAGAAGGGAGAGAGAGAGAAAGAGACAGATAAAGAGACAGGGGTGATGGTAGGTGAAGAAAGTGTATGATGTGTCACGAAAAACGAGTCACAAGTCATGTTTGGGTGGTTTAGGGCTAATAATAGTATGAACACTTGTATTATTCCAAGACCGTGTATTGAATAGTATCTATCATATGTATATGGGTCAGATTTTCAGAAAATGTACAATTGGCAGCTCTACACATTTAGGAAGTTCTGCTAAATTAGGCTGAAAAATAGAATACTGGGTATATCTGAGTATATTTGGTATCACATTGATTTAAAGTATCCGTTCTGTTATGTTGAACTGTATTTTGAAGCTAATTTTTGTCTTAAATGTGGGTTATTTGAGAGGATTGATGAAGGCGAATTGTACATTTTCTGAAAATCTGACCCCTAGTTGTGTGTGATCTTTATCATGTGAGATTCCACTATACTGTGTTTAATCCCCGGCTTCGCCTCTGGATTATACACCAAACAGTGCACCAGCACCCCCTCAACATCAACCACTAATCCTCTAACAACCTTACATAACAGTATGTCACAGGTAGAGTATTATACACTGTATACCATGGCCTACATACCAGCCCAGTGGGGCCAGATACACAGGGTGTTAATCCACCAAGCCCTGTGCAGGAGGATTAGGGGTAGAGTAAGGGATTAGGGTGTATATGGGTACAGTAATCCCCTGTACTTGCATGCTTTCATGACTTATGTACCATTCACACTGCTAATCCTTAAGTAAACTCTCCCGCTGTCTTACATCTAATGTTTACAAGGCGGCTCAACTCAAGGACAAGATCCTTCTGCTCTTAGAGTTTCCTCCTTGAAGTTGGGATGAGTTGAGTCCCTCCTAACTGAGGGAAAGCCTCTCCGGTCTAGGCTCAAAATTGAGAGAGTCCCTCCAAACTGAACTTAGATTTGAGAGAGTCCCTCCAAACTGAGGGAAAGCTCCCCCAGTCTGGGCTTAGATTTGAGAGAGTCCCTGCAAACAAAGGGAAAGCCTCTGCAGTCTAGGCTTAGATTTGAGAGAGTCCCTCCAAACTGAGAGAAAGCCTCTGCAGTCTAAGCTTAGATTTGAGAGGTTCCCTCTAAACTGAGGGAAAGCCTCTCCAGTCTAGGCTCAGAGCTGAGAGAGTTCCTCCAAACTGAGGAAAAACCTCTCCGGTCTAGGCTTAGATTTGAGAGAGTCCCTGCAAACTGAGGGAAAGTCTCTCCAATCTAGGCTTAGATTTGAGAGAGTCCCTCCAAACTGCGGGAAAAACTCTCTAGTCTAGGCTTAGATTTGAGAGAGTCCCTCCAAACCGAGGGAAAGCCTATCCAGTCTAGGCTCAGATTTGAGAGAGTCCCTCTAAACTGAGGGATAGCCTCACCAGTCTAGGCGCAGACTTGAGAGAGTCACTCCAAACTGAAGGAAGGCCTCTCCAGTCTAGGCTCAGATTTGAGACAGTCCCTCTAAATTGAGCAAAAGCATCTCGCTCTAAACAGCAAATTATTTATGCCCTTATAATCCTATATGGACTGTGGCGACACCAATCAAGATAACCACTTCACCTCCTCCAATATGGCGCATATAAAGGGGGACATTGTTTACAAGGGTGTGAGAGTATTCTTATAGCTCTGACATGTGTGAATATAATCATCAGAGACAATAATTGATATAAGATCGTAAGGATTTTGTCCTAATGTCATTATGAAAGTGTTTTAAACCCCTACCCCAGGGCCGGGAAATGGACAATGAATTACTCTACGCATTCAGTAAATCGTAAATACATCAGCACTGAAAATGGTAAATACCAGGGCTACTTTAGTATAGAACATTTTAAAGGTAAATTTCCTAAACGAAGAGAAAGGTTTTCTACCCCTCTACATACTGTAAACGTATTAATGTTTCTGCAGTACGTATTTTCGCGCACCCACCTTTATGCGTGAAAATAAATCCTACGCAAAAGGTATAATTATTGCATGAAAAAGGTGTCAAACCTCCTTGCTGCGCAAATTTAAATCTAGGCGAAAAGCTGTCAAATTACTCGAAAATTCATCGGCGCGAAAATAAATACGTTTACAGTAGTTTTCATCCACTATTGCCCCGGAACATAATTTTCTCAAATAATGACCTGATCCCCATAGAGCGGGTTCAGGGAGTGACCCAAATCCCGAATTTCCTATTGAATGAATAAACGGTTTAACAAACTCCACTTGAGTGGTCTTGTACTATCGGTACACACTCTACTCTACCCCTTCCTGCAGCCGGCCCTGCCTCTAGCTAGCCCCCCAGCTGGGGCACGTTGCATACTTTTTTATTTATTTTTTTTGGACGAATTTTATTCAGGTTAATAAACAGGCGTTGGCCTTACTTAATGTGAATCGGGTTATACCCGGTATTCCTCCACACCCTGATCTTTAGCTATTACATTTGTTGTCTATAGGGTGTGTGAGGTCAAAAGAAACATTTAGATTGTACATATCATATCAAGAAGAGAGAGAGAGAGGAGATGGGGGATGAGTTATGATGGTAAGTGAGATAGGGAGGAGGGGAGGGGTAGGTGAGTGATTAAGTGATAATAAGGGGATTGATTTGGGGGGGGGGGGGGGGAGAGGGGCGGGGCAGGGATGGGGTAGGCAATTATAAACTTGACTTTCCTTCCCTAACTACTGTTCCTGGCTAAGCAGCTGGTAAAGAACTTATGGGTCAGATCTCCGGAAAATGTACAATTGGCAGCTTTACACTTTTAGTAAATTCTGTTAAATTAGACTGAAGTTTGAGCAGTGCTCAATATGGTTATATGTCAAAGTAGATTTGGTATTGAGATGGTCTAGAAAATCTGGTTATGTTCAACTTTATTTTGAACCTCATTTGTGCCTTAAATCTTGATTATTGAGCCACAAGTCGCCAAAAATGGATTTTGAGATACTATCACATCTGAAAAGATGAGATTAAGCCGATTCCAATGATATCTAATAAATATATGATATGATATGATATCTAATAAATATTTCTATATTATGATAATGATATTTTTATATTTAAAAAAAGGTTTCTAGAGGACATTTACTAGTAAAGTAGCTAAATATACTCTATAGGATCATCTTACAAATGCATGCAAATGTCTTGAAATATGATAAATGTATTAATACTGCAAGCAGCGTTAAGCAACCCAAGAATGAAAACATTTCCCAAAATACAACTAGTGAATAAATCACATTGAAAACTATACAGTTAGCGACTTGTGACACATTTTCCCGGTACAAATCACAAATGATTTTTTGCCGCAACAGGCCCCTGCCGTGTCAATACGTTATTGGTCCATCAGTTATACACACACCACATGGCGCTGTTGGTTCCTATGCACACCGTCTGATCTGGTTCTCAAACACATCGCCTCTCGTCACCATATTCTACCTTATCCCTCTAGTCTTCAACCGTTTATAAGCGGTGGGGTGGTGAGTGAGTGAGATTGGTTGCTTTACGCTCTTATCAACACATTTAATATGGTTATATCAAGGGCGGGAGAGCTGAGAGGGAGTGAGTGAGTGAGATTGGTTGCTTTACGCCCTTATCAACACATTTAATATGGTTATATCAAGGGCGGGAGAGCTGAGAGGGAGTGAGTGAGTGAGATTGGTTGCTTTACGCTCTTATCAACACATTTAATATGGTTATATCAAGGGCGGGAGAGCTGAGAGGGAGTGAGTGAGTGAGATTGGTTGCTTTACGCTCTTATCAACACAGGGAGGCAGTTTATGATCTTACCCAGGAAATAGAAATAGAGAAGAAGGGAGAGACAGGGAAAAAGAGCCAAAAGGCACTTTATGGTCATACCCAGGAAATAGAGATAGAGAAGAGGGGAGACAGAGACAGAGAAAAAGAGACAGAAAGGCACTTCATGGTCTTACCCAGGAAATAGAGATAGAGAAGAGGGGAGAGAAAGACAGAGAAAAAGAGACAGAAAGGTACTTTACGGTCATACCCAGGAAATAGAGATAGAGAAGAAGGGAGAGAGAGAGACAGAGAAAAAGAGACAGAAAGGCACTTTACGGTCATACCCAGGAAATAGAGATAGAGAAGAAGGGAGAGAGCGACAGAGAAAAAGAGACAGAAAGGCACTTTAGGGTCATACCCAGGAAATAGAGATAGAGAAGAAGGGAGAGAGAGACAGAGAAAAGAGACAGAAAGGTACTTTACGGTCATACCCAGGAAATAGAGATAGAGAAGAAGGGAGAGAGAGACAGAGAAAAAGAGACAGAAAGGCACTTTACGGTCATACCCAGGACCAAGGGGGGCTTCACTCCTCTTCTTACATTGTACTTGTATAATTCGCTATATTGTGGCAAGAAATAAAACAAGCTGGCACAATGTGATACCCTAGATTCTTTTTGATTACTATAAGAAGTAACACACTCAGGTAAAATGAATCAACATGAGTCATGAGAAACATTCTTCTATATTTTGTTTATTTTTTTTGCTTTATTTTTTTTGCTCCAGATCTGCATAAAAGTATGATTTTATATCTCGGGGACCCGCCCAAATAATTTCCTGCGGTAGTTTCACTAAATATTGCTCACCTATGACCATTTTCACTCGGCCGATTCTAGTTCAAGTCCTTGTATAAACATAAGAAAACAGCATAAGTTTGATAATTTCAGCCCTTTAACTAAGAATATGAATACATTTGCTAGGATTATTTTGGTTAGAATACCCAAAAAGGCAGCTTTAATGAGTTGACCGTTTCACACAACTCCGACCTATAGAGAACCCATTTGTTAAGACATGTCACACACCTCAGATCTATAGAAAACCTATTGGTTCAGACATGTCACACACCTCAGATCTATAGAAAACCCATTTGTTAAGACATGCCACACAAGTCCGACCTATAGAAAACCCATTTGTTAAGAACATGTCACACAACTCAGACCTATAGAAAACCCATTTGTTAAGATGCCAAGGTGAGGCGGATCCATGAGGCACCCGACCCCAACTGACTCCCCCCTCCACAACATACTTCCCGCCGTCCACCAATTCCACTATGGATAAAAACCTATCATCTGCACAGCCTGGGGCCCTGAGAGCCCGCCGCCGAGTCCCTCCCCTCCTGCTCAGACCAGCTCACTGCCCCTATCATCACACTGGGTTGAACTACGGGAGGGATGGGATCACCTGTTCATGCGACTATACTACTTGTAGTGGTGCACCCGCAGCACACCTATGTATGCATGCTCCTCCATGCGCTACACTCCTCCATATATCTCCTCCTCCTCTCTCTGACTCCCTCCCTCTGTGTGTCTTGTCTCTCTATCCATCTTCTTCTCCTCCTTTCTCCTTCTCCTCTCTCTGACTCCCTCTCCTTCTCCTCTCTGACTCCACCTCCTTCTCTATCTGACTTCCTCTCCTCTTTCTCCTTCTCCTCTCTCTGACTCTCTCTCCTTCTCCTCTCTGACTTCCTCTCCTCTCTCTCCTTCTTCTCTCTCTGACTCTTTCTCCTTCTCCTCTCTCTGACTTCCTCTCCTTCTCCTCTCTCCTTCTCCTTTCTCCTTCTCCTCTCTCTGACTTCCTCTCCTTCCTCCTTCTCCTTCTCCTTTCTCCTTCTCCTCTCTCTGACTTCCTCTCCTCTCTCCTTCTCCTCTCTCCTTCTCCTTCTCCTTTCTCCTTCTCCTCTCTCTGACTCCCTCTCCTTCTCCTCTCTCCTTCTAATCTCTCTGACTCCCTCTCCTTCTCCTCTCTCCTTCTAATCTCTCTGACTCCCTCTCCTTTCCCTGTCTGTCTCATCTATCTATCCATCTCCTCTCTCTCTGTGTCTCTGTCCCATCTCCTTCTCCTCCTCCTCCTTTTCTCTCTCTCCTCTCTTTCCTACTCCATCTCCTCCTCCTCTCTCTGTCTTCTCTCTCTATTCATCTTCTTCCCCTCCCCTCCCTGTGTCCCTCTCCTCCTACTTTGTCGACACTATCTGTGTCTCATCTCTCTATCTCCTCTCCATCTCCTCCTTACCTGTCCATCTCCACTGTCTCTCCCCCTGTCTCTTCCCCACTCTCCCCCTCTCTCCATAGCCTCCTCCTCCCCTCTTTCTACTCCTCCTCTCCCCTCTCTCTCCTCCTCCTCCTCGCCCCTCTCTCCTCCTCCTCCTCCCCCCTCTCTCCTCCTCCTCCTCCCCCCTCTTTCATCTCTCCTCCTCTCTCCTGTCTCCCCCTCCTCTCTCTCCTCCTTCCCGTTCTCCTCTCTCCTCCTCCTCCTTCTCTCCCTCTCTCTCCTTCTCCTTCTCATCTCCCTAGTCTCCCCCTCCTCTGTCTCCTCCTCCTCCTCTCCACCTCCTCCTCTCCTCCTCTTCCCTCTCTCCTCATCCACCTCTCCCCTTCCTCTACTGTTGACTATTATCTCAGTCCCGCCGCCACATCAACATTCACTTCACAACTACAAATAGGATCCTCCTGTGTCTGATCATAGCTTTCATCTGCCCACCCGAGATGATGCCACATCTTCCCTCTTCCATCTCTCTCTCCTCCATCTCTCTCTCTCTTTCTCTCTCTTCCTCTCTCTCCCTCTCTCTTCGTCTCTCTTCCTCTGTCTTCCTCTTTCCTCTCTCGTCGTCCCTCTTCCTCTCTCCTTCTCCCTCTTCCTCTCTCTCTCTTCCTCTCTCTTCCTTTCTCTTCCTCTCTCTCTTCCTCTCTCTCTTCCTCTCTCTTCCTCTCTCTTCCTCTCTCTTCCTCTCTCTTCGTCCCTCTTCGTCCCTCTTCCTCACTCTTCCTCACTCTTCCTCTCTCTTCCTCTCTCTTCCTCTCTCTTCCTCTCTCTTCCTCTCTCTTCCTCTCTCTCTCTTCCTCTCTCTCTCTTCCTCTCTCTTCCTCTCTCTCCATTTCCCTTCTCTCTGTTTCTCCCTATGTATTCCTTCTCTCTCTGTGTCCCCCATCTGTCTTCCTCTATCTGTATCTGTTCTTTTCCTTGTGTCTCTGTCTTCCTCTATATCAATGCCTTCCTATATCTCTCTCTGTTTCTCTCCCTCTTATACTCTCAAGTCTATCTCTCTCTCTTTCTCTTGTTCTCCTTCTGTCTCTCTGTCTCTCTGTCTCTCCTTCTCCCTCTATCCTTCTCTCCAACTCTACCCACGTACTCTCTCCTCCTCCCCCCTGTGTACAAGCCAGGACCACCCCACCTCCACCACCAGAGCCAACAACAAACTACATGCTTTCCCTACAACAGCACAACAATGCTGGGATGACACACCACCACCTCCCCCTCCTCCTCACCACCACCAGGCTCTATCTATCGCCAGCCACTTTATTCACCATTACTTATTCACACAATGACAAAACCCTGGCTGCTCTTCCATTCCACAAGTGTTCATCGCTAGATGAGAATGGCCTGTTCATCCAGCTTGCAGCAATCACTCCTCAAACACCCAACTCCTATTATCGCCGGAACCCATCATACGGCCGGCCCTACGTCCACCCTACACCCCCTATTCGAGCTACAATAGAGACTTACCGTTTATCAACAAGCACGACAGCACGACAAGGCTCCTCAGTGAGACCCACTGCAGTAAAGCTATATATATCTATATATATTTAGGCAGATGTACGTGAAGAAGTTTGATAATCCAAGACGCACAAATATATCAATATATATCCAGGGGGAGATGATGACAACAGGGTAGAATATAATCCAGTTATGAGTTACTCTAGAGGTGCTCCTGTATATAGGAGTAGGAGGACGAGTGTGACTGTGTGTTGAGGAGCATGGACTGGAGGAGTAGGTGGTGGTGGTGGGATGGTGATAATCCGTGTGTGAGTGTACCCAGCAGTACTATAGAGAGACTGCAGTAGAAGAAGCAGTAGCTGGCTGCTTGCTTGCTCACTCAACGAAAGTCTGGTGTGGACTGTGGTGGTGACTGGGCTGCTGGCTGCTACTACTACATGCTGGGTGGTGGTGGTGGTGGTGGCGGTGGTGGAGCAGGAGGAGGTGCTCGCTGGCCCGGGTAGTTGGACTAGTGGAGCAGCTCGTACTGGAGGGAGGAGGAGCAGGTCTTACAGGCTGGAGAAGCAGTCTGGGCTGGAGCACATGGTTGGGGAAGAGGGAAAGACAACAAGAAAAGAGAGAGAAGGAAAGGGAAGAGGCAGTCTAGGCTGGAGCACATGGTTGGGGAAGAGGGAAAGACAACAAGGAAAGAGAGAGAAGGAAAGGGAAGAGGCAGTCTGGGGTCGAGCACATGGTTGGGGAAGAGGGAAAGACAACAAGGAAAGAGAGAGAAGGAAAGGGAAGAGGCAGTCTAGGCTGGAGCACATGGCTGGGGAAGAACAGGGGGAGAGGGAAAGACAACGAGGAAAGAGAGAGAAGGAAAGGGAAGAGGCAGTCTGGGGTGGAGCACATGGTTGGGGAAAAACAGGGGGAGAGGGGAAGACAACAAGGGAAGAGAGATAAGGAAAGGGAAGAGGCAGTCTAGGCTGGAGCACATGGTGGGGAAAGAACAGGGGGAGAGGGGAAGACAACAAGGAAAGAGAGAGAAGGAAAGGGAAGAGGCAGTCTGGGGTGGAGCACATAGTTGGGGGAAGTACAGGCGAAGAGGGGAAGAGGGGAAGACAACAAGGAAAGAGAGAGAAGGAAAATAAAGAAGCAGTCTGGGCTACCACATGGTTGGGGGATGGACAGGGGAAGAGGGGAAGACAACAAGGGAAGAGAGAGAAGGAAAATAAAGAATCAGTCTGGGCTACCACATGGTTGGGGAAGGACAGGGCAGTAGGGAGAAGTAGAACAGGGAACAACAAGATAAGGAGAAAAGGCAGAGGAAGAAAAGAACAGGGAAAGACAAATAAAGGAGAAAAAAACGGAAAGAGAAGAAGAAAGGCAAATGAAATAGAACAGAATGAGGGGATAAGGGAGGAGGAAAGGGTGAGGAAGAGAAGGAGAAAAGGGAAAAGAAAATGGACCAATAAACGAAGAAGAAGAAGAGACATAATATAATAACAATATCAGGAGCTAGACAATGTGGGAAGGAGGAAGAGAGGACAGGGAAAGCAACTGAGAGAAGGAAGAGAACAGGACTAGAGGTGAGAAGGAAGAAGGTGATGTAGAAGGAGAAGGACAGGTAAAGGAGCAGGGCGAGGAACCATAGACAGAATGGGAGGACACAGGAATAGGGGACGAAAAGAAGAAACATCCTTATAGAAAGTTATTTGTGTTTGGGAAACATTGCCAGAAGAAGAGAACAAGTTGGATGAAGAAATGAAGAGGTATAAACAAAATCAAAGAAGAGGAACAAATAGGGAGAGAGGGAGACACAAAGAAATATAGAGAGAGAGGGAGACATAGACACAGAGAAGAGAGAGGGTGATAGAGCTAGAGAGAGGGGGAGACAGAGAGGGAGAGGGAGAGAGAGGGAGAGAGAGGGAGAGAGAGGGAGAGAGATAGAGAAAAGGAGACAGAGACCAAGTGAAAGAGAGAGGGAGAGAGAATAGGAGACAATGAGGAAGAAAAGTAAAATAAGGATAGATGGGGACGAAAAGAAGAAACGTCCTTATAGAAAGTTATGTGTGTGTGGGGGTGGGGGGTGGGGGGCAATTAATATGCAGAAACAGGGGAGATTGTGCAGTCAGGAGAAAGGGAATAGGAGGAGGAGGAAAAGCAGAAGTGTCAGGAAAATAACAGAAAAGAGAGGGAGAATGAACACGAAAACTTTGCAAGAAGAACAAAACAAGTTAGATGAAAACAGAAGAGGAAAAGATAGGAAGAGAGGGAGACACAGAGAAAGATAGAAAGACAGAGGGAGACATAGACACAGAGAAAAGAGAGTGGGAAACAGAGATAGAGCGAGGGGGAGACAGAGATTGAGAGAGGGTGAGACAGAGAAAGATAGAGAGAGAGGGAGAGGAAGACAGAGATAGATAGAGAGAGGGAGATAGAAAGGTACTTTTTGGTCTTACCCAGGGAATAGAGATAAAGAAGAAGGGAGAGAGAGTCGCAAAAATAATATTTTTAAAGTGTTTATTTTACAAGATCACTTTATTGAAATGTTCTGATTTTTGGAGAGCTTATCACTTATATATATATCGATCGATGTATCAAATTGCAGGACGATGTATATAATATGTCTTTTCATTTTAAAGGTCCAGAAATGGACTATATTTAGTTACTTTACTGTTTACTAACCCCCAGAAATATTGCAAACTTTTTTTTCCAAAATAAAAATATCAAACTTAAAATCTAGGCATACTAATAAGAGTATTAGACTATTTACTATCATTTGAATCGGCTTGATCTCATCTTTTCAAATATAATAGAATCTTAAAATCTATTTTTTGCGACTTATGACTCATTTTCCTGAAACGCATCACAAATGAGAACTATCTGTACAGGCAGAGAAAGGGAATAGGAGTAAAGGAAAGAGGAGACGGGAGAGGGCAGGGAGAGGGAGAGAGTGAAAGAGGAGAAGGGAGAGGTCAGGGAGAGGGAGAGAGTGAAAGAGGAGAAGGGAGAGGGCAGGGAGAGGGAGAGAGTGAAAGAGGAGAAGGGAGAGGGCAGGGAGAGGGAGAGAGTGAAAGTTGAGAGAGACGGATGGTCGGGCGGCAGCAGCAGCAATGCACGGCGGGCGGCGGCAGTACAGTAAAAATGATATCCAGTGGGTGAAATCGCCCGAAAATGGACAATTCACCTTCACCAATTCTCTCAAATAACCCAAATTTTAGACAAAAATAAGGTTCAAAATACAGTTCAACATAACCTAACAGATTGTTTGAATCAAGGCAACATGAAATACATTCAGACATACATAGTTTTGACCAGTTTTCAGTCTATTTTAGCAGAATTTACTAAATGTGTAAATCTGCCAATTGTACATCTCCTGACGATCTGACCCATTATATAGATATTGTCTCCGTCCTCCTCCTCCTTCTCTAGCCTCGGGCTCACAGCCACCGTTAAATAAGAGTGAAAATGACTTCATTCCTGCAGCTGTGTCTATAGTGTAGTCATGGAAGTTTGGTATTTATAGATCGGAGCCCTGAAATATGGCCCAATGTGGTGTTTGGCAGAATTATGTAAAACATTGTGAATAAATGAAATGAAACTAATTTCATTTATGTTTGTAGAAAGTTAGGTTTTGTATTTATAGATCAGAGCCCCGGAATATGGCCTACTGTGGTGTTTGGCAGAATTATGTAAATCATGAAAAAGTTGTGAAAAATAGACCGTTAAATTAGACCAGATATTTGTCATGATTATATCATACAGAACATAGTGTATAAATGAAAATGTGTGATGTATATCAGGGAAATAAGTCACAAGTCGCAAAAATGGTATTTTGCAAAGTATTTATTCTACAAGATCGCTTTATTGGAATGTTCTGATTTTTGGAGAGTGTATCACATATGGTTATATCAATCGATGTATTAAATTTCAGGACAATCTATGTAATATATCCTTTCGTCTTAAAGGTCCTCATATGGACTACATTTAGTTACTTTACTGTTTATTGCCCCCAAGAAATATTGGAAACTTTTTTTTTCAAAAATGAAAATATCATACTTAAAATCTAGAAATATTTATTAGATTATTTGACTGTTTACTACCATTGGAATCCGCTTGATCTCAACTTTTCAAATATAATTGCCTATCTCAAAATCTATTTTTTGTGACTTATGACTCATTTTCCTGAAACACATCAGATATGTTTATTTTTGTAGCTTGTTCTTATAGTATGAAAGCCTCATAAACGTTTCATAGATTTTTGTAAGTTTTTTAATTTATAGATCAGAGCTGTGAAATATGGCCTACTGTGGTGATTGTTAGATGTATGCAAATCATTGTGAATAAATGAAAATAATATTATTTCGGTATTTATTTTTATTTAAACACATTGTGAATTAATAAATGTGACCGATGTAAATGTATAATCAGAATACAAATCTTATATTACATATAATAATTAATTTTATAATAATGTTTTGATGTAGGTCGTATATGGACATCAAAATATCAAAGTATATTTTAAGTATTTAATCGTTTTGAATTGATTTGGGTCAATGCCCGAAAAAAGGGAAAATTAGGAAATTTTTTACTTCAAACCTTTGCCCCCCGAATCGCCGTTTGCGACTGATCATGGCTTTTTGCGACCAACCATGGCCAAATATACAGCTGTATTGTATTGCACTGCCTTTGCTCTATGTGCAGCAGCTGTTGTTTTGCTTAGAAGGAAGGAAGAGCTGGTTATACTGGCCCTGTTTCTCCACGGTTGATTTCAATAAGCGACTCGCTGGGCAAAGGTTTGACAGGAACTTGTCATGAATAGAAGTAACAAATCTCCCACTTTTCCCTCCCCTAAAAGGAGTAAAGGAATCACGTGTCAACTACTTTTCGGACAGACTATAGTGTCCATGCATCACACATATAAACCATGTTCTTGTTGGTTAGTGTATAGTAGGATAAAGCACCAGAGTTATCTGCTGTAAACCACCCAGGGGCATAGTGCATCATCACATCAACACAACTCAATGGACCTGGCGTGAGAATAAGCATCAGACACAGAAATACTTACTATAGAAAGTTTCTCATGGGGAAACATAAAATGTAGATCCTTTTGTCAAAAACTGTTTTACCTGAAAGCATCCTGTTGCTATAGCCTGGTAAATCTAGTTCTTAATCTTGCTTCATGAAACGTTTTCCCATTTTGGTATACAATATACAATCAACAATCTAAAGTTTTTATAGGGAAATAAGTAGTTATCATTACTATATCAATAATAGAAATATGTCAATTAATTCAATCTATTTGTGAAACTTAAAAGGATATGTTTTGTTACTTCTATTAAGATTGGATTGCTGAGACATTTATCAAACATAAATTATCAATTACAAACATAAATATAATATAAATATGATTATTTAAAATATCACTTTTCACTTGGAGATGAGACCTATCACTGTTGTAAATATCTGCCAATAGAATTGTTTTAAAAAAAGATTCATTGATAGGTAAGGTCAATCAAAATAAAAAATGTGATGTGTTTCAGGAAAATGAGTCATGAGTCGCAAAAAAAAATGTTGAGATTTTGAGATATCATTATATTTGAGAAGATGAGATCAAGCCGATTCCAATGATAGTAAACAGTCTAATAATCTAATGAGTATTTCTAGATTTTATGTTTGATACTTTCATTTTTGAAAAAAAAAAGTTTCCAATATTTCTAGGCGTCAATAAACAGTAAAGTAACTAAATGTAGTCAATATGAGGACCTGTAAAATGAAAGGATATATTACATAGATTGTCCTAAAATTTGATACATCGATTGATATTGCTGTAAGTGATAAACCCTCGAAAAATTAGAACATTCCGATAATGTGATCTTGTGAAAAAACACTTTGAAAAATATCAATTTTGCGAATTATGACTCATTTTCCTGAAACACAACACAAATGGTGTCAGGACAGCCACCAGCCGGACATCTCCCCACCGATTTAAATAACCCGCTAGGACATCTACTATCCAGTACTTTCATCCTCCTTTGGTCCGAAGGTCGGTCTGAAAAGGGGGAGGGTAGAGGGATGGGGGGACAATGGGTTTTATGGGAGGGTAGGGAAGAGATTGACGTCACCACTCCTATACAATAGGAGAGAATGCCAACACATGTGTATGGGTTGGTAGGTATGACGTCAATCTCTAAATAGTTGAATGGAATAATTAAGGTAAATTCTAAGGGACATTTCCAGGAACCAGACCGGCTGGGGGAAGGTGATGGGTTAAAACCTTTTATGAAAACCATTTATGAATTTATGTATATTAATGAATGTTCCCAGGAGTTAGTATATGGGTCAGATTTTCAGAAAATGTACAATTCACTTTCACCAATCTTCTCAAATGACCCAAATTTTAGACGAACATAAAGTTCAAAATACAGTTCAACCTAACCAAACAGATTGCTAGAATCAATTCAATGACGAATATTCTCGGATTTACCTAGTATTGACTAAATTGCAGCCTAATTTAGCAGAATTTACTAAATGTGTACATCTGCCAATTGTACATTTACTGAAAATCTGACCCATATAAGCCTGATTAAACTGGAGACAGATATCATCTTCTTGCCTCAACAACTGGACTTGTGACTTCTCTCACTCTACAAACCTATTTGGAGCTCTGGTCAAAATTGTGATGTGTTCCAGGAAAATGAGTCATAAGTAGCAAAATAATATTTTTCAAAGTGTTTATTTTACAAGATCACTTTATTGGAATGTTCTGATTTTTGGAGAGCTTATTGCTTATATATATAACAATCGATGTACCAAATTTTAGGCCAGTGTATGTAATATATCCTTTCGTTTTAAAGGTCCTCATATGGGCTATATTAAGTTACTTTACTGTTCACTACCCCCAGAAAAATTGCAAACTTTTTTTTCCAAAATAGAAATATCAAACTCAAAATCTAGAAATATTTATTGGATTATTAGACTGTTTACTATCATTCGAATCGGCTTGATCTCATCTTTTCAAATATAATGAAATCTCAAAATCTAATTTTTTCGACTTATAACTCATTTTCCTGAAACACATCACATTAATGACCACCTCTAATTTACAACTTATTAGCTGTCCTAATGTTTACCCTCATAGGAATCCCCTTTAATCTCATCTTTTCAGATATGATTGAGATTGATTGATTGATTGAGATTGATTGAGATACGTTTATTTAAGGACGTTAGGGGACGTTTTTCCTTGCCGTCAGGAGGCTTTCAAGCCCCCCCAACCTGTGATTACATTTGTCATTTGGCTGGTGAACAATACCACCCTCGTCATTGACTGAGGGATGGCTCACATTTTAATCTCTTACTCTTTTTTGTTGAGAATGGTATTCTTACACTCAACAGTAAGTATATATGGTTCACTGAATTAAAAAGACATCATAAGGGTCAGATTTTCAGAAAATGTACAATTCACTATTACCAATCTCCTCAAATAATCCAAATTTCAGACGAAAATAAAGTTCAAAATACAGTTCAACCTAACCAAATATATTGCTAGAATGAATGCAATGCTGAATATACTCGAATTTACCTAGTATTGACCAAATTGCAGCCTAATTTAGCAGAATTTACTAAATGTGTACAGCTGGCAATTGTACAATTTCTGAAAATCTGACCCATAAGTTACTCAATAAAATGTTCGTCCATCCAGATAAGATCCTTCATAACATGGATTTTAAAGGCTTTTCTATCTATGAGTTTATGGGCCACCGTGGGTGATGATATCTCAAAAATGTTTTTCCACATTAGACTCATTTCCCTGTGACACATCACATATAGGCTGCCAGCTCTCTACCAGTGCCAGCGCATGCGCACAGGAGGGCTATATTGTATCGAGCTATTCATTATCTGCCGCGCTTTTTCATCCTAAGGTTTGATCCATATCTCATATATATATATACGACTGTCTCATAGTCCATCTGTCTAAGTCCTAATTGTGATGTGTTCCAGGAAAATGAGTCACACGTTGCAAAATTGATATTTTTCAAAGTGTTTTACTCAGAGAGTCTCTTTATTGGAATGTTCTGATTGTTGGAGGGGTTAACAAGTATAGTCATATGAATGCATGTAACAAATTTCGGGACATTGTATTAAATATATCCTTGCGTTTTGAAGGCCTTTGCATGGAGTATATTTAGTTACTTTACTGGTAATTACCCATCCAGAAACATTGCAATATCAAACTTAGATAGGGTTTATTATCATTGGAATCAGCTTGATCTCCTCTTTTCAAATATGATGATATCTCAAAATCAATATTTGGCAACTTATGACTCATTTTCCTAAAACACATCACATATTGTATCGAGCTATTCATTATCTGCCGCGCCTTTTCATCCTAGGTTTTGATCCATATCTCATATATATATATACGACTGTCTCATAGTCCATCTGTCTAAGTCCTAATTGTGATGTGTTCCAGGAAAATGAGTCACACGTTGCAAAATTGATATTTTCAAAGTGTTTTTTTTTCACAAGATCTCTTTATTGGAATGTTCTGATTCTCAGGGGATGTAGTACTTATAGTCATATGCATCTATGTAACAAATTCCAGGACATTGTATTAAATATATCCTTGCGTTTTGAAGGCCTTTGTATGGAGAATATTTAGTTACTTTACTGGTAATTACCCATCCAGAAACATTGCAATATCAAACTTAGATAGCGTTTATTATCATTGGAATCAGCTTGATCTCCTCTTTTCAAATATGGTGATATCTCAAAATCAATATTTTGCGACTTATGACTCATTTTCCTAAAACACATCGCATATTGTATCGAGCTATTCATTATCTGCCTCGCTTTTTCATCCTAGGTTTTGATCCATATCTCAAATATATATACGACTGTCTCATAGTCCATCTGTCTAAGTCCTAATTGTAAAGATATCCTTCCTTTAGAAAGCTTCTAATATCGACAAAAACCTAGCCTCATAGATAAAAACCTCATAGCTGTGAGAAATCGTCATCGATAAATCTTATCTCAGTGTGAAGTGCTATAATGTGCTACTTCTTATGTTCTTCCCTAGAATCTGTATCAAGAGTAATAATTAACAGTCTGATTGTAGGCTTTCTTTCTCTAACGTTATTTAGCCATTGTCACCCGCTTTCATTATGTTTATGTAGATTTTGATTATCATGGGACTAGAGCTCAATGATATTCATTTTAACGAATTAAACTGAATAAAGATGTACTGTAAACGTATTAATATCCGCGCAGTATTTATTTTTCGCTATTTTCCCGCACCCACCCTTGTGTGTGAAAAATAAATCCTGCGCGAAAGGTATACTTATTGCATAAACAAGGTGTGAGACTTCCTTGCTGCGTGAATTTAAATCAGCGCGAAAAGGTGTCAAAGCACTCAGTGCGCGAAAATGTATCTGCTCGAAAATAAATACGTTTACAGTACCCACTATATGATTGACAGAAACAGAAACGTACCTACTCTGGTAATATACTATGTATGAATCAGATGTGATTAGGAATAAGACTATTAGGAACTGGTCGAATTTCCTGACAAGGTAATGTTATCAATATTAATCAATAATATCGGGAGCAATGTTTTCTGGTGCCTTTGCAATAATATCATTCCATCAGAACCAGTTTGCAAATATTTGGGGAATAAAATAAATGTTTTTGTTTCCAACTTTTCCAAAAGAGTCATTGGAAGGTCAGTTCAATACAAACAAGTGCACGTGCTGCATCAATAATATGAGATGTTATAAAGGAAACCAATCTTAAACCGCAAAACACCAGAAATATACTTTTACGGGATAATATTTATTTATAAACACTAGGAATAGTGTCCATGTGTGAACAGTATTGAAACAAATAGTACCTAAAACTGAACAAATTAAAAAATACATTTTACTTTACTAGTAAATGTCCACCCAGGGATATTGCAAACTTTCTTTTCATGAATAAAAATATCAAACTTAAAATATAGAAACACTTATTAGCTGTCCTAATGTTTACTTTCATTGGAAGTTATTTAGTCTTAAGGGCCTAGTCCACTAAGTCGATTCCGATGCGATTTTGTGCCGCACAGGACTCTTTTGCACTTACTTCTGTGAGAATCGCATGGCAATCGGCTTAGTGGACCAGGCCCTTTATCTTTTTCAAACATCAAAATCAATTTTTTGTGACTTGTGACTCATCACAACCATGAAGTGAATCATTCGCAGTCATTAATGAGGGTGACATTGTTTGCTAATAAAAAAAGCTGTAAGTTAAATAATGTTGGAGGGATGGCTCCTCATAAACAATCCTCGATTAGAATAATATGTTTTTTAGATATTACATCTTAGAATTGAAGTCTCAGTTAACATCGGTAAAAAATTACATATTTAATAGTTTTTTATGCGTTTTTTTCCAGAGCATTCAAAAGTAATGTGTCCAATATCTTGAAGGATTCTGTCAGTTTGGTTACATTTTGATCGAAAATTGCAAGAACGTTTTCATCAATAGCATAGCAAGTGATCTATATAAAATAAATAAAAGAAAATGTTGCATGGAAACATGTAAAATAGATGGCTATTTACACTAGATCACTGTTGAATATTTCATGCTGAATATAACCTCCCCCCCCCCCCCCACGTGTTTTCTATAGCATTTTAAACTGACATACAACTCCTATAATTACATCATAATCGAGATTTAAGATGGTGGATATACAAATCCCCTATTCACCATATTTCTACCTCATGCAGAAACAAGTATATTGGGTGCATTGCACTACATACGATTCTGTATTAAACAACTCTTAGAGGCCTGCTAACTCCCTCTTATCAAAAGTTGCATTGCACTATAAACGATTATTTTTTAGACTAGTCATAGAGAAATCTGAGAGTCCTCTGAGAGACCTCTTACCTCGCTCAAATGCATGAGTTAGGCCTATACGACACGATCTTATCGTGTATAGTGCAATGCACCCATTGAATACTTTTGAAATCTTATCAAACCAACCTTGAATTTGTGTCCATATTCATATCAGAGCTACCCTGTTTTAATGATGAAATTCCCTCGTTGATGGTTCACCGAAACCAGCCATTCCCAAATGTCATACCAGGAAACCCAAACTCATTGGATAATTCCTCGATTTCAGAATGAGGCTGATGGCCCATCAACCAATCAGATGCAATATAAACTGACACGTGATTTCTCCCAACAAAAGACAATAAGCCAATATGTGTGTTGCCAAGATACTGAGCTACGTATGGATACAAATATTATAAAAGTATTTATAATCCATTGGTTATGGATATCGAAATGAAAATTGTATATTGATTATATGAGCTATGTGTATTTTATTAATCGAGTAGCATTCTGTTTGATGTTCTGAGGAAAAAAATCCAAAAAGATTTGAAGCGTTTACTGTGTATATAAATATATTTGTGTATCAAAGAAACAAAACGAACCATTCAAATCATGTTCGACAAGCCGATTAAAGTCTTAAATGTATAAAAAGGTAACACATTTATTTGGACTCTGTGGGATTATCATTATATGAAAAAAAGATGCAATAAAATTTCTTTAAAAAAAAAATAGAGAACATTTCAATCAAAATTAAGCTTTAATTCTGGGATCATTGTGTAATGTTTTATTGTGTAATGTTTATGTTTCACTATTATGTTGCTCCGCTTGGTCTGGACCCAATGATACCTTTTTGAACTTTGGGAAAACTGTAAATGTCCTGATATTGAATGCATTATGGGTCGGATGTTCAGAAAATGTACAATTCACCTTCACCAATTACCTCAAATAACCCCCATTTAAGAGAGAAATGAGCTGCAAAATGCAGTTTAACATAACAAAACAGATACTTTAAGTCAATGTGATACCAAATATACTCAGATATACACAGCATTCATCATTTTTCAGCCTAATTTAGCAGAATTTACTAAATGTGTAGAGCTGCCAATTGTACATTTTCTAAAAATCTGACCATTATTATATGTAAGTTAGTGGAGAAACTAATGTGTATTTATGATAAACTATTTCTCCGATATGTAATCATACAATTTCACCGTGAAACTGCAATAGACTCCAAACCTCTTCTGGCCTCTAAAAATTATAATTATAATTATAAATAAATTATTTTATTTTCTTCTCCTCCAGTCCAGATACGTCTTTTTCTGAAGTTTGACTCCCATTTGTACGCCCCTCTTATAAGTACGAATAACAAATGTCTTGGATTGAATTGAATGCCCTATGAGTGAATATGTTGACACTAAAGGGCCTAGTCCACCAACCCGATTCTCATGCGATTTTGAGCATATCTTTTGCAGTCAATTATGTGAGAATCGCATGAGAATCGGCTTAGTGGACAAGGCTCTTAATACTTAGCCTCAGGTCAGAAGCACATCAGAAACGTACCTGAAAATAAAATAAAGTACATTTAGATAATGTTCATGAAATATAACAATATATAGGAGTTAAGTTAGGAAATTCTGCGTTACTAGTAAATAATAAGTAATTTAGGTTTTACACACAGTAGGCTTCATAAAGTCAAATTTAAATTCATTGCATATTCCATACACGTTCCATAGAATCAATACTCAACACTCAATAGATTGTTCCATCGAAACTCATGTTCTCAACAAACATGTTCAAACTCAATTTAACGATTATGAACGATTACCCATTTGTTGGCATGAAACATATTGCGGTTGCAACAATGAGAAGGAGGTGGAAGTGGAGGTGAAGGAAGGGCAGGAGGAGGTGGAGGGGAAGAGGAGGAGGGGAAGGTGGAGGGAAGGAGCAGGAGGAGGGGTGGAGGGGAAGGAGCAGAGGAGGGGGAGGAGGAGAAGGAGCAGGAGGAGGGGGTGGAGGGGAAGGAGCAGGAGGAGGTGGAAGTGGAGGTGAAGGAAGGGCAGGAGGAGGTGGAGGTGAAGGAGCAGGAGGAGGAGAAGGAGGAGGGGAAGGAGCAGGAGGAGGAGGTGGAGGAGAAGGAGCAGGAGGACGAGGTGGAGGGGAAGGAGCAGGAGGAGGGGGTGGAGGGGAAGGAGCAGGAGGAGGGGGTGGGAGGGGTAGGAGGAGGAGAAGGTGGAGGGGAAGGTGCAGGAGGAGGAGGTGGAGGGGAAGGAGCAGGAGGAGGAGGTGGAGGGGAAGGAGCAGGAGGAGGAGGAGGTGGGGAAGGAGCAGGAGGAGGGGGTGGGAGGGGAAGGAGCAGGAGGAGGTGGTGGAGGGGAAGGAAGGGAAGGAGCAGGAGGAGGTGGTGGAGGGGAAGGAGCAGGAGGAGGGGGAGGAGTGGAAGGAGGGGAAGGAGCAGGAGGAGGTGGTGGAGGGGAAGGAGCAGGAGGAGAAGGAGGAGGAGAAGGAGCAGGAGGAGGGTGTGGAGGGGAAGGATCAGGAGGAGGAGGTGGAGGGGAAGGAGCAGGAGGAGGTGGTGGAGGGGAAGGAGCAGGAGGAGGAGGTGGAGGGGAAGGAGCAGGAGGAGGTGGAGGGGAAGGAGCAGGAGGAGCAGGTGGAGGGGAAGGAGCAGGAGGAGGAGGAACAGGAAGGGGAGGAGAAGGAGGAGGGAGAGGAGAAGGAGCAGGAGGAGGGGGTGGAGGGGAAGGAGCAGGAGGAGGTGAAGGGGAAGGAGCAGGAGCAGGAGGAGAAGGTGGAGGGGAAGGAGCAGGAGGAGGAGGTGAAGGGGAAGGAGCAGGAGGAAGAGGTGGAGGGGAAGGAGCAGCAAAAGGAGCAGGAGGAGCAGGAGGAGCAGGAGGGCAGGAGGAGGTGGAGGGGAAGGAGGAGAAGGAGGGGAAGGAGGAGGAGGAGGAGGAGGTGGAGGAGGAAGGAGGAGGGGAAGGAGCAGGAGGAGGGGGTGGAGGAGAAGGAGGGGAAGCAGTAGGAGGAGGAGGAGGGAGGAGCAGGAGGGGAAGGAGAGGAGGAAAAGGAAAGGGAGGAGGAGCAGCAGGAGGTAAAGGAGGAGATGACTGAGCAAGAGAGGAGGGGAGCAGCAGCAGGAGCAGGAGGAGATGGAGGAGGGAGGAGAGGAGCAGGTGAACAGGAGGTGGAGGAAGGGAAGAAGGAGCAGGAGGTCGAGGAGGAGAGGACGGAGGGAGGAAGAGAGGAAGGGAGCAGGAAGAGGAGGAGGAGGAGGGGAGCAGGAGGAGGAGCAGGAGGGTCAGGAGGAGGTGGCGGACTAGGAGGAGGTAGAGTAGGAGGGGAGGAGGATCTGGAGGAGGCAGAGGAAGAGAAGGGGCAGGGGCAAGAGGAAGAGTAGGTGGAGGAGGAGCAGGAGGAGGTGGAAGAGGAAGGGGAGGAACAGGAGGATGATGGGCAGGAGGAGTGGAGGAGGAGTAGAGATGAAGGAGAGGCATGAATAGGAGGTAGAACAGAAGGAACAAGAAGGCCAGGAGCAGAAGAAGGAGGGAAATACATGAAGAGAGCGAGGACATTTACCGTGACAGTTGATAACAGGACCATTGTTAAACCTTGCTGCAAATATTAAAACTGTATTGACACGCATCGATCAGTGCTCGGTGTTTCACAGGGAATGGGGTTAGTGGGGGGCAGTCATGAATGTGGTAGTGGCGGAATGGGCCGATAGATGGCGTGTGACATGCCTCCAAAATGGCTGCCAGATTAAAGCCGCATTCCCAGCTTCTGCTACCAACAGATATATACGTCAGATTTTCCGAAAATGTACAATTGGCAGTTGAACACATTTGGTAAATTCTGCTAAATTAGGCTGCAATTTGGCCAATACTAGGTTAATTCTCGAGAGAGTATATTCGGCATTGCATTGATTCTAGCAATCTGTTTGGTTAGGTTGAACTCTATTTTGAACTTTATTTCTGGCTTAAATGTGGGTTATTTGAAAGGATTGGTGAAGGTGAATTGTACATTTTCTGAAAATCTGACCCATATATCTCATTATTGGTTGCTCTAAAGTCCTGGTGTTGGAGCCGGAGGTATGTGGGTACACCCTAAGAAGAAATGGTTCTTTCAAGAACCCTTATGAGTTCTTCAGGCTGTCCACCAGGGCGGACCCTTCGGGGTTCTTTGAAGAACTCTTTTGGGGAGGTTCTTTGAAGAACCCTCAATTGGGAAATATCAGGGGTTCTTTAAAGAATCTTGTCCATTGGTTCCTTGAAGAACACCTGCTTTTTATCAACCAAGGGTTCTTCGAAGAACCATAGGGTTCTAGATGAAACATTGTGGGTTCGAGCCCCACACTGGACAGGTGGACTATTCCTCCCTCCTCCACCCTGTCTGTGTCATCACAGGCTAAAGTATTGTATGTATGTAATAATTTTATTTCCTTTTTTTAAAAGAAACAAAAAAACACAATTACACAGTAACCGTCCTATCCATTCTGTCTTAGCAATACTATGCCAATAGTTCGTAAACATTGGTACAAACAAAGATGGAAAGATGAGAATTGTTACACCAAGTACTATAAGAATATTTTTTTTTTTAAAAAAAGGTTCTATTCAAGCATAACCTGCCATCGTGGCTCATACAACTCTAAGGCATAGTTAACATTGTGTCCCTTATTTTTGTAGTTTTTTTGTTATTTTCTATATTTTCATTTCCCTCAGCGGACTGTCACAATCATAAGAACAGATATTCAAATTTTAACATTGAAGACCAACTCATCTTCTATAACAAAAGGAAATCTAACACCTCACACAGATGACTAATATTCGACTTCTTCAAGAAGTTTTCTCCACTGCTTCGTATACGATTTTTCTAGCCCTTGTATGGTTACATTATACTCCAGCATCCTCATATTCAAGATGGTTTCATTATAAAATGCCGCAAATACAATTTCATTATTATGGAATAGTTTAAGAATATTGTATCATCGAATACGGGGTCACACGGTATGATGCTGCCCTAAGGTACATTTTAGACCAATTACAGACACTACAGATATATTGCTTTAAGAAAATCTGAGGGTCTACATAAAAGAACTAATGTAAGCCAGCTCGCTTGAGAGTTCAAAATGACTCTACTCAATGGGAGGAGATAAGCACATTTATTAGAATATGCCTTTAAACTGAGAAAACCGTGAAGAAATAGCCAAAAGTTAAAGTGTTACAAAAATTCTTTGCAAGAGCTCATGAGCGAATTCCTCTGCATATCTTCAAGGAAAATGACTTTATTTTTTCTCAATAGCGGATGATGGAGTTGTTGTAGTATCAAGTTGATATGAAGCAATCTTATGGGTTAGATTTTCCGAAAATGTACAATTCGCCTTCACCAATCCTCACAAATAACCCACATTTAAGACAAAAATGAGCTTCAAAATGCAGTTTAACATAACAGAACTGATACTTTAAACCAACGCGATACCAAATATACTCAGACATACCTAGTACTTATCACTTTTTAGCCTAATTTAGCAGAATTTCCGAAATGTGTAGAGCTGCCAATTGTACATTTTCTGAAAATCTGACCCACATACAAGTCTCGGCCTTGGCTTAGAAACGGTTTTCCCTCTCAGTTGATGGATTCATGTTAAGGGATGGATGCATCACTTTAGGTCGCCTGTGCATGATGGATAGATGCATTTTTCACTAAAAGCCACACACTTATCACACTTATATTTTCATAAAAAGTAAATTCTATTTTTTTTTAAGTTGGTTTTATTTAAGAGAATATATTCTCTTATATATTGTACATGGTATAATATTGTGGAAGTACAGTACCTTATCGCTATCTTGTCTCGTATGGCAAATATCATATATGTTATCTTTGAACTTCATGGTTCTTGTTACATTAGTTAATACGATCTTATTTAGATAACGTAACAAAGATATTGCCCTGCTCTCTCTATAGTGGTGGAAATTCATGGGTAAGATTTTCCAGAAAATGTAAAATTCACCTTCACCAATTCTCTCAAAATATTCAAATTTCAGACAGAAATAAAGTTCAAAATACAGTTCAACCTAACCAAACAGATTGCTAGTATACATGCAATACCGACTATACTCGAATTTACCTAGTATTGACCAAATTGCAGCCTAATTTAGCAGAGTTTACTAAATGTGTACAGCTGTCAATTGTACATTTTCTGACCCCTATAGACAAACTGGTATACTGACTTCTAGATTACATCCAGGTCTCCCAGCCATTAACTTGGCCGAAATGGTAATAAAATGTATATAATAAGTAATAAAAGGAGGCAATATAGGAGGTCACTGGAGGATCTAATTCTGAGACTGTGGTTATGTGGTTAGTTGTATAGGACTTTATGAGCCTTTCATCACCGTGACGTCAGACAACGTCAGACTGTGTTTAGATTCAGGCTGATAATGTGTAAATAATAATAACATCTCAAATGTGGTGTGTTACAGAAAAATGAGTCACAAGTCGCAAAAACTCGTGTTCTTTAAATTTCTTTATCACAAGAACTCTTTATAGGAATATTTTCATTTTTGAACAGTTTAGTCTTCTTAATAGTAGCAATACATTTATCAAATCCCAAGACAGTATGTTAAATGTATGTATGTGTTTCCGAGGTCATTCTAAGCATTATATTTAACTACTGTACTTGTGACTGACCCTCATGAAATATCGCTAACTTGTTCATGCATAACAATGTAGAAAAAGTCATGCCCTAATGTTTACCATCATTTAAATCCGCTTGATCTTATCTCTTCGATTATGATGATATCTCAAAATACATGTCTTTTTGACTTGTGACTTCAATGGGAGCTAGAATGTAATGTCTGAAGAAATGCAAAACTGTATGTATGTCAGATTTCCAGAAAAAGTACAATTGGCAGCATTTAGTAAATCCTGCTAAATAAGGCTGCAATTTGGTCAATACAATTTTTGAAATTTGGGTTATTTGAGAGGATTGCTGAAGGGGAATTGTACATTTTCTGAAAACTTGACCCTCATGTCAAAGGTCATCACTCTCTGTTCAAATGTTGGATAAATAAAGTAGTTTCTTTTCTTATCTTATCTTATTATGTCTACTTCTGTAATTTCACTCCTCGAAGAACGCCTTAAAAAACCTTTTCTGTAATATCAGGCAAAATGACGAAATATATTTGATCCTCAATAAACATTCAAATCAAATCAAATCAATAGCCAGCGTTGGCCTTGGGAACACTGATGTTACCTGTCCATGGGATGGTTTGAAGGTTATACACTATTTATATAATTGGTCTACTTCTGTAATTTCACTCCTTGAAGTACACATTGAAAAACATTTCTGTAATATCAGGCAAAACTGATGAAATATATTTGATGCGGAATAGATATATTTTCAAATGAAATGAAATCAATAGCCAGCGTTGGCCTTGGTAAGACTGATGTTACCTGTTCATGGGATGGTTTGAAGGTTATAAACTTTTTATATAATTGGTGTTCTGCATTGAACATATGATATTTTATAGCTGGCCTTCAACCTCCTATTGTTGGTATATATGGGTCAGATTTTCAGAAAATGTACAATTCTCCTTCACCAATCCTCTCAAATAACCCACATTCAAGTCAGAAATGAGCTTCAAAATGCAGTTTAACATAACATAACTGACACTTTAACTCAATGCGATACCAAATATACTCAGATATCCGCCAAACTTATCATTTTGTAGCCGAATTTAGCAGAAATTACTGCCAATTGTACATCTTCTGAAGATCTGACCCATATATATATATGTAATGGCACTGCTGTGGTCGATGTTTAGTAGCATAAACAGTGCTATATTTGGATGGATATAAACTGTAATAGTTTAATGTGGCATCACTGCCTCTCATAAACGAACTTATAAAGTATTTTTGACTTTGACTCTTAGTGAAGAAATAGTATTGTGCAGAACTAGACATGCACTGCTTGACCCAAATTTAAATAACATTGAACTGAATGTATTTTAGGTTTAGGGTAGACTTGCGCAAGTCTGATTTTTTTTTTTTTTAAATTAAAAAACAAAAACTATCATGTTATGGTCACTACCATGGTCACTTCCATGTTATGGTCACTAAGAAAAGCTAAGAAAAGCACACATGATAAGCCAAGCAACCAACACATCCCAAAATGTTATGCTTGATGTTAAACAAAAATGTCTCAATATGTTCTGTGTTCTGCAATTTGTATTTGATTTGAAAATCGTGTATTTGTCAGAAGGTATATGAGGTGTGCCAGGCTTCTGGATATAATCAAGGTCTTCTAGCCTGTACCTCAGGAAATGGACAGAGGGTTTCTAGGGTAAAGGAAATGACTAACTAAAAATAAAAAGTAAACTAATTAAAATGGGATTCCAGCAGCTACATAGTCCAGTACAGTACTTAGTAACACACTTTTAGTTTACAAAAAGAAGTTATTGATATTTCGGTGTATAAAAGTCGTTAATATCATATTTAAACATCATCAATGAAGAATGATTGGTAATTAAAATATATATAAAACAAAAAAACAACCTGTCCTTAACTTATACAAGAGGCTCCAGTATTGGGAAACATCAATGTATAACGTGACCTCGTATTGCGCATGTGCTATAGGTCCATGACAGCCAACCACTAAACACAAACCTATATTGTTCCTGTCACGAACCTGGCAAAGATCTAAATTTAGAATGAATCAATACATTTCTCATATTTCTGGGCAATTTTGTGAGGAAAAGTGTGGATTATCTCCTCGATTCGAAAAGGAGGTAAATGGTGTTGGTAATGGTTTCAAACTGAGTGTTTCTGCCGCTTCTATTGATTTTACCAGTTTGCCTAAACAACTCAGTTAAAGCTGCACTGTTAGTTAAAGCTGCACTGTTAGTTAAAGCTGCACTGTTAGTTAAAGCTGCACTGTCAGTTAAAGCTGCACTGTTAGTTAAAGCTGCACTGCCAGTTAAAGCTGCACTGTTAGTTAAAGCTGCACTGTTAGTTAAAGCTGCACTGTCAGTTACAGCTGCACTGTCAGTTAAAGCTGCCCTGTCAGTTAAAGCTGCACTGTCAGTTAAAGCTGCACTATCAGTTAAAGCTGCACTGTCAGTTAAAGCTGCACTGTCAGTTAAAGCTGCACTGTCAGTTAAAGCTGCACTGTCAGTTAAAGCTGCACTGTCAGTTAAAGCTGCACTCCCAGCTAAGAATGTGTGATCACAGTGAGCTCACTGAGAGCTCACAATATTTATCACAGTGAGCTCATACTATGACCTCACGGGTGAGGTCAAAGTGTAACTTCACAGTGGCATCAAAATGATCTCTCAATGTGACCTCACAGTATACTCATACTATGATCTCACTGTGAGGTCATAAGTATGAGAACACTGTGAGGTCATAGTATGACCTCACGGGTGAGGTCAAAGTGTAACTTCACAGTGGCATCAATATGATCTCTCAATGTGACCTCACAGTATACTCATACTATGATCTCATGGTGAGGTCAATATCTAATGTCACAATGGCCTCATAATATGAACTAACAGTATACTCTTATACAATCAATCTCACTCTTATTAATCAATAAGATGACAAGACTAGACTTGTTTTTAGCACTACTGATCAGCTTCTAAACAGCAGATTTGTGCTCAGTGCTAAGGTAGAAAGTTTCTCCACAGAAGCATTTCACCCAAGAGCATTCAAGGAGAGACTGCATGGTCCCTTTGCTTGAATTTTTCAAAGTTCCTCATCCCTTTCCATCACTTAAACTTACCCTTAGTACAATCCTCTCCTGTAGCTGCCATAGGTATCCATTCCAAGTTGGTGTTAGACATTCTTGGTCACTCAGTATACTTATAGTAATAATATTAGAATTATAAGGGTGCTTTCTTCCCAACATTTTTCAACATCAAGCAGGTAAGTTATCCAAATAAACTATCAAGTTCATTGCTTTCAATATTCCCAAGTTAATGATGTGTAATATCTATGAAGTATAAATGCTTCATATAAGTATTACTAGTGAGACTTTTGTTCTAATAGAAAGTGTAAATGTAATGCAGTAACCTTTGGTGCCACCTAGTGAAAACCAAGTTCTATGGTACTGCCACCTGGTGAAAACGGTCGGATTGCCGATAACGCCGCCAATAATGCCAATAGAAGAAATTGGAGGCCAGATTTGAAAAGAGGAGAAAAAACTAGACTAGGTCAACATCTCACAAAATTTCTAGGGGCTGCCAGAAAAAAGTCAACATTTTCAGTATTTTTGCCATAGAGATGTGCCTAAAAAGTGTAATTCTTGCAACCCACTTTGCAATGTCAAATGAATACTTGTTTGGAAAATGAAGGAATGCTTGGAATGGAATTTCCTTTGGCACCCGGGTATAACAGGGCCCCCTGCATCTCATACTCCAACAGCTAAGCCCTAGCTGCCTTAAAAGTTGGTCAAATCGACCATTCCGTTTTTTGGAAATGTCCAAAAATCTGACAAATCATTCATGTGAGATCACATATGCAAGATCACAAACATCTCACCCAGACCTCATAGTACTGATCTCACATCTATGAGAAGTTTCCGAGCTCACAGAGATATCACAGTTTTTAGCTAAATGTGAGCTAGAACTTGTGACCTCACACTGAGATCACACTGAAACCATTCATGTGAGATCACATATGCAAGATCACAAAAATCTCACCCAGACCTCACCGTTCTGAGCTCACATCTATGAGAAGTTTCTGAGCTCACTGAGATATCACAGCTGTTAGCTAAATGTGAGCTAGAACTTGTGACCTCACACTGAGATCACACTGAAACCATTCATGTGAGATCACATATGCAAGATCACAAAAATCTCACCCAGACCTCACCGTTCTGAGCTCACATCTATGAGAAGTTTCTGAGCTCACTGAGATATCACAGCTGTTAGCTAAATGTGAGCTAGAACTTGTGACCTCACACTGAGATCACACTGAAACCATTCATGTGAGATCACATATGCAAGATCACAAAAACCTCATCCAGACCTCACCGTTCTGATATCACATGTGTGAGAAGTTTTTGAGCTCATAGTGAGATCTACATGAGCTCACTTCCTAGCTGGGCTGTCAGTTAAAGCTGCACTGTCAGTTTAAGCTGCACTGTCAATTAAAGCTACACTGTCAGTTAAACCTGCATTCTCAGTTAAACCTGCACTGTCAGTTAAACCTGCACTGTCAGTTAAACCTGCACTGTCAGTTAAAGCTGCACTCTCTGTTAAAGCTGCACTCTCTGTTAAAGCTGCACTCTCTGTTAAAGCTACACTGTCAGTTAAACCTGCATTCTCAGTTAAACCTGCATTCTCAGTTAAACCTGCACTGTCAGTTAAACCTGCACTGTCAGTTAAACCTGCACTGTCAGTTAAACCTGCACTGTCAGTTAAAGCTGCACTCTCTGTTAAAGCTGCACTCTCAGTTAAACCTGCACCCTCAGTTAAACCTGCACTCTCACTTAAGATAAGATAAGATAAGAGGTTTTTTTATTTGCCTTTAAAGGGGTACAAATACAGTAGTAATTATGAGTTTCATGAGAGAAGACAAATTGGTTGACATACCATTATGAGACTGCCAAGAGTTCGGCAGTTACCAGTTAAAGCTGCACCCACAGTTAAACCTGCACTCTCAGTTAAAGCTGCACTCTCAGTTAAAACTGCACTGTCAGTTAAAACTGCACTCTCAGTTCAACCCGCACTCTCAGTTCAACCTGCACTCTCAGTTAAAGCCCAATGAATAAGCCCACTAGACTACCATCACGCATTGGTGACACTGCTCTATCTAACGCTCTTACAAAATCTAGAACATGACGTTCAGACGCAGGTTTGCTTGTCCATCTCAAGACTCACTATTTTCCCCTTTGTATGTATGTATGTATGTATGTATGTATGTATGTATGTATTAGCTTTATTTCTCATTTTTTATACAGTTACAATCATATAATAACGGAAAATGGATTTTGTGCCCTTCTGTGAATAAACATAGGTTTTCCCGGACGTCCATTTTATTCTTAGATCGTTTTCTTTTCTTAAGAGTTCAGTGTTCGTTTTGTTGTGGTGTCGTACGACCTTGTGGTAATTACTCATACTATACTCTATATATAACAATGACATAGAAAATGTCAACTTCATAATACTTAATCCTAACATTTATAGCAGTAAATCTCATCTATAGTTTTAATTACATTGGATTATTCATGCTATTACATGTCATATAAAAATATCAAGAATATCAAATATATATTTTAGCCAAGGATCTGTCAAAATACACGTTATAAGGCTGTACCTTATAAGGCTGTAGTAAAAGTGAATAGGACCGTTCTTGTGGCTGTATGTTTGTGTTGGGAAAGGGAGGGAGATAGAAAAGGAGTGAGAGAGAAAGGGAAAAGAGACAAAAAAGGGAGAGAGAAAGAAAGGGAAAGAGACAGGGAGAGATATAGAAAGGGAGGGAGAGAAAGAAAGAAAGAAAGAAAGAGAGAAGAGACAGAGGGAGAGAGAAAGGGAGGGAGAGAGAGAAAGGGAGTGAGGGAGCAGGAGAGAGAAAGACAAGGAGAGAAAGAGAGGGGGAAAATGGGATAGAAAGAGAAAGGGTGAAGGAGAGAAATAAAGAGAATGGAAAAGGTAAAGAGGCGGTGGGCCTATAAAGGTAAACACAGCAGGTAAAGTAAACACTTAATGAGCCAGATTATCAGAAAATGTACAATTCAACTTCACCAATCTTCTCAAATAACCCAAATTTTACACGGAAATAAAGTTCAAAACACAGTCCAACCTAACCAAACAGATTGCTAGAATCAATGCAATGTCAAATATACTCGAATTTACCTAGTATTCACCAAATTGCCGCCTAATTTAGCAGAATTTACTAAATGTGAACAACTGCCAATTGAACAGTTTCTGAAAATCTTACCCTAATCCACTCCCAACCTTTCCCATTCTAGGCATGCCAGCGCAACCTAGCGAGAGCCGTAGAAACTATCAGTTGCTTCTGCTCGGTTTCATTAATGCCCGTGCGTAGTACGCTGGACATCCCTATTCAACACTGCGCATGCGCCCCCCATCAACGTACTTCCTGTGTTCCATGCCAAATGGTGAACACACTTAAAAGAGCAAGCCAACGACTCGTAGGCACGTTCTAAAACAATCCATTCCCATCGGCCTCCCCCTCCCCCCTGACTCTTCCCCCTCCCCACTGACTCTTCCCCCCTCCCCGCTGACTCCTCCCCCCTCCTGCCGAGCCTCTCTACCTTCCCATAGATAGAGATAGAGAGTAGAGGCAGCTTCTCCCGCTATACCATATCATGGACATAGTAGAGTGTAAATTAGAGGTGGTCATTTGACCAGAGCTCCAATAGGTTTGTTGAGAGAGAAGTGACCAAGTCCAGCTGCTGAGGCAAGAAGATAACTGTCTCCAGCTATAAATATTCTACAAGAGAGCGTAGAGAGACATTCCCTCCTCCCCCGCCCCCTCCCCATCTCCCACCACACCCACAGACCTGGTAATGCCATACTATATCGGTCAGAGCAACAGTAAATGTACAAAAACGTAGTTCTACACTTGTAGCAAATTCTGCTAAATTAGGCTAACAATGATGAATACTATATATCTGGGTATTATGTGGTATTGTGTTCATTCTAAAAGGCTTGTCTGTTATGTTGAACTGTATATTTGAACTTTATTTGAAAAATATTGATGAAGCGAATTGTACGACCCTGACCCATGTCTGCTCTAGAGCCTATTGAAGATAAGGCAATGGTGTACATGCTAGTACAGGTGTAATGCACAGGTGTAACGCACAGGTGTCATGTACAGGTGTAATGCACAGGTGTAATATACAGGTGTAATGCACAGGTGTAATGCACAGGTGTAATATACAGGTGTAATGCACAGGTGTAATATACAGGTGTAATGTAGAGGAGTAATGTAGAGGTTAATGTAGAGGTGTAATGCACAGGTGTAATGCACAGGTGTAATGTACAGGTGTAATGTACAGGTTAGTGTACAGGTGTAATGTACAGGTGTAATGTACAGATGTAAGGTACAGGTGTAATGTACAGGTGTAATGTACAGGTGTAATGTACAGGTGTAATGTACAGGTGTAATGTACAGGTGTAATGTACAGGTGTAATGTACAGGTGTAATGTAAGGTGTAATGTACAGGTGTAATGTACAGGTGTAATGTACAGGTGTAATGTACAGGTGTAATGTACAGGTGTACTGTACAGGTGTACTGTACAGGTGTAATGTAAGGTGTAATGTACAGGTGTAATGTACAGGTGTAATGTACAGGTGTAATGTACAGGTGTAATGTACAGGTGTAATGTAAGGTGTAATGTACAGGTGTAATGTACAGGTGTAATGTACAGGTGTAATGTACAGGTGTAATGTACAGGTGTAATGTAAGGTGTAATGTACAGGTGTAATGTACAGGTGTAATGTACAGATGTAAGGTAGAGGTGTAATGTACAGGTGTAATGTACAGGTGTAATGTACAGGTGTAATGTACAGGTGTAATGTACAGGTGTAATGTACAGGTGTAATGCACTGGTGTAATGTACAGGTGTAATGTACAGGTGTAATGTACAGGTATAATGTACAGGTGTAATGTACAGGTGTAATGTACAGGTGTAATGTACAGGTGTAATGTACAGGTGTAATGTACAGGTGTAATGTACAGGTGTAATGTACAGGTGTAATGTACAGGTGTAATGTACAGGTGTAATGTACAGGTGTAATGTATAGGTGTAATGTACAGGTGTAATGATGTACAGGTGTAATGATGTACAGGTGTAATGTACAGGTGTAATATACAGGTGTAATGTACAGGTGTCATGATGTACAGGTGTAATATACATGTGTAATATACATGTGTAATATACAGGTGTAATGTAGAGGTGTAATGTACAGGTGTAATATACAGGTGTAATATACAGGTGTAATATACAGGTATAATGTACAGGTGTAATATACAGGTGTAATGTACAGGTGTAATGTACAGGTGTAATACACAGGTGTAATGTACAGGTGTAATATACAGGTGTAATATACAGGTGTAATGTACAGGTGTAATGTACAGGTTAATGTACAGGTTAATGTACAGGTTAATGTACAGGTGTAATGTACAGGTGTAAGGTACAGGTGTAATGTACAGGTGTGATATACAGGTGTAATGTACAGGTGTAATGTACAGGTGTAATGTACAGGTGTAATGTACAGGTGTAATGTACAGGTGTAATGTACAGGTGTAATGTACAGGTGTAATGCACAGGTGTAATGCACAGGTATCATGGTATGATATACAGTACTCAGGTGGGAGTAGTCACTATACAGCCCTATGCTCTTCTCACCCCACATTAACTATTGCTTTTGATACTTTAATCCTTGACATACCTGACGCCCAGCTAATCTGAAATCCATTTGAAATAATTCACCTTTCGTTAGTTGAATGATTCATGGCCTCGGCATGTGCACCATCAATGCACCCGCAGGCCAGGGAAGTATGTATTTGAACATTACATAATAATAGTAATAATATGATTACCATACTCAGGAGGGTAATATGGATACAGTAACATCTTTCAGACGAAAATAATGTTCAAAATACAGTTCAACATAACCAAACAGATGGCTAAAATCAATGCAATGCCGAATATACTCGAATTTACCTAGTATTGACCAAATTTCAGCCTGATTTAGCAGAATTTCCTAAATGTGTAGAGCTGCCAACTGTACATTTTCTGAAAATCTGACCCATTTAGTGGCGAGCAAAAAAATCATCACGTAATTTTAAAATGAAGCAGTAAAAAGCTAGTTATTATGACCTGAGGGTAGGGAAACATACAATGATTTATTTCTAGCCTTAAAAGCACCAACCATTAAACTACAATGTCTGCGGTGCCAACCACCAGGTGTCGTCTTGGTGACCACGTGAGCAGACGCCATCTTTGATCAATAACTGATTGGCACGGGCCTCAGCCAATCAAATTGATCGCAGGCATTTTGCCCTGAGAGTCGCAGGGACTGTTTCCTTCCGGTTTGCTCTACTCTCGCGGTAACGAACGAGTGTCACGGAGCTACGTCATAAATCCCTGGGACGCTTACGTCATCAGGGTATTATTACGACGTCAAACAGGCATACATCTCTGGAATGGGCCAGTCTATGTCATAGATCGGGGGGTGGCCGCGACCCCAACCAGTCTATAAATAGTTGGTAATTAATCATGTGACCATAGAGTTGTTATTTTGGGAGATGAATCTTGGATTCCGACCATTTTCATTGATCGTATGAAGACAAGTTGATATATGTGATGTGTTCCAGAAAAAATGAGTCACAAGTCGCAAAATTGATATTTCTCAATGTGCTTTTTTTACAAGATCTCTTTATTGAAATGTTCTGATTCTTAGAGGGTTTTGCACTTATAGTCATATCAATCCGTGTAACAAATTTCAGGACATTGTATTAAATATATCCTTGCAGTTTTAAAGGCCTTTGTATGGAGTATATTTAGTTACTGTACTGGTAATTACCCATCCAGAAACATTGCAAAATAAAAATATCAAACTTAAAGTATAGAAATACTTATTAGGTGGCCTAGTGCTTACTATCATTGGAATCAGCTTGATCTCCTCTTTTCAAATATGGTGATATCTCAAAATCTACTATTTTGCGACTTATGACAAATTTTCCTAAAACGGATCACATATATGTCAAACAAACTCATGTAATTTTATAAATTGACAGACATGAATCTACAGTACAGATATAAATCACAAATTCATAACAGTTTTTTATTCCAAGAATGGGTTAGTGATGTCTATTAGTGGAGTACTGTACATGTAATATGAGGCTTCAGAAATAGAACATTTAATATAGTTTGGTGGAATAATACTGGGAGGGTCCTACAACAAGTGGTACTATAGGTTATCAGGTGCAGAGACAAGTGGTCGTTAAATAATAAATAAACATTGAATCAATTATTTGGTAGAGACATTGGCATAGCCATAGCCATGGGTCTATATACATACTCACACATCCAGTAACTCGACTAGGATAATACGTTTCTAATGTTATAGTCTGAGGCTTAGATTTAAGAAGAATGTTGATAAGTTGAAGCCATGCTGGCTCCCCCCTCCATCTTCGCCTTCCTTTCTCTTCCCCCTTCCCTCTTCACCTGTCTCTTTCCCCTTCTCCCTTCCCTCTCCCTTCTCCCTTCTCACTTCGCTCTTTTTTCTCCCTTCTCTTTCCCCTCTCCCCTTTCCCCTCCCCCTTCCCCCTTTCCTCTCCCCCTGTCCCTTCTCCCTTTCCTTCCCTGTCCCCTGTGCCTTCCCCCTTCTCTCTCCCCCTGTCCCCTCTCCCTTCCCTTCACTCTCCCTCCCCTCTGCCCTCTCCCTTCACCCTTATCTCTCCCCTTCCTTTCCCTTCGCTCTCCCCCTCCCTCCCCTCTGCCCTCTCCCTCCCACTTCCCTCTCCCCCTGTCTCTTCTCCCTTTCCCTCCCTCTCCCCTCTCCCTTCGCTCTTTCTTCTCCCCTTCTTCTCCCTTCTCTCTCCCTTCACCCTTCCCTCTCCCCCTCTCCTGTCTCCTTTCTCTTCCCTTCTCTTCCCTTCCCTCTCCCTGCCCTCTGCCCTCTCCCTCCCCCTTCCCTCTCCCCCTACCCCCCGCCCCCCAACTCCCCCCATCTCCCCCCTCCCCCTGCCCCCCCCCAACCTCCCCCCACCCCCCATCAAGGCCGGCGGTTCTAAATAGAGCCTAGTGCAGGCTATGGATGCCTACCTGGTCACGTGTGTAAACAATATAAATCAGCGTCTTAATGAATGTCATCATCTTATATTTAGCGTCTCCTGCCCTCTGGCGGCAGCTAAAGGCTAGTGGGGCATGGGGGCAGGGGGTGGGGGATTGAGGGGAGGGCGTGGGGGGAATTTAATGGCTAATTGTTACAACTGGAATAGCTGGGACCAGTTGCATAATAAATCTCAACCTATGATGTTCCTTCCTTAGCCTGTGGTCCTGGGTATGACTCACTCTCCCTTCTTCTCTATCTCTATTTCCTGGGTAAGACCATAAAGTGCCTTTCTGTCTCTTTTCTCTGTCTCTCTCTCCCTTCTTCTCTATCTCTATTTCCTGGGTATGATCATAAACTAAAGGGCGTAAAGCAACCAATTTCACTCACTCCCTCCTTAGCCACAGTTACTTACTCAACAGCTGGGCAGGTTGTGTCAGAAAATGTACAATTCATCTTCACCAATCGTCTCAAATAACCCAAATTTCAGACAAAAATAAAGTTCAAAATAAAGTTCAACCTAACCAAACAGATTGCTAGAATCAATGCAATGCCGAATATACTCGAATTTACGTAGTATTGACCAAATTGCCGCCTAATATAGCAGAATTTACTAAATGTGTACAGCTGCCAATTGTACTTTTTAGGAAAATCTGACCCAATTACTGCTCTTGATTCTTGTCTTTCTATCTATAGCGCTATGGATTGGGAGATTTAGCTGGGTACAGGTACACATTTAGTAAAGTCTGCTAAAGTAGGCTGCAATTTGGTCAATACTAGATAAATTTGAATATATTCGGCATTGCAATGATTCTAGCAATCTGTTTGGTTAGGTTGAACTCTATTTTGAACGTTATTTTCATCTGAAATTTGGGTTATTTAAGAGAATTTGTGAAAGTGAATTGTACATTTTCTGAAAATCGGACCCAATTTCGGGTAGTTTTGTGGTAACTCCATCTATAAGAGTGACTGGAGTATTGGGAAGGGGTGAGGAGGATGGAATAGGCCAGAGTGACTGGGGTAGTGGGGGGGGGGGGGGGGGGGGTGGAGTAGGCCAGTTGTAGGACGGTGTAAATGTATCCAGCATTGTTCTCTGTAATTGTGTGGCATTTAGAACATCACTAGCAGGGCTGGCTTTACTTGGCTAATTAACACTACAGCATGGGAGGGGTAGGACTATTAGTAGCATGGGAATCTAGAGCAAAAGACACCTGATCATTTTACTTGGGTCTAGTGAGTGAGTGAGTGAGATTGGTTGCTTTACGCCCTTATCAACACATTTAATATGGTTATATCAAGGGTGGGAGAGCTGAGAGGGAGCGAGTAAAATTGGTTGCTTTATGCCCTTATCAACACATTTAAAATGGTTATATCAAGGGCGGGAGAGCTGAGAGGGAGTGAGTGAGTGAGTGAGATTGGTTGCTTTACGCCCTTATCAACACATTTAATATGGTTATATCAAGGGCGGGAGAGCTGAGAGGGAGCGAGTGAGACTGGTTGCTTTACGCCCTTATCAACACATTTAATATGGTTATATCAAGGGCGGGAGAGCTGAGAGGGAGTGAGTGAGTGAGATTGGTTGCTTTACGCCCTTATCAACATATCTAATATGGTTATATCAAGGGCGGGAGAGCTGAGAGGGAGGCAGTATATGATCATACCCCTGAAATAGAGATAGAGAAGAAGGGAGAGAGACAGAGAATAGAGACAGAAAGGCATTTTATGGTCATACCTCCTGGCTTATGTGATATGGATCAAATTTTTACTTTAGGAGTAGCCCTTTTTAAAATAAACATCAATGAGATTTGTAAATAGGTGTTCAGTAATACAACATGTTCACTAGTACAAAATGGCGTTGGCGCCATTGGCTTTGTCTTGTCTTATTGAAGTAATTTACAACATATATGGGTCAGATTTACAGAAAATGTACAGTTGGTAGCTCTACACATTTAGGAAATTCTCCTAAACTAGGCTGAAAAATGAACACTAATATATTTGTATCTCATTGACTTGAAGCATCAGTTCTGTTATGTTAAACTGCATTTTCAAGCTCATTTTTGTTTGAAATGTGGGTTATTTGAGAGGATTGGTGAAGGCGAATTGTACATTTTCTGAAAATCTGAGCCATATTGAGTGCACTTAGAGCAGTGCCTGTGGAGGCCCACCTAAAGTCCATATATGATTGATCATATGAGTAGTGCATCGATGGTTAATGACCGGTATTGAGTGTTGCTGGGCAGCACACTCCAATTATGGACAACACTGATGAAGCACGGGGCTGGTCTCTAGGGAGTTGCCCCCCTCTCCCCCCCATCCCCCCCACACACACATAGGAGCTTCCTATGGTCAGTACCTATGGGTGAGATTTTCAGAAAGTGTACAATTAAACTTCGCCAATCTTATCAAATAGCCCAAATTTTAGACGAAAATATAGTTCAAACTACATTTCAACCTAGCCTAACAGATTGCTAGAATCAATGCAATGCCGAATATACTCGAATTTACCTAGTATTGACCAACTTGCAGCCTAATTTAGCAGAATTTACTAAATACATACAGCTGCCAATAATTCGAGTATATTCGGCACTGCATTGATTTCAGAAATCTGTTTGGTTAGGTTGAAATGTATTTTGAACTTCATTTTTGTCTGAAATTTGGGTTATTTGAGAAAATTGGCGAAGTTGAATTGTACATTTTCTGAAAATCCGACCCATATGTGATGTGTTGCAGAAAGATGGTTCATAAGTCGCAAAAATGATATTTTTCAAATGTAGATATCTGGTTCAAGTTTATTTGTTGGATATGTATCTAACGTCATCCTAAAGATGTATAATATAACTGCTTTATACCAGTGATTATCTGTCCAGACGTATCCGTAAACTTTCTTCAAACATACAAACATATAAAAATACTTAGTTAGATATGCTATAGGTTAATAACATTGGAATCGGCCTGATCTAAACTTTGAAAAATCACACATATATATATATATATGGTCCATTCCTACGAAATGGGCCCAGTGCCCTTTTCCCTACCTTTGGCCCCTCTAAGCCTCATATCTCAGTGTAATATTCATTGATATTAAAACAAATCCTACTGACAGATTCCCCTTGGCATGTGAATTCCTCTGATATATACATTATTATAGGGCTGGTGGATATTTAATGTGTTAAAACCCTTTAAAATCAATATTTCCATTGAAAACTGCCAATGATTAAACATTCAGGACTTGGGGATTCAGAAATGTACATCATTTCTTGTTTTTCATATAGGATTAATTTTGCTCAATCACCAGGTTCGAATTTCAATGCATTTTAGTAACCCTACTTACTTTTCAACAAAATTATGGCACAAACAAAATTAAAAAGTTTTTTTTTTCATTTTTACGTCGCACATGTTGCTTACTTTCATGCAATGAACTTGTTGTATGACACAAGAATAAATCATTTGTTATGTAAGCAAACAAATCTCTAACTTTTGATGCCTAATGTGTCTCAATAAGTCTGTTAGTAAGGATGTTATGCTTGTTTAAAAAAGTTCAACTGGAAAATGGCTAATTATGTCTGTTTTTACATCGCCACATGTATTGATTGTGCTTTTCCATCCTATTATTAAAACATATTTATAACTAATATGAATACATTGGACAATCAATTCTCTTGTTCTCAGTGCAACATGAATGGTCTGAATAGATATGCCTTGTGCATACAGAGTGAAAACACCTGTTTTTACGTTGCACACTTCATGTTTTTATGTCGCATGTTTTTACGTCGCACATCGTATTTGCTTGATAAAAGCAAAACTAATTAAGAAAGTTGTAAGATGTACCAGAGGAATCACAATGATATCAGCTTTCTGCTAATATAAAATCATCCATATTCCTTGAATGGTCTGAACAGAAATGTCTTGTGCATAGAGTGGAAAAACAATCAAATTTATGTTGCACGTTTTTACGTCGCACGTTTTTAGGTCGCAACATTTGGTTGATATAGGCAAAGCTATTTGAGATACAAAGTTGTAACTTATACCAAACAAACTGCAACACTGTCCGCTTTCTGCAAATATATAATCATCCAGATCCCTTGAATGGTCTGAACAGAAATATGGCAAGTTTGCAATGTTTCTGGATGGATAACTACCAGTAAATTAACTAAATATACTCCATACAAATGCCTTCAAAACGCAAGAATATAATTGATACAATATCCCAAAATTTGTTTTCATGGATTCATCTGACTATAAGTCCTAGACTCACTAAAAACCAGAACGTTTCAATGAAGAGATCTTATGAAAATAACACTTTGAAAAATATCAATTTTGCGACTTGTGACTCATTTTCCTGAAACACATCACATTTAAATATTTAAAATGAACGTTTTTGGCCATAGATTCCTAAATAATTGACTCTGGATGTTATTTATTTCAGGATTATATAGAGGAGAATATGGGTTGTTGGGAAATATTATCCAGAAACCCCTTTTATTTACTTTAAATTTCATTTTTTCTCATTTCCATCACATAAAGTGAAGATTTTTCAGAAAATAGCTCTATAGCGTTTTTACGTCGCCCATATTTTCAACCTGCTTTAGAAAATAAAAATATAATCCCTGGCAGAAATAACAATTGAATCCTTAAGGTAAGGTGACAACAAATGTATCTGAGTCGTTTTTTCTTATATCTCTATGAAGAGAACAGTGGTAGATGAAAAAAGGTAATGTCTGAAAAAACCTATACCTGAAAAACGAAGCTGTTTTTAATTTTGAAATTCCTATATCAAAATAGGTGAGTCCTTGTACCATAAATTGCCAAATAAATGTTGAATTGCCCCTATTTTCTAAATAAATTGCTTAATCAAACCAAAACTAATTTCTCATTGCCAAAATGCCTAGTATATAATGTCAATGGGATGTGCGACGTAAAAACATAGGAAATCCTAACCCAGTCATTGGTTCTATGTAGAAAAACAAATATTTGATCAATTTAGTAGCAAATTTAGATTTAAAAAGTTCCATTACTCTACTTTAAGGTCCCCAACTATGGAAAAGATTAAAGGAATTTTTTTTTGTACATTAGTTTCAGGCTACTGGGCCCATTTCGTAGGAATGGGCCATGTATACAATAAATGTAACAGGGAATATGAAAGTGATGGTTGTTACCATTTACAGTATTTAAGGCCCATGGTGCCCAGACGGTACCGATTGAAGAGTTGCGATGTGCATATATGTGATGTGTTTCAGGAAAATGAGTCACAAGTCGCAAAAAATGGATTTTGAGATACCATTATATTTGAAAAGAGGAGATCGAGACGATTCCAATGATAGTAAACAGTCTAACAATCTAATAAGTATATCTATATTTCAAGTTTGATATTTTTGCTTTTGGGAAAAAGACTTTGCACTATTTCTTGGGGGCAATAAACAGTAAAGTAATTAAATTTACTCTATAAGGTTACCATAGCTATGCATGGATATCTATACACACTGTCGTGAATTTTGGTACATGTGTTCATGCTATAGACAGCGTTAAGCACCCCAAAGATAAAAACATTCACACAAAGACATCTTGTGAATAAAATACTTTGAAAAATAGGAATTTTGCGACTTATGACTCATTTCCCTGAAACATATCACATTTATGCACTGTGAGTACCCTACACTGCATGAACATGGGCTGTAGGTGCTGTGTATTGTGCGAGGATTGACGCAGCTATTTAAATCTATATGGGTAAGATTTTCAGAAAATGTGCAATTCGTAATTCGTAGAGAGACAGAGACAGAGAGAAGAGACAGAAAGGCACTTTATGGTCATACCTAGGACCTGATTTAGCAAGGAATGCAGCTTTAACAGAGTCCTGTGTTATAGAGATTTAGCAGGGAATTAACATCCTGTATCATAGAGATTTAGCAGGGAATGCAGCTTTAAGGGTCAGCACAATAGCTAGGCAGGAGATGATGGTGTACAAGTGGTGTGTAAGTGAGTGGAGGAGGGAGGAGGGGTTGGAGAGGGTATTAACGCCTGGAGTGGTGCACATTACATAACCCTGATACACTGGAGTTAAGTGCCTCCATTGTTGTACCGTGTGTACTGGAGGAGCCCTGGAGGAAAAGGGAGGTCAGGCCATCAGAAAGTGTACAATCAGCACCCCTACACTTTAAGCCAATTCTGCAAAATGTGATGTGTTTCAGGAAAATGAGTCATAAGTCGCAAAATTGATATTTTTCAAAGGGAAATATTCCCATGATCTCTTTGTAGGGATGTTCTCATTTTTTACGTGACTAACGCTCGATGAAGTATGAATACATGTACCAAAATGCAAGACAGTGTATCAAATATTGTTATAGCTACTTTAATAATAATTGTCCATCCAAAAATATTTAAAACATTTTTGTCAAACTTAAAATATAGAAATACTTATTAGATGGCCTTAATGTTTATATTCATTGGAATCCCCTTGGTCTCATCTTTTCAAATATGATAATATCACAAAACCCAATTTTTGCCACTTATGACTCATTTTCCTGAAACACATCACAAATTAGGCAGGAAAGTGACAAATTCTAAGTATATCTGAGTATATTTGGATATTGGTATTGGTATATTTGGTCAGAAGATCAGTTCAGTTATGTTCAATCGTAATATGAACCTCATTAAATTTATGTTTGTATTTGAGTTATTTGAGAGGAGTAGTGATGGTAAATTGTACATTTTCTGACGATCTCACCCAAGGGTAGTGTCTATGCTGGTATTGGTTGCATCCCTGTATTGTTGAAGCATTAGTGACCAACATTATATATCCCTGCTCTAATGGGTCAGATTTCCAGAAAATGTACAATTCACCTCCACCAATCCTCTCAAATAACCCATATTTAAGACAAAAAAGAGCTTTAAAATGCAGTTTAACATAACAGAACTGATACTTTAAATCAATGCGCTACCAAATATACTTAGATATACCAGGTATTCTTCATTTTTCAGCCCAATTCAGGAGAATTTCCCCAAAAATGTGTAGAGCTGCCAATTGTATATTTTCTGAAAATCTGACCCTAATTCATATTACATTCTCATCTCTGCTGAGAGGTATCTTATGTCACATTGCACAGCCTAATTATCATATTATTGATTATTAATTAAGTGGCTAATTGGCTACACTTAACAGCCGGATATTATTATTATTACAAGTAGATCCTGCTGTTAAGTAGAATTGGTCGAGCAAAAACAGCTGCCGCTGAGCGATAATAAATGAAGTCATCATAGGAAAGGATTCGGGTGAGTCCATCAAAAACAAATGAGGATATATTTGTGGTCCGTTTAGGAAAATGAGTCATAAATCGCAAAAATTTGGATTTTGAGATATTACCATATTTGAGAAGAGGAGATCAAGGTGATTCCAATGATAGTAAACACTAGAAAACCTAATAAGTATTTCTATTTTTTAAGTTTGATATTTTGATTTTTGAAAAGAGTTTCTGGATGGATAATTACCAGTAAAGTAACTAAATATACTCCATACGAAGGCCTTCAAAACACAAGGACATATTTAATACAATTTCCTGAAATTTGTTACATGGATTTATATGACTATAACTGCTAAACCCTTTAAAAATCAGAACATTTCAGTAAAGATATCTTGTGAATAAATTACTTTGAAAAATATCAATTTTGCGGCTTATAGCCCATTTTCCGGAAACACATCACATTATAGAATCCCTTCAGCAACAATATCACAATCAGACAGAAACAGAATCATCCAAAAGTTCGGTCAAATGATTTTAATATGATTGGAAAAGAATGGGAAGAAAATGCAAAAAATAACTTGCTTTTTGCCAACGTTAACTGAGACTGCAGTTTTAAACTAAGTAATAACAACAGAATCCAAGGACAAATGCGCGCGCATTGCTAAAATCACTGAAAACTGCTGGATGGAAAAACTCCAGACAGATTTGTCCTCGCATCAATTTGAGATGCTTTTTAAGATTGATGATTTTACATTTTTATATTTATTTTTATCTTTTATTCATTACGCAAGCGGTCGGGTGGGGGGGGGGGGGGGGGAGAGATCTTATCACATTAAGACAATGTAACGATGTCTGGACTTCTCCTCAGATTAATGTCAAATAATCTTCTTACCTGTTGAAATGATCGCACTGAGATATGCGAAAACTCGAAAAAAGATATGACTAATACAAAACACATTAAATAATTGTGAATCTTAAACTGAAACTCGAGTATGAAATGATGTCTCAGTTATTTTAGCAATGTTTTAAACTAATTATAAATGTATACGTTTACATACTGGATGAACTGGGACTCCCAGAATTGTGCACCCAATAGGGGATTTGTATGTCTGCCATCTTGATTCTCGATTCGCTTGGGACGCCCTTATCAACACTTTGAAGTGTTATATCAAGGGCGGGAGAGCTGAGAGAGGGAGGCAGTTTATGATCATACCCAGGAAAAAGAGATAGAGAAGAAGGGAGAGAGAGACAGAGAAAAGAGACAGAAAGGCACTTTAAGGTCTCACCCAGGACCAGGCACTTTAATGTCTTACCCAGGACCATGCATTTGGTTTGGTTTTGGTTTGTATAGATCGATAGATATGATATTGGTCCTAATAAGATCCTTGCATTTCGATGAAATCTGTATGTCGGATATGTACTGCATCTATTATAGCATTATTATCCCGAGATTTGGTGGTTCGTTGTGGTATGTGTGGTCATGGAGACTCGAGGGCTTCCATGACCACACAGACCACAATAAACCACCAAACCGAGGGTAATAGCGCTTTTAGACGCAATTTGATCAGATCAACTTATTAATACCAAAATACAAGGTTTACCAACCTGTACAATTATTTATTTCAATCAAATATGCCTTGCGAAACAGGTATTGAGTGCTGATAATTTGAACTGGAAGCTTACCTCAGGTACTTTCGTCGATACAAACGTGGTCTATAGGCAAGACAAATCCTCCCAGAATCTGATCAAATCACGTCTATCCAGGGAGGTATATACAGAGGGAGTGGAAGCCACAGGCTGATCCTAGAGGACAATACTTGTCAGGGTTGTGTTGTAGCTACTGAATACCAGGTGCCGCTGTGGTGCTGTTGTTGACACTAGTACCATTTAATCATAATCAGTAAACAACAGCTAATCTTAATAATCTTTGACACATTGGTAGCCCAGGTAAATTTGATTGCCTTTTCCCAGCAACACCATAACAGTCACATACTTAAAAATAGCTATACAATTGTTGGCTATTGGATGGGGGTGGGGTGGGTGGACCTGATTCACTGTGGCATAGAAATAGACACACATGTCTATTTCTATAATTGTAGTTAGCGCCACAAGCTGTAGCGGCATTACTCTTAACTATGGGGGTACCACGCATTGAACCTCGCTTCCACTCCCTCTGTATATACCTCCCTGGTCTAACCCAGCATGCACTGTACATAAGAGACATGCGCAGTGATACATGCAAGTCCCCTATCAATAGTACCTGTTGACAATAGAAAGCTATCCTGTTGTATAACAACTACATGCCATGATTACTGATGTGGGTCAGATTTTCAGAAAATGAACAATTCGCCTTCGCCAATCCTCTCAAATAGCCCACATTTAAGACAAAAATGAGCTTCAAAATGCAGTTTAACATAAAAGAACTGATACTTTAAATCAATGTGATACCAAATATACTCAGATATACCCGGTATTTTTCATTTTTCAGCCTAATTTAGGAGAATTTCCTAAAATGTCTAGAGCTGCCAATTGTGCATTTTCTGAAAATCTGAACCATGTGTTGTTTTGAGTAGCTCGGATTGAGCCGATGTTATATCATATAACGCAATATTACACAGTGATGCCGTAACAATGATTAACCACATTGTTACACATGTGATCCGCTTGAATAATTGCCCGTGAGTCTATTACTTCCATATGTAGATGACATCCATTGATTGTAACATTGTAACATGTGGGTCAGGTCGTCAGAAAATGAACAATCAGTTGCTACACATTCAGTAAATCCTGCTAAATTTGTGGAAAAGAATGATAAATACTAACTATATCTGAGTATATTTGTAATTAAATTGACTTTAAACATATGTGTGGTTATGTTGAACTGTATCTTGAAGCTTATTTCAGTCTTAAATGTGAGCTATTTGTAAGGATTGGTGAAGGCGAATTGTACATTTTCAGGCGACTTCGCCCATATACACTGTGCATACCTGTCCATGATTCAACTGTCATTTTACAGAAGATCAGCTGTATACAAATGTGATGTGTTTCAGGAAAATAAGTCACAAGTCGCAAAATTGGTGTTTTTCAAAGTCGTTTACTTACAAGATCTCTTTGTTGTAATATTTTCATTTTGGGAGTGTCTAGTCCTCGTGGTTGTATGAATACATCTACCAAATTTCAAGACTGTGTATTAAATATATCAGTGCGTTTCTTAGATCATCACATTGACTATATTTAGCTACTTCACTGGTAATTATTCACCCAGAAATGTTGCAAACGTTTTTTTCAAAAATAAAAGTATCTAACTAAAAAGATAAAATTACTTATTAGATGTCTTTAATGTTTACATTCATTGGAATCGTGTCGGTCTCATCTTTTCAAATATGGTGATATCTCAAAATGTATATTTTGCGATCACAAATACTAATAAAAAAAGAACAAAAAAAGAACAAAAAAACCCAAAGCAGACTTCACCAGTCAGGCCAACCCATCACTGGACATATCTCCTTCTCACCTGGAACACATCTGATCTATACATCAATAATTATTAATGTACTCATTGGATAAATATTATATTATCATAAAAGAATGAGAATTCAAGTTGTCCCAAAGCTTCAACATAACAGTGTATTGCTGATGACCTATAACAATTTATAGGATATATACTTACAAAAATGTGATGTGTTCCAGAAAAATAAGTGACAAGACGCAAAATTGATATTTTTTAAAGTGTTTTTTCCACAAGATCTCTTTATTGAAATGCTCTGATTCTTAAAGGGTTTAGCACTTATTGTCATATGAATCCATGTAACAAATTTCGGGACATTATATCAAATATATCCTTGCGTTTTGAGGGCCTTCGTATGGAGTATATTTAGTTACTTTACTGGTAATTTCCCACCCAGAAACATTGCAAACTTTTTTTTTCATAAAATAGAAATATCAAACTTAAAATATAGTAATACGTATTAGGTGTCCTAGTGTTTACTATCATTGGAATCAGCTTGATCTCCTCTTTCTAAATATGGTGATATCTCAAAATCCATATTTTGTGACTTATGACTCATTTTCCCAAAACACATCATCACCCATTGCGAGAACCCATTTCACTTTCAATTCAGTTCAATTTACTGTAGCAAAAGTACCACTTTAAAACATCAGGACCCATTTTCCAAAAAAGTCAGAAATCGCCAGTAAGTAAATAAAGATTATGCAACAGGTGCCTCATCAGCGGAGATAATTGAGAGGTGGACTAGTGAGGTCGAGTGAGCGATGATAGAGAGTTGCGACCATAATGGCGGACAAGCACTGTCAATAGTCAAGTATTTGTCCAGGCTCTTGCGTAACATTGATGCGAGCCCACCAAGCGGCAGAGTGCAGTAATATGTAAGGCAAACACAGTATTTACTACAACAGGTGTATTGTTCTAGCTTAACGCAGTATTTGGGTCAGAATTTTAGAAAATGTACAATTCACCTTCACTAATTCTCTCAAATAACCCACATATAAGATAGAAATGAGCTTCAAAATGCAGTTTAACATAGCAAAACAGATACTATAAATCAATGCAATACCAAATATACTCAGATATACCCAGTATTCTTCATTTTTCAGCCTAATTCAGCCTAATTTCCCAAATGTGTACAGCTGCCAATTGTACATTTTCTGAAAATCTTATCCTTATAGGGCGACTCCACTAGAGAGAAAAACGGCGCCGACAAATGTTGTTGTTGCCCACTAATTTGTTGCAACAAATATCCATATAGAAACAACAGTTGCCAGGGAATGTGGCAACACATCTGATACTCCTCCATTTGCGTTTTCATTGCAAACATGAAAATAACTGATGTTAGTGGGCAACAACAAAATTTGTCGCCACCGTTTTTCCTCTAGTGGAGTCGCCCTATTATACTTAGAGTCTAGACACTTCAGCATTTAAACTCAGAACCATGTGACAAACACTTGATTTGCTCACTTTTGTAATAATGTACATTATTACGGCATTATTTTATTTTTTTTTATTTATTTTGCTTAAATATGTATTGAATGCTTAACTTCTTCAAGCGCTACATGTAAACTATTTGTAGAGTCAGATCAAACTGTACTTTATGAACGTCTTATGTACTCTTGCCATTGCTGTTATTATTCTATTATTATATCTGTGATGTGTTTCAGGAAAATGAGTCATGAGTCGCAAAAAATGGATTTTGAGACACATTATATTTGAAAAGTTGAGATCAAGCGGATTCCAATGGTAATAAACAGTCCAATAGTCTAATAAGTATTTCTAGATTTTAAGTTTGATATTTTCATTTTTGAAAAAAAAAGTTTCCAATATTTCCCGGGGGCAATAAACAGTAAAGTTACTAAATGTATTCCATATGAGGACCTTTAAAATATATATAACATACATTGTCCTGAAATTTGATACATCGATTGATGTAACTTTAAGTAATAAACTCCCGAAGAATCAGAACATTCCAATGAAGTGATCTTGTAAAATAAACACTTTGAAAAATTCAATTTATGCGACTTGTGACTCATTTCCCTGGAAACACAGCACATTCTGAGATACCTCAATTGGTATCCCTACATGTAAAATCGTGCTGCACTGCTCGATTAACTACTCTTTACTTATTTACTTACTTACATATTTTATTCTCTAAGTCACTTAGTTTATTCATACTCTTCTATTCCAAATTAATGGAAGAGTCAGTAGTCAGACAAACTACTGTAGGTGAGGTCATACTATTCTCTCGCCTGTACCTGTTGTTGTGGAAATAAATTTCAATATTAATAATAATTTCCCTGACGAAGTTACTTCACCCTGAAATGTGGGAAACAAACCTCATCACACTCTACAACGTACTATTTCAAGTTGTTTTTGTGATCTTGAAATATATATAAAGATTTTTATTCAAGTTGATCAGTACAGTTACATGAAATGGACAGGAGCCTCTGCGAACAGATCTTCCAGATCCGCCCATCGGATATACCTACTCCAATCTCCAGAATAACAAAATAAAATACAAAGCACCACTTCTGGATAGATTAGTCTTCAAGTTAAAGCTAATACAGCACCAATTTACAATGAAAACTCACCACAGAGTCTATTAATATGATATGTAATATAATGAGTAATAATTATCTTGTGTAAGACATTAACTCAATAGACCTGTTATAATGATAATTGGTTAGTAAAACCTGTTTACTATGTATCATTGTGAGCAATAATTGTCTATGACAATACATTACTTCCAGCAAACATTAATGAAAATAATACTTGGTCGATAAACTTGTTCACTGACCATACAATGAATCAGTGTTACATCAGTCATTAATATCATGAATTAAAAGACCTTACATATGGAAAAGAACAGCACCAACATAATGTGACCAATTCAAGTCACTCATTCTCCCCCCAAATGATTATTTTACCTTTACCATATTAATAATATCATCATCCTTCTTCCTCCGATAAATGATCCATATAAACTGAACTGTGAGGCAAGTTCTATGAACATCATTTCCCTCACAAGTCAAGGCAAGAGGCACTCATGGGTGAGATTTTCAGAAAATGTACAATTGGCAGCTGTACACATTTAGTAAATTTGTTAAATTAGGTTGCAATTTGGTCAATATTGGGTAAATTCGAGTATATCTGGCATTGCATTGATCCTAGCAATCTGTTTGGTTAGGTTGGACTGTATTTGGACTTTATTCTTGTCTGAAATGTGGGTTATTTGAGAGAATTGGTGATGGTGAATTATACATTTTCTGAAAACTTGACCCTCATTGGTTTATCCTCATTCGATCACTATATATCGAGCCAGTATTATTGAGAATCAATATATGGGAGAAATGTTATAAAGTTAGTCATCAATTATGTATGTGTATTCATTCAGTGGAATGGAATAAGTGAGCTCTCATAACAGACAAACAGGTGGTAAACAACCATACACATGGAGTCAGAAACCTAACCGGTCATTCAACCTTTTACACCATTAATAAAGCTGCATCCACAGCTATTACAACAAAAGAAATGTTAATATGTGTTGCGTTACAGGGAAATGAGTCACAAGTCGCAAAAAATGGATTTCAAGATAATATCATATTTGAAAAGATGAGATCAAACCGATTCTAATGGTAGTAAACAACAGGACATATATAAGTAGTGTTTCTATAATTTAAGTTTGATATCTTTATTTTTGAAAAGAAGTTATTAATATTTTTAGGCAGATAATTACTAATAAAGTACCTAAATATACTCCATAAGATGACCTTAGAAATGCATAGATGTATTTGATACATGGCCTTGAAATTTTGTACACATATTAATGTTACTAGCAGCATTATGCACCCCAATAATTAGAACATTCCAACAGAGATTTCTTATAAATAAATAACTTTGAAAAATATTCCTTTTGCGACTTATGACTCATTTTCCTGAAACATAACATCACATAACATAATATCAATGTTATGACTTAAAGGACAAAACGTAGAAGTGGGATTGGAATTGGCCGCGAGAAAACGGCCGCCGGTGAGCGATAATAAGTGAAGTTGTCGCAGAAAGGTATTTAAGCGAGTCCTCCAAACACAAGAATGGACCTTTTAGAAACACTGTAGCAAATACAACCAGATAAAATCCTTCTTAATTTTGGTTAAATTACTTGTAGATGAGTTGGAAAAGAATGGAACAAAAAGGTAGCAAGTGTTCAGTTTTTGACTGTGTTAACTGGGAATGCAGCTCTAAGTAATAAAGCCATTTCCACAGGCTATATGGGTCAGATTTTAAGAAAATGTACAATTCAACTTCTCCACTCTTCTCAAATAACCCACATTTTAGACGAAAATAAAGTTCAAAATACAGTTAAACCTAACCAAACAGATTGCTAGAATCAATGCAATGCCGAATATACACGAATTTACCTTGTATTGACCAAATTGCAGCCTAATTTAGCAGAATTTACTAAATGTGTAGAGCTGCCAATTGTACATTTCCTGAAAATCTGACCCGTATACATTTCAAATACATCGATTGCCTCTCCTGTAACCTCATGGGTCCATATAAGTGTGTGTGTGTGTGTGGGTAGGGGGGGGGGGGGGGTAATGGTACAACCCTGCTATCTCCCTCTATATGTTCTAGATGTACAACTCCTATTATAGGGTGACATATATGTTCTATATGTATATAGGATGTAGCAAACAGGGTAGAATGATAAAGTAGCTGTAAGATTACTTCATCAGTTTAGGCGCAGACTTGTAAATTGGAGTTTGCAAAGCAAGCGTTATTGTGCTGGTACCATGGCTGGGGTATATGGGGGTACAGGGGTGCTTTGTCCCTAATAGGTCAGGATATCTATATGTAATAGGAATTATCCACATATTATTTTTTAAATATTTATTTATTTCTCCAAGGTATTTTAACACATTTTTAATGGAACTAATGAATATTTTATTGTCAAGACACAAACTATCCTGGATTTTGGATGTTCTTTTTGACATAAAGATATCTAATGCTCTTTAATTTGGTGCCTGAGTCACTTGCTCATTTTCATATACTAACGTACTAAGTAGTGACTGAGTAGTAGCCAGTAGACTAGCACTATGTCTCTTAGCCTATGTTCATAGACCAGAAATCCGGCCAAAGTAAAGTTGGTTATTATATGATACATTTCATTTCTGTTAAAGAATAATTAGGACATCCATACAGTATAATTCCATCTTTGTAACAAAATACAAGAACTGGGTAACAAAGGTAGAGAAATACATGTGTGAACTCAAGAAAGTATAATGAACGATGTTATTGTGCTGGAGTGAGAGTGAAAGAAAAAAATGAAAACTCCAAAAAAATCATAAAACCAGAGGGACGCGATTTATCTTACCGTTAGAATTGTAAAAGCCTCGACGGCAGGTTATAATTGAATAAAACCTTTTAAAAAAAGAATAATTAGGACAGAAATTGGTTTGTAGATAATGCCCTAGAAATAATGGTTATGTGTGGATAAATCGCATTTTTTTTTTTTTTTTTTTTTTAATTTTTTTTTCCAGCCTGTCAACAAACAACTTCTTCTCCACAGGGTCGATTACACACAAGATTACATCGGACCCTCTTTCCTCATCATTGGAATTTTAAGCTGGAACCTGGAGGTATTTGTATTGCCTCTGTTTTTAATACATCAATATAAATGATCCTAACTACTGATGGTCCTGGGTAAAACCTTAAAGTGCCTGGTCCTGGGTGGGACCTTAAAGTGTCTTCTGTCTCTTTTCTCTGTCTCTCTCTCCCTTCTTCTCTATCTCTGTTTCCTGGGTATGATCATAAACTGCCTTTCTGTCTCTTTTCCCTGTCTCTCTCCCTTCTTCTCTATCTCTATTTCCTCGGTATGATCATAAACTGCCTCCCTCTCAGCTCTCCCGCCCTTGATGTAACACTTCAAAGTGTTGATAAGGGCGTAAAGCCACCAATCTCACTCACTCACCCACTCACTAACTAATGATCTATTCTATAACCAAGTCATTTTATGATGGGTTGAGACCAAGATGAAAACTGCTCGGATATCGCCTTCTCTCGTCGCTGTTAAAAATACATGTTAGGTTTTAATTATGATACCTTAGCTAGAGAGGACAAGGTTTTGGGCAATCCTATTTGATTCTCTACGACCAAAAGTGTTACACGCAAAATGACATTTATTGTGGCACAATCAAACAATTTACTCCCTTATGCTTCTTAGATCAGAATTGCATTTCTTTGTATATATTCATATTTTTTAGATTATAAAAATAGTCAAGGTGCTCAAGTCTAGCCATGATGATAAGGAAAGAAGCAAAAAATGAAGCAATCCTAACTGTCATATTTGAAAAGTAGCAACTGTGATGTGTCATAACAGCAGATGACACAGATCATAGGTAATAGGGGAGTGGTAATAGTGAAAAGACTTCTTGTAATGGGAGAAAAGATCTCAGTAATGAAGAAATAGTCAGTGCCATAAAGGATCCTAATATAGATGTAATTCCGACTTATCTTGATGTCACTCTTATTGTACTATTGTCAAGCATTGGAAACAGACCTCACTGAAAACTACTATACAATGAAGTGAACTGATAGCCCCAATGTTTACCTTTCTGAGCTCGAGTGGAGGTTTTCCACCCCCTGCTCCCCACCCCTTGGACCCCCTTAACAATTGCTGAACTGATAGCAGTGGAAGATGGGATATAAGGCGTATAGTCATAACTTTTTATAGCTATAGCAAGAATAGTGGGAGGAGGAAAAACAGACTTCACTATCTAAGTATAGACATGAGCAAATTTGGTCGGACGGTCATACAGACATTGTCTTTTAACAATTATTTATTCATTTTCGGCCCGCCTGGGAAGAACTGCGTGGCAGAAGGTGTCAGCCCTATATCTGTGAGAAACTATGGAAATTAAAACTTAAAATGAGCAACTGACTCTGGTGTAAGAAAGAATTTCCGAAATACGAGATTGTTTGTGCCTTGATGATAAAATATCCATTAGTTCCATTGAAAATGTGTTGAAATATCTTGGCAAAAGAAATAGATATATGGGTCAGATTTTCAGAAAATGTACAATTGGCAGCTCCACACATTTAGTAAATTCTTCAAAATTAAGCTGCAATTTGGTCAATACTAGGTAAATATCGAGAATATTCGGCATTGCATTGATTCTAGCAATCTGTTTGGTTAGGTTGAACTGTATTTTGAACTTTATTTACGTCTGAAATGTGGGTTATTTGAGAGGATAGGAGAAGTTGAATTGTACATTTTCTGACAATCTGACCCATATATATTTAAAAAAAGATATATATGTGGATATTTTCTATTACATGTAGTTCTGTATTCTGACCTATTTGGGACAAAACAGTGGCCATCAATACCACACCCGAATATTAAACTGTAGTATAAGACTCAACGGTTACCCCCGCAGCATAATCTGTATCTTTAGGTATTTGTGATCCGTTTTAGGAAAATTAGTCATAAGTCGCAAATAATGAATTTTGAGATATCACCATATTTGAAAAGAGGAGATCAAGCCGATTCCAATGATGGTAAACACTGGGACATCTAATACGTATTTCTATATTTTAAGTTTGATATTTTTATTTTATAAGGAACGCCTCATTCTCAGATAGCATCGATAGCAAAATCTACATTTTCCCTTATTTTGCTCTTTCCAAATTATGGAGGCTTTCACTGAATTCCCACTATCTGTTATGTATAGGAAGATGAGTCATAAGTCGCAAAATTGATATTTTTCAAAGTGTTTTTTTCACGAGAGTATATTTAGTTACTTTACTGTTAATTACCCATCCAGAATCTTCGCAATTTTTTTCAATAATTGAAATACCACACTTAAAATATACACATACTTATAAGGTGTCCTAGTGTTTATTATATCGGCCTCGGCCTAATCTCCTCTTTTCAAATATGATGATATCTCAAAATCCATTTTTTGAGACTTATGACTCGGATCACGCACAACAATGAGGAATATTGAAATCTAAACCAAGATCCAAAATGGCGGCCATACATGTCCCCAATCACAAACTTCCATGGCAGTCTACTCTATACCAGCGAGCTATTTAATATCACCTGATAAACCCAGTATAAAAATGGTGAAGTTCTCCACAAACGTGTTGTAAGCTATTTCGAGCCGCCCCTGGGGACCGTAATATAGATGGCTAGAGGCCAGAGAGCTGGGACGGATACCAGGACCAGATCTTATCAAGTTCCCGGGGAACCAATGTTTTCCTATTATCAGGGATCCTATCATCTCTCCTCGGTTTGGTCTGAGAGGAGAGGCTGTGAGTCCTTTTTTAATTGCTGGAATTGCTTCTCAACATTGCGGTGTTAGAGAGTTGCAAATCTATATGGGTCAGATCGTGAGAAAATGTACAATTCGCCTTTACCCATCCTCTCAAATAACCCACATTTAAGACAAAAGTGATTTTTAACACTCAGTTGAACATAACCAAACAGATAGTTTGAAACAAGGTAATATCAAATATACTCAGATATGCATAGTATTGACCATTTGTCAGCCTAATTTAGCAGAATTTACTAAATATGTAGAGCTAGGTAGTATCAAATATACTCAGATATGCCTAGTATTGACCATTTGTCAGCCTAATTTAGCAGAATTGACTAAATGTGTAAATCTGACCATTGTCCATTTCCTGAATATCTGACCCATATATTTTAATACATTGTATGTTGAGAGCAATTCAGTGCTGAACGGAAAGAGCATTTGGCTGGACATAATGGTTTGTTAACCTGAATTAAAATCGTTATATGAAACATTTTAATGTGTACTTTTATATATTTGATGGATGAAAATACAAGTTAACGATATTTCTTAATGGTTAATTACTAGTAAATTATATAAATATATTGCTCAGGATGACCTAAATACCGCATAGATACATTTAGCTCACAGTCTTGGAATTTGGCAGACTCATTGAAAAGAAATCCTATTGATAAAAGGTTCTTGTGAAAAATAAATTAGAAAAGTACAATTTGTGTGACTTATACCTCATTTTCTTGTAAAACATCACATAATGAAGCTCATCTTACCCATAATATCACCTACTATTACCATTTTTTCATTATTACCTTTTTTTCACCACCATACTAGTTTAATTGTACATTAGATTTAGAAAACCGTAGAGTGAGTGAGTGAGTGAGATTGGTTGCTTTACGCCCTTATCAACACTTAGAAGTGTTATATCAAGGGCAGAAAACCGTAGATAAATGTAACCAAATTAAAGTTCAAACAAGTTTCAGGCATACGGCGGAAGACCTACCTAGGACGCAAGTCTATCTAGAATGCCGGTCCACCTCATTGTACACATCTATTTTTGCAATAAAGAATACTTGAATTGAATTGAATTGAATAAAACCTGCATATTGTTGCAAGCGATATTCACAGCAGGCATTTCTAGCATTTTCATTGGTTGACAACCGGAAGTACATAGATAGCAGACATAAAGATGGCGGCCCTGCAGCGCGCTGTACAATTATGCTGCGTCATGAGAACTACTAGAATCTACTACTGAGGTTCATATTTCACTAATTATATACTTAAATGAATAATGAAATGAACACCAAAGCCTCAGACTCATCGGCGTAGTGATACCCAATACACTCAAGTCATGGACAACTAACCTTGTCCTCGGCTAGTATTGTATATCCCTCCGCCGGCACTACTTCTGCCTATAAATAGGATCAAACGCCTTCAAGGCAAATCATCTTAAAATACTTATAGCATGGTCGGCTTGTTTCTTGGAACGTTTATATATATATAGCATATTGAGTGGCTTCATCTGAGTATATAGTACAGGTATTAGCCGAATTATGATACAATCAGCTAGGTATATATTCAATTACATTAACACGATTTCATCTCATTCGATCTATGATGCCTATATTAATTTTTTTTGATTTTGTAAATATTTTATTCATGACTATTTAAACATTTTTATACATCTAGCATAAATATTCTCAGAGTAGCCTGATATTATGGTTTACAAATGTATCATTATTTTTAACAGAACTTTAAATATGTATACTTCATTCGATACAATCAAAGATGAGACAAATTATTCAATACTTCAATAAAAGAGTATACAGACAAATACAGTCTATCAATATGTGAGTACAGTCAGAAAATACAAGTCTGAAGAGATAAAACCAAACCCTCCACCTACGCCGTGCTCCTACATATAGTCACTTCTTCAACATAACATTGTGCTAGCAGGTTTCAAATAGTCTAAAGTCTATTAAAGCTTCATCCAGTAAGATTCTCTCCCTCTTCCATCTCAATCATGCTGGTTACACCCACTGTATTAATTTCATAAACCTGCATTCCCAGTTAGTATTAATGAAAACTAAAGTTTTTGTTTCATTCCTTTACTACCAATCTGAAAGTGATGTGACCATATTTTGGTATTTTCGACTTCAGAGGATTGTATTAACATTATGTCAGAAGTGAGATCAAGCAGATCACACCATGTGTGTTTTCCAGTAACAAAGCGTACTGTCTTGATGGGCTAACAAACTGATATAGTTGTGATATAAATGATACACACCTGTGTAGGGGTCAGATTTTCAGAAAATGTACAATTTGCAACTCTACACATTTAGTAAATTCTGCTAAATTAGGCTGCAATCTGGCCAATACTAGGTAAATTTTAGTATATTTGGCATTGCATTGATTCTAGCAATCTGTTTAGTTAGGTTGAACTGTACTTAGAACTTTATTTTCGTCTGAAATTTGGGTTAGAAGATTGGCGAAGTTTAATTGTATATTTTCTTAAATTCTAACTCGTATTCACAGCCATGAACATGACGTATTCCATGCTAATTGACATGTTAAACAGGTAAATGGGTCAGCTCATCAGAAAATGTACAATTCGCCTTCACCAATCCTCTCAAATACCCAAAATTTCAGGAATGAAATGAGATTTGAAATACAGTTCACCCAAACAGAAATAGTTGTTTAGAGACTTGTTTGAGTCCGCTTTTCGGGAGAGTTACTATTGAACATAGCCCCGATCCCCCTGCTGGAAGTTCTGGGAACCTACCCAACCGATTTACAGAGGTAACTCTCCGGATAAGAAGACTCAAACAAGTGTCTATACTACTAATAACAGACAGTTCTAATCAACACAATACCAATAGTACCTAGATTTATCAGCCTTATTTAGCAGAATTACTAAATGTGTAAAGATACCGATTGTATATTTTCTGAAGATCTGACCCACATGTATTATTGATACACTCCCAGGGCGTTACATAGCAGTCTATGTGACAAATATAAAAAACACGAGATGAAGGAAAACAATATTCTATAATTACACCCCAGCATTCATACTCCTGCGTACCATATTAAAACATCCATAGCAAAGAACGCGCCACAAAGGAATAACAAAAACATCCTTTATTGGGTATTTTTAAAGCCATGTTATAAATCTTCAAAGGATTGATATTGATTAGTTGTGACTATTTTTCTAATGCAAATGAAGTTTGTCAATATTAGGGTTTCATTACTGTGTGAATCCTTGGGTTGGTCAATAAAGACTGTAATTGGGTCAGATCTTCAGAAAATGCACAATCTACACTTCTACACATCTCTTAAATTCTGCTAAATTAGAGTGAAACATGATAAATACTGAGTATTTCTGAGTGTATTCTGTATAGTATTCATTCAATAAATCTGTCTGGTTATATTAAACTGTATTTTGAACCGGATTTTGAACCGGAGTCTAGGCACCCTAATGAGAGCCTAGACTCTGAGCCTAGACTGGAGAGGCTTTCCCTCAGTTTGGAGGGACTCTCTGAGCCTAGACCAGAGAGGCTTTCCCTCAGTTTGGAGTGACTTTCTTTAAGCGTAGACTGGAGAGACTTTCCCTCAGTTTGGAGGAACTCTCTCTAAGCCTAGACCAGAGAGGCTTTCCCTCAGTTTGAAGTGACTTTCTTTAAGCCTAGTCTGGAGAGACTTTCCCTCAGTTTGGAGGGACTTTCTTTAAGCCTAGTCTGGAGAGACTTTCCCTCAGTTCGGAGGGACTCTCTCTAAGGCTAGACTGTAGAGACTTTCCCTCAGTTTGGGGGGACTCTCTCTAAGGCTAGACTGGAGAGACTTTCCCTCAGTTTGGGGGGACTCTCTCTAAGGCTAGACTGGAGAGACTTTTCCTCAGTTTGACGGGACTTGCTCTAAGCTTAGACCAGAGAGACTTTCCCTCAGTTTGGAGTGACTGTCTCTAAGCCTAGACTGGAGAGACTTTCCCTCAGTTTGGAGTAACTGTCTCTAAGCCTAGACTGGAGAGACTTTCCCTCAGGCAGGAGTGACTCTCTCTAAGCCTATACCAGAAAGACTTTCCCTCAGTTTGGAGGGACTCTCTCTGAGCCTAGACTGGAGAGACTATTAATACATTTATCTCATTTTCAATTCAATTCAATTTTTGTATTTGTATCTAATGTTGTTATACAAATAGGAGCCATACATATGAATATAAATCCAGTAATTGTAGGTTGATTATAGGGTCTGGGAAATAAATGTTGGCCATTGTCCTAGTAAAGTCTACTTAGTAAAGTACTGGGTGGATGATGTTACCTCACAATTTGAACAATTATATTATTTTCCACACGAAATCACACGAAATCTTTAGGGCTTATGTCATCAACCAGGCCTGTAATCTTCTTCAAAAGTCTTAGATAATGTAATTATAAGTTCATCATGATCATGTCCTGATATTTACTATCATTATAGACATTAAAGTGACATTAAAGTGCCACAAACAGGACACTAAAATGCCTCTTATAAACACTATTATAGATGCATTAAGGTATAAAGTAAAATCAATAAGAACGATGTATCAACTGTTGAATGACAGCTCATGATACAAAACTATATTATACACATTCAAAAGACAGATCCATGTTGCTATCTAAACCAACATCATGAAGAGGATTCATAGGGAAAGGAATACAGGGTCAGCCATATGCTGTAGATTATTGCTTATAAAACATTGATATATAGCTATACACATTGACAACATGTATAACATAGAAGAACACTGTAGAAACAACCATCTTATTGTATACTGGGAATTATACACTACAGCTTAGTATTCAAACATTTGATGGCATAGTTATGAATACTATTTATCTATAATTTTCTGGACTGGTAGAAGACTGTATTTTGGCGGAATAAAATCTCTCCCTCCCTCTCTCTATATATAATTTAATATTTGAATATCCTCTGATGAAGACTATATTGTTAGTCGAAACATGTCAGGACATGTAATATCACTACAATAAAAGAAAACCCAAATGTCCCCCCCCCCCCCCCCCCCGCAGTTTATTGAGACATGTCAACCTTTACCATGTTATTTGATATTTAACATAAAACAAGCCCCCGACCCTGACCCCAAATGCATCTTACAAGTTCTGGCTCATGATATCATGTTTGAGTTGCTCAAAACTTTGAGATCTTCCCATGTAGAGAATAAACAAGCTGGCAAACTGCCAAGTTTCTACCCAATCACAGCGTCCAGTGTCCGTGTAGACTGAGTGGTCAGTTTGAGTGGTTGCCATGTCAACACACCAGTCATATGTACGGCCACAAGCACGATCACATGACACCTCCAAGTCACGTGCTGCCAGTGAGAAGGAGCCAGCTAGCGTGGTATGTGAGAAATAAAGCAGATACGTAATATCCGATTCTGTTTTTTATTTCTGGCTGGCAACTTCATGTTTGCTGGTCGGTCTTTCATACACAATGATTTTTTGCTTCCAGAATGTTTTTTTCATCTTGAGGAAGTTTTTAAAGCTGTCCTCTCAGTCAGAGCTGCACTCTCGGTCAAGAACCGAAGATTTTACTAGTTTTTGTTCCATTCTTAGCTGTCAACGACAGTACTCTACAGTGAAGATAATGTGTTCCAGGAAAGTGAGTCACTAGTCACAAGTCACAAAAAATAGATTTAGAGATATCATCATATTTGAAAAGATAGGATCAAGTTGATTCTAATGAATCCTTGGTGGACATTAACTAGTAAAGTAGCTAATGATACTCTATAAGTTGACCTTAGTAATGCATGTATATATTTAGTACACTGTCTTGAAATTTGGTGCAGGTGAGTGCACCCAGCAACAGGGGTGGTATTTGAAAAGTCAAATAACACCTATGTGCTATTTGAGCCAAATATCCACAAGATTGATGGAAAATAAGGTAAAATACTATCAAAATCGAGTTCTCTTGTTGATTTAGTATGTAATAAATACCTAATAGCACTCTGTTTGGTATGTAATTGATCTCAATGTTGGGTCAAATCGCACTCCACCCTTTTGGGTCGATTTGACCCAACATCTCGATCGATCGATTACAAACCAAACAGAGTATCATTAGATATAAGAGTGCTATCGTTCACAGCTTTATTCCTCTGGGACATATTCCACTCGTGTCTAGGGCACATTAAACAATGATACTTATTGCCTACCTAAGGGACGCCCTCTAACTCTATGTTTACTAAGGCTGTCCTGGAAGAAGGTTATTATTGTCAGACCACCCAGACATTTGTTAATAACATCATGTTTTTAAACCTGTCTGCATCTTCTTACTGCTCCAGCCTGTTCATATATTGGTCAGGTCACCAGAAAATGTACAATTGGCAGCTCTACACTTTTACTAAGCTTTGCTAAATTAGGCTGAAAAATGATGAATGCAGAGTATATCTGAGTATATTTGGTTTTATGTTGGTTTAATATATCTGTTCTGCTATGTTGAACTGTATTTTGAACTTTATTTTTGTCTTAAATGTGGGTTATTTGAGAGAATTGGTGAAGGCGAATTGTACATTTTCTGAAAATCTGACCCATATTGTGAACGCGTCACTACAGGGAGCTGAGGTAATTACAACAGGGACAGACACACACACAAATACTCTCTGGTCCTAATTAAAAGTGAAGTTATATTTCTATTCATGGATCAGATTTTCAGAAAATGTACCATTCACCTTCACCAATCCTCTCAAATAACCCACATTTAGGCTAAAAATAAAGTTCAAAATACAGTTCAACTTAACCAAACAGATTGCTAGAATCAATGCAATGTCAAATATACTCAAATTTACTTAGTATTGACCCAATTACAGCCTAATTTAGCAGAATTTACTAAATGTGTAGAGCGGCCCATTGTACATTTTCTGAAAATATGACCCTCGAATATTCCATGTAGTTATATGGAATCTGATATACCTATACAGCTCACTGAGATGTCGATTTTATTTCTGCTTGAGTTTAGTTGAGTAAATCATAATTATCTTTTAAAAACTGTAAATGTATTAAAAGTTTATTAGATAGATCATATTATATGTAAGCTGGTTAAGAAGCCAATTTTTGTTGTTATTATAAACTACTTCTCCCATATAACTAACCACACTTAGACGTTCAAAATATTGTTTGCCTATGAAATGCAAAATGAAAATTTCTTTTATCATTTCCGAGTAGTCAGGAACCCGCTGGAAGACCTAAAGTTTACTTTCAGATGCGTGTCTTGTGTCGTGTATGAATAACAAATGATTTGAATTGAAAAATTGGGAAATAAGGAATCATGATATCTCAATTAATTAGTCATTATTCAAAGTTAAATTCATGAGCTTCTGTGGTGTTGTGGCCAGTATGGCTATAGCTGGCCTTGGTACTACTCCTCCCCTATACATCTACACTAGGTACAGTTACCATATATTCCACTAGGCCAGTATGGCTATAGCTGGCCTTGGTACTACTCCTCCCCTATACATCTACACTAGGTACAGTTACCATATATTCCACTAGGCCAGTATGGCTATAGCTGGCCTTGGTACTACTCCGCCCCTATACATCTACACTAGGTACAGTTACCATATAATCCACTAGGCCAGTATGGCTATAGCTGGCCTTGGTACTACTCCGCCCCTATACATCTACACTAGGTACAGTGACCATATATTCCACTAGGCCAGTATGGCTATAGCTGGCCTTGGTACTACTCCTCCCCTATACATCTACACTAGGTACAGTTACCATATATTCCACTAGGCCAGTATGGCTATAGCTGGCCTTGGTACTACTACTCCCCTATACACCTACACTAGGTACAGTTACCATATATTCCACTAGGCCAGTATGGCTATAGCTGGCCTTGGTACTACTTCTCCCCTATACATCTACACTAGGTACAGTTACCATATATTCCACTAGGCCAGTATGGCTATAGCTGGCCTTGGTACTACTCCTCCCCTATACATCTACACTAGGTACAGTTACCATATATTCCACTAGGCCAGTATGGCTATAGCTGGCCTTGGTACTACTCCTCCCCTATACATCTACACTAGGTACAGTTACCATATATTCCACTAGGCCAGTATGGCTATAGCTGGCCTTGGTACTACTCCTCCCCTATACATCTACACTAGGTACAGTTACCATATATTCCACTAGGCCAGTATGGCTATAGCTGGCCTTGGTACTACTCCTCTCCTATACATCTACACTAGGTACAGTTACCATATATTCCACTAGGCCAGTATGGCTATAGCTGGCCTTGGTACTACTCCTCCCCTATACATCTACACTAGGTACAGTTACCATATATTCCACTAGGCCAGTATGGCTATAGCTGGCCTGGTACTACTCCGCCCCTATACATCTACACTAGGTACAGTTACCATATATTCCACTAGGCCAGTATGGCTATAGCTGGCCTTGGTACTACTCCTCTCCTATACATCTACACTAGGTACAGTTACCATATATTCCACTAGGCCAGTATGGCTATAGCTGGCCTTGGTACTACTCCTCCCCTATACATCTACACTAGGTACAGTTACCATATATTCCACTAGGCCAGTATGGCTATAGCTGGCCTTGGTACTACTCCTCCCCTATACATCTACACTAGGTACAGTTACCATATATTCCACTAGGCCAGTATGGCTATAGCTGGCCTTGGTACTACTCCGCCCCTATACATCTACACTAGGTACAGTTACCATATATTCCACTAGGCCAGTATGGCTATAGCTGGCCTTGGTACTACTCCTCCCCTATACATCTACACTAGGTACAGTTACCATATATTCCACTAGGCCAGTATGGCTATAGCTGGCCTTGGTACTACTCCTCCCCTATACATCTACACTAGGTACAGTTACCATATATTCCACTAGGCCAGTATGGCTATAGCTGGCCTTGGTACTACTCCTCCCCTATACATCTACACTAGGTACAGTTACCATATATTCCACTAGGCCAGTATTGCTATAGCTGGCCTTGGTACTACTCCTCCCCTATACATCTACACTAGGTACAGTTACCATATATTCCACTAGGCCAGTATGGCTATAGCTGGCCTTGGTACTACTCCTCCCCTATACATCTACACTAGGTACAGTTACCATATATTCCACTAGGCCAGTATGGCTATAGCTGGCCTTGGTACTACTCCTCCCCTATACATCTACACTAGGTACAGTTACCATATATTCCACTAGGCCAGTATGGCTATAGCTGGCCTTGGTACTACTCCTCCCCTATACATCTACACTAGGTAGAATTACCATATATTCCACTAGGCCAGTATGGCTATAGCTGGCCTTGGTACTACTCCTCTCCTATACATCTACACTAGGTACAGTTACCATATATTCCACTAGGCCAGTATGGCTATAGCTGGCCTTGGTACTACTCCTCCACTATACATCTACACTAGGTACAGTTACCATATATTCCACTAGGCCAGTATGGCTATAGCTGGCCTGGTACTACTCCTCCCCTATACATCTACACTAGGTACAGTTACCATATATTCCACTAGGCCAGTATGGCTATAGCTGGCCTGGTACTACTCCTCCCCTATACATCTACACTAGGTACAGTTACCATATATTCCACTAGGCCAGTATGGCTATAGCTGGCCTTGGTACTACTCCTCCCCTATACATCTACACTAGGTAGAGTTACCATATATTCCACTAGGCCAGTATGGCTATAGCTGGCCCTGGTACTACCCCTCCCCTATACATCTACACTAGGTATAGTTACCATATATTCCACTAGGGGTTTTGCAGGACAGTGCTGTATGGTTTCCCTATACAGCACTGTAAGAACTCAGATATATAATAATATGTAGGGTTGTATCCTAACAAACATGATGATTTTTATATTGTATTGTATTGCCATACGATACCATCTTGCCAAGCAAACCCTGATTATTTAAGACCAAGTGTCTTTAATCTTTCTCTTGCTATTATTATTTTGTTTTTGTTATGTCTTATTTTATTAACTTTACCCCTAAACAGTTATTATATTTCAAAATTCTCGTGCGAGATGGTAACGTCTGGGAGAACTGGATCTAATCTAGATCACTGTATACCTATTTGTCTATTTTTATATGTGCCTATTCTTATGTAATGTGACTTCGATATAGTAGTATCTTATCTTATCTTATCTTAGGTCAATTGTATGCACTACTGCTTATACTTGTATTTATACCGGTACTGTATTGTCTTATGTTATGTGTACCCTGTGTAACATCTATAAATGGGTCAGATTTTCAGAAAATGTACAATTCGCCTTCACTAATCCTCTCAAATAACCCACATTTAAGACAGAAATTACCTTCAAAATGCAGTTTAACATAACAGAACTGATTCTTTGAATCAATGCGATACCAAATATACTCTGATATACCCAAATTTTATCATTTTTTTAGCAGAACTTACTAAAAACGTAGAGCTGCCCATTGTACATTTTCTGAAAATCTGACCCAAATCCATCAGCTCTCATTATACTCCATAGGATAACGGTAGAAACAGATAATATTAAACATACTATCTTCAAATTTGGTGCATGTAATTCATATGAAGCCAAGTGATAGATACCCCAAAATGAAAACATTCCTACAAAGTGATCTTGTGAATAAAGCACTTTGAAAATTATTAGTTTTTAGAGGATTAATGAAGGCCAATTGTACGTTTTCTGAAGAGATACAGATAGACGGCCGTTCATTACTTGTAAAGCAGTAATGGACTAGTTCATTACTGGCACGTTGTCATGCCGACACAAGTTTGCCGGAGCGAGTGCTTTCTTCCTCGATTGTTTCACCTGTTTCTAGTATATTCCTCTTGTAAGGAAACCAGATATGGTAAATTATACTATTATCTTTTTAATTAAGCACGTTTTACATGCAAAATTAGGCATGTATAATAATTAACTTATAGGACTCATTTTTCTGCATGGATGTGTAAGTAAAGAACTTGATCTATTATCTTGTTCTTTACTTATGTGTCATGCGTCAACTTGTTCAATAAGTGCTAAGTATATGGGTCAGATTTTCAGAAAATGTACAATTGGCAGCTGTACACATTGAGTGAATTTTGCAAAATTAGGCTGCAATTTGGCCAATACAAGGTATATCTGAGTATATTCGGCATTGCATTGATTCTAGCAATCTGTTTGGTTAGGTTGAACTGTATTTTGGACTTTATTTTCGTCTGAAATTTGGGTTATTTGAGAAGATTGGTGAAGATGAATTGTACATTTTCTGGCGACTTCACCCAGATATATTTCTTCCCACTTCTCCACCCCACAGCATGACTCATACAAGCAGGGCTCCACTAGACCTCATGCTTATTGTGGCTAAGATGTGATTTGGTAGTTATTGTCATTAATTAATCATCATAAAGCACCTATTTTATACAACCTATCAAAGACTCCATTTGTTATTATATTCACATTGATAATGCACGGTAGAATGAAACCGCATCAACTGCAGAGGGAAACTCAAGAAACACGAGGGATAAAGTCAAGACTAATGAAGCGAAGAGACCCAGAGCTCAGATGTGACAATATGGGCCTGTCACTCACCATGTTGGACGTGTTGCTGGGTGCACTCACCTGCAGAGATAAGGACAGTGCATTAGTATGTATTATACACACATGGGTGCAAACAACACAGTGTATTTTGAGATATCACTATATTTGAAAAGAAGAGATCAAGGGGATTCCAATGATAGTAAACACTAGGACACCTTATAGGTATTTCTATATTTTAAGTTTGATATTTTTATTTAAAAAAAAAAAGTTTGCAATGTTTCTGGATGGGTAACTACCAGTAAGGTAACTACATATACTCCATATTAAGGCCTTCAAAACAGAAGGATATATTTATTACAATGTCCTGAAATTTGTTACATACATTTATATGACGTACTAAACCCTCTAAGAATCAGAACATTTGAATAAAGAGATCTTGTAAATAAACCACTTTGAAAAATATCAATTTTGCGAAGTGTAACTCAGTTTTCTGTAACACATCACCTATACACCTCGACTTCGGTGCAATTAACACCTCTGCCACATCTTTTTCCTCTGAATTAAGAAATTTAATGACCGACTTTTCTCTAACCCAACATATTAATTTGCCGACAAGGCTCACCCTTAGGTCTCAAACCATAATAGATCACTTTTATACCAACTCCTCTCTAATCAGCGCGGCAGGTACCATAGACATAAACTTGTCGGACCATTTCCCCATATTTCTCATAAGGAAGAAACCTCGCAACTCTTATACTGTGGATTCATTTTGGGCACGATGTACAAAACATCTGGACCAAAAAATCTTAAACGAAATTCACAGAAATCTTGACTGGACAGCCTTCTTTAATAGCTCCGACCCAGAAGAATGTTGGGATTCCATACTCAGTAACATCCTACTTTATTTAGATAGGATGTGCCCTCTAAAAAAGTTTAAGAACGTTAGAACTACACCGAAATGGATGACGGACGATCTCCTTCAAATAATGAATGAAAGAGATAAACTATTTAGAATTGCCAAAAAGAAAAATGACCCAGAAACTCTGCACAAAGCCAAATCCCTAAGATACATAGCTAACTCTAGATGCAAGGCCGCTAAGGCTCAATACATAAAATCTAATCTTGAGTTTCACGATAAAAATCCACGAAAATTTTGGGAATTTTTACGCCCATTAATAAATCCAGGGAAACTTAAGACAAATAACACTATACACATAGAGAAGGGCGGACAGATGATTGAAGCATCAGAAGTCCCAACTGAGTTCAATAATTATTTCCTGAACGTGGGTCCCAATCTGGCTAATAAGATACCCCCCTGCCCTGCCACTACAAACAGTGCCGAGGCTAACATTAATCCAATCCAGGATTCACAAGTACCTATCTTTAAGTTTTGCGAGTTGTCCTCAAGAGAAGTGGGGAAAATTATCTCTAAGATCGATGTATCGAAAAACTCGGGATTTAACTATATCCCATCTTCAATTATGAAATCATGTTTGCTAGCTTTAACTGATCAGATGACGCATATTATAAATATTTCTTTATTGTTGGGTAAGGTACCCAGTTCGTTTAAACTGGCAAGAGTTACACCGTTATATAAGGCAGGCAGTAAGTTGAACACTTCTAACTACCGCCCAATTTCATGCATCTCCATGCCTGCTAAAATTCTAGAATCAGCAGTACAACAGCAACTCACGGAACATTTTGAATCTAACAGCCTTTTCAATAATAACCAATATGGTTTTCGGAAAAATCACTCCATTCAGCAAGCCCAAGTAGATCTTCTCGATAATATTTATACAAATTTAAATGATAAATTCCTTAATAAAACAGTTTTCCTTGATTTTAGTAAAGCATTCGACACTGTCCACCACCAAATTCTTTTAGATAAACTTAAATCATATGGCATAACAGGCATGGAGATGCTCTGGTTCACTAATTACCTTAAAAATAGGAGACAATTTGTCACTATAAATGGACTTAAGTCCGAAGAAGGAGAGGTCACCTATGGCGTTCCGCAAGGTACCATATTAGGCCCCATATTATTTACGATTTACATCAATGATTTGCACTCGGTAGTCCGTCATGCTAAAATTCAACATTACGCTGACGACACCGTTATATATTATCACGATCGCAAAATTGACTCTCTCCATCAAAATATGCAAAAGGATCTCGACAATATTTATCTCTGGTGTGCCAAAAACAAACTGTCCTTAAATGCCTCGAAATGCAAGGCCATGTCATTCTCATTAGGTTATGTATCAAGAGCGAAACTCTCTGCCTCTGTAGTAGACCTCACTCTTGGCTCTCATGTATTAGAGATTGTTGATGAGTACAAATATCTTGGCGTAGTCCTTGATGACTTGCTCACATTTAAATCCCATGTACAGAACACCTTGAAGTTAGTAACTTCTAAGGTTAGATTATTATACAAGGCCAGAGACTCTCTGACTCGAAAAGCAAAACACGACATATACAAACTAGCCATCCTCCCAAATATAGATTACTGTGACTTTATTTACGATTCGGCTCCAAAAGCCTTATTACAAAAATTGCAATCCCAGCAAAATCTAGCATTAAGAATTATTTTTAACAAGTCTAAATATGAAAATGTTGACCGGGAACATAAGGCTCTAAATGTGTGGCCTCTTCAAGTAAGAAGAGACAAACACATTTTAGACATAGCCTTCTACTTGGCCCAAAACGTGAATAATATTGATGATAGAGATTTACCTACTAGGAGCCATACTAGAGGAAAAAGAAATATGACCATCTTATCCTCCAAGCTCAGTAAAATCACGGACTCAATAACATACAAATCTCGACTACGGTGGAACGAGTTGAAACCGGTAGCACATAAGATCGAAGATAACATTACATTTAGGAAGTATACACAACAACTCCTAACCCCATTTTAGAAGCACTCTGCTTTTACATCCTCAGGAATATTGGCTAAATTATCGTGTTTTATTATATCTTCTAGGTCAGAGTCTCACTGGTTAGAATCTTACTGCCTCGCCTTACTAATTCACCAATTCATAAACTCTGCCAAAAATACTGTGTGTTCATCTATTAAAAACACCTATCAATGTCACGCTGATGCTAATCACTAATTTAGCGTAAAATCCATCCTTGTGCTTTATCAATTTAAACTGCTCTCAGGCCAGTGGCCAACAAAATGTATATTGTAATTAATTACGAGGGATTAACCATAATCTCTCAATCCTATCATTAAGCTAGTAACATCGCCTACCTCTCATCTGTTATTAATCATATCATATAATGTTTTTGTCTAGATTACTTTCTCTCAAAAACCCTATAAGGGATCATGACTTTGATATTAGAGAATTGTTGTCTTACTCTGATTAAGTTAATTTCTGTATTCACCCCTATAAGGGGCCTTTAACGTCTACGACAGTAGTGACTTGTTGTTTTACCACGTTCATCCTATCTGTAACTATCTTAAGATACGAAATATGGCAAACTCCGGAAGAACTGGCACGCTCCAGTGTCAGACTTGTTCGTCCATTTGTAAACCAAGATCTTGCAATAAAGGATATTTGAATTGAATTGAATTGAATTGAATACACAGAGAGAGACCCATTTAATCTTGTTTATTACTTACTAAAAGCATTTCAGTGATTTAACACCCATACTCCCTATATTTGAAGGAGAACGGATTATATCGAAAGAAGTCCAATTTTGTAAATCCATTTACCAAAGCTGTTTCGGGTTCAGAGATTTAACAACCACACTCGCTATATTGTACAAAACCTTTATTAAGTGCTGTGACCTTGTTAGTACTTTCTTGTCAGTGGAATAGAATTGATGTTGCAAACATATGGGTCAGACTTTTAGGAAATGTACAATTCAACTTCGCCAACCCTCTCAAATAACCCATATTTCAGACGAAAATAAAGTTCAAAACACAGTTCAACCTAACCAAACAGATTGCTAGAATCAATGGAATGCCAAATATACTCAAATTTACCTAGTATTGACCAAATTACAGCCTAATTTTGCAGAATTTACTAAATGTGTACAGCTGCTAATTGTACAATTTCTGAAAACCTAACCCATATTTTAACTTAGTAAATTTATAAAATGCATCAGAATGTTAAAGCCACACCACCACCCACTACTTCCTATATTACACTGCCTCTATTGTAAAACCAAATTTGTGGTCTCACTCGTCCCTTATTTGCAGTAGAATAGATTTGGTGTCGACCCAACAAAAGCGTGCGATGTCTGCCCGGATCAAAGCAAGGCGACCCTTTCCCTCCCCGTGCCACCTGGGAACCCCGCGATTCAGACCCCGGTCGCCTCACTTGCCCCTGACATAAGAACGCCATTAACACAAATTGGTAAATGCTATCTACTCTACTCCCTCCCCCTGAGATGCTTAGACGACACCAGCCTGGAGCAATTATCAAATGAATGTCAGGAGGGGGAGGAAGAGGAGGAGATGGAATGGCACCAGGCTGCCGGAAGTGAGGTAGATAGATGTCGTGAAATGTGTCTAGTGTGATATTGATTTCTAATGGAGGGCTAGAGCTTTTAAATAGGGAGTCAGAAGTGGGTGTATTATATAAGCAAATAGCCTGGATCAGCCCAATTGAGGGTTGGCAATGGCAGCCAGGTATTCCTCTTTATGGATGCCCCCGTTCTTGGCCAAGAAGCCAGAAGATCTGTCAAAAGGTAGCTTTACACATTCCTTGCTTATAATATTTTTCAAATGTTTTTCCACAAGAATCCTTATGGTAAACATTAGGATATCTAATAAGTTCTTCTATATTAGTTATACATAAGACAAATATTTCTTGATGTTCACTCACTCCTGGTATGATCACAAAGTGCCTTTTTGTCTTTTTTCTCTGTCTCTCTCACCCTTCTTCTCTATCTCTATTTCCTGGGTATGACCATAAAGTACCTTTCTTTCTGTCTCTTTTCTCTGTCTGTTTCTCCCTTCTTCTCTATCTCTATTTCCTGGGTAAGACCATAAAAGTACCTTTCTTTCTGTCTCTTTTCTCTGTCTCTCTCTCCCTTCTTCTCTATCTCTATTTCCTGGGTAAGACCATAAAAGTACCTTTCTTTCTGTCTCTTTTCTCTGTCTCTCTGTCCCTTCTTCTCTATCTCTATTTCCTGGGTAAGACCATAAAGTGCCTTTCTGTCTTTTTTTCTCTGTCTGTTTCTCCTTTCTTCTCTATCTCTATTTCCTGGGTAAGACCATAAAAGTACCTTTCTTTCTGTCTCTTTTCTCTGTCTCTCTCTCCCTTCTTCTCTATCTCTATTTCCTGGATAAGACCATAAAGTACCTTTCTTTCTGTCTCTTTTTTCTGTGTCTCTCTCCCTTCTTCTCTATCTCTATTTCCTGGGTATGACCATAAAGTGCCTTTCTTTCTGTCTCTTTTTCTTTGTCTCTCTCTCCCTTCTTCTCTATCTCTATTTCCTGGGTAAGACCATAAAAGTACCTTTCTTTCTGTCTCTTTTCTCTGTCTCTCTCTCCCTTCTTCTCTATCTCTATTTCCTGGGTAAGACCATAAAGTGCCTTTCTGTCCCTTTTTCTCTGTCTGTTTCTCCCTTCTTCTCTATCTCTATTTCCTGGGTATGACCATAAAGTACCTTCCTTTCTGTCTCTTTTCTCTGTGTCTCTCTCCCTTCTTCTCTATCTCTATTTCCTGGGTATGACCATAAAGTGCCTTTCTGTCTCTTTTCTCTGTCTCTCTCTCCCTTCTTGTCTATCTCTATTTCCTGGGTATGACCATAAAGTACCTTTCTTTCTGTCTCTTGTCCTCTGTCTCTCTCTCCCTTCTTCTCTATCTCTATTTCCTGGGTAAGACCATAAACTGCCTCCCTCTCACACTGTATCACTGACCCACGGTCACTTCTATTCGATACAACTGTCACTGGCTGGCAGCAGAGGTGCCAGTCACTGAACGTCGGAGGTACATACCTGACCGTGGGTCAGTGCTGACCGCAGCTCTACCGCCCTTGGTATTAAATGTGTTGATAAGGGCGTAACGCAACCACTCACCTGTTCACTCACTAGTATAAAGTAGTTAGATATACTCCTTAGGATAATCTTATGATATGAGATTTGATACATGTATTCTTGTTACTAACTGCGCTAAACAACCCCCAAATTAAAACATTTAGAGCCATCTCAAAATCGACTTTGAAATACAGTGGTATCTCAAAATCGACTTTGAAATACAGTGGTATCTCAAAATCGACTTTGAAATACAGTGGTATCTCAAAATCGACTTTGAAATACAGTGGTATCTCAAAATCGACTTTGAAATACAGTGGTATCTCAAAATCGATTTTGAAATACAGTGGTATCTCAAAATCGATTTTGAAATACAGTGGTATCTCAAAATCGACTTTGAAATACAGCTATACCTCAGAATCGATTTAGAAATACAGCTATATCTCAAAATCGATTTAGAAATACAGCTATATCTCAAAATCGATTTAGAAATACAGCTATACCTCAGAATCGATTTAGAAATACAGCTATATCTCAAAATCGATTTAGAAATACAGCTATACCTCAGAATCGATTTAGAAATACAGTGGGTTTTTTTTCAACTTAGGACTCATTTTTCTGTGGCTACATGAGACATATCATGAGGTTAGAGAGCCACAGAAGGCAGGAGAGTGGGAGGCAGACATGTACTTATATGGGTGAGATTTTCTGAAAATGTACAATTGGCAGCTGTACACATTTAGTAAATTCTTCTAAATTACGCTGCAATTTGGTCAATACTAAGTAAATCCGAGTATATTCGACATTGCATTGATTCTAGCAATCTGTTTAGTTAGGTTGAAGTGTACTTTCAACTTTATTTTCGTCTGAAATTTGGGTTATTTGAGAGGATTGGTGAAGGCGAATTGTACATTTTCTGAAAATCTGACCCATATATGCCTCACCTGTGCTTTAAGGCATCTCAGGTATCAATAGCCACACTATGTGTGGGTGTAGTGTGTCACTCTGCTATTACCAGGCTCTAAAATAACTCATCTATTCCCATCACCAGACCACTTACATGTATACCTCCCTCCCTCTGCCACCTTACACTATCATCCAGATCTTAGCAGGTATAAATACTTGACTACCTTTTAGTGATATGCGATGTGTCACTGAGAAATGAGTCATAAGGCCAACAAAAAATAGGTGTGTTTCCGATTTATCTGGCTGAAAACTAGGTAGGGGGGTGGTAACTTTTTTTTTTTAATTTTTTTTATGGAAACCACCTCCCAGGAACTGAAAAAAATGTCTATTTCATAACAATAGTTGTTTTTAACATGGGAAAAGTGCTTTTTAACAGTTCTGGGTTAGGAAAACCCGTTTTCCTGCTTTCATAAGCTTTTTTTGTCAAAAAATCCCAAAAAAGTAAGATATGATTTTTAAGACATCAGGTATGGTAAAAAAAAGTTAGGTAGGGTAAGGGTTTTCTAGGTAGGGGGCGGGGGGGTAAATCGGAAACACACCTATTATTTTTTTGGCCTAAGTAGAATAAATGATGTTTTCCAGATGGTTTTAGATGGGTTGGGAAAGAATGGAACAGGAAGTAGAAAATATTTAATTTTTCACCGCCATTAACTGAAAGTGCAGCAATGGATTAATCCATGCTGCACATGTAGTATGATATATTTGTAATATATAAATAGAGTTATAGGTATTATAGAATATAGATATTTGTTATCTAGTACCTGCGCAATATGGAATGAATTCAATAGAGAATAGACTCAGATATACATATTCAGTATTTATCATTTTTCACTCTAATTTAGCAGACTTTGAGGGATGTGTAGAACTGTAGATTGTGCATTTTCTGAAAATCTGACCCATACAGTGCAATAGAATTTTTGACCAGCTAAAACCAGTACCTCCCCCTCCCCACTCCACCCACGCGTTCCCCTCCAACCCCCCCACCCCCCTCCGAAACACCCAACCACTCACCCACCCACCCACCTCCAAATCCAACAGTTTATACACGGTATTTGCCCGTATAGGCATATTACCGTAAAATAACCAGGAAATGTTGATATACGAACGCACCACCGGAGGCGGAAGTGTGCCGAGCATTGTGGGTAATGGTCGCCAAGGGAACAATAGGGACGCTATTAACTTGCGGCTGCGCAGTGATTTGAACCGGTGAATGGCGAATATGGAACATGGGAGAGAGGAGCGATTGTGCAACCATATCAAATAATAACGGGCATTATACAGAAGGAAATGTGATTAGAAGGTTGCTATCCCTGCCAAGGAGAGGCTTGCATGAATAGCAGCCTCACTCAAACTAGCTGTAGTCAAAATAAATTTACAATTATCGAATTATGGGCTACCAGGATGTGCATATGTGCGGTGTTCCAGGAAAATGTGCCACAAGTACAAAATTGATATTTTTCAAAGTGTTTTTTCCACAAGATCTCTTTATTGAAATGCTCTGATTTGTAGGGGGCTCAGCACTTATAGTCCTATAAATCCATGTAACAAATTACGGGACATTGTATTAAATATATCCTTGCGTTTTGAAGGCCTTCTTATGGAGTATATTTAATTACTTTACTTTACTAGAAACAATGGCAACGTTTTTTGTTTTTTTTCAAAAATAAAGATATCAAACTTAAATTATAGAAATACTTATTAGGTGTGCTAGTGTTTACTATCATTGGAATCAGCTTGATCTCATCTGTTCAAATATGATGATATCTCAAAATCCATATTTTGCGACTTATGACTCAATTTCCTAAAACGGATCACATATGATTAATCCATAATGTGACTGAATAAAAAGAACAAACAGAAACTCCTACCACAACAGACATGAGTGAAGTTGCAGATGAGGAGAGAAAGAAGTAGCAGCAGCTAGCCAGTGATGGAGTGTGGAGTGCTCCATAGCATCAACCTTCCTCACCACCCTGCCCACACTAGATCCCCTGTCACCCACAGTCTACAGTTTTTAAAGGCAAAAGTAATTTAGCTCACATCAGTTGTGGCAGTGCCATCGCCCTATATCTGTCCACCCAACACACGGATGTCAAAAACTCTACTTGGGTATTTCTCCTTTTCCATGTATACATATAAAAGGTTTTTCAGTTCATTACACCTACTCGGCGTTTCTAACATTAGCCCTAGCTTTATACTTGGGTTAGATTTTCAGAAAATGTTCAATTCGCCTTCACCAATCCTCTCAAATAATCAACATTTAAGACAGAAATGAGCTTCAAAATGCAGTTGAACATAACAGAACTGATACTTTAAATCAATGCGATACCAAATATACCGAGATATACCGGGAAATTTGTTCAGCCTAATTTAGGAGAGTTTCCTAAATGTGTAGAGCTGTCAATTGTACATTTTTCGAAAATCTGACCCAATTGGATCAGGGTGAAATCACCAGAAAATGTACAATTCGCCTTCCCCAATCCTCTCTAATATCCCAGAATCAAGACAAGAATTCCGTTCAAAATTCAGTTCAACATAACCAAACCCACTTTATGAATCAAGGCAATATCAAATATACTCAGATATACATAGTATTGACCATTTTTCAGTCTAATTTAGCATGATTAACAAAATGTGTAGATCTGCCAATTGTACACGTTCTGAAAATCTGACCCATCTGCATTATTGCTATAGCAATAATGCAGGCTATAGCCTTGCACTTGTGGGGTTCACAGTAGAGGTAACACTAGCTATCACAGTTTGTAGTTACAGTGGTCTGTGAAGTGCTTATATCAGCTTAGGCCCCCCCTCAAAATAGGTGTGTTTCCGATTTATCTGGCTGAAAACTAGGTAGGGGGGATGGCAACTTTTTTTTTTGTTATTTTTTTTTGTTTTGAAACCACCTCCCAGGAACTGAAAAAAATGTCTTTTTTATAACAATAGTTGTTTTGAACATGGAAAATGTGCTTTTTGACAGTTTCGGTTTACTTTTATAAGCATTTTTTGTCAAAAAATCCCCAAAAAGTAAGATATGATGGGGAAAAAATCAGGTATGGTAAAATTTATTTTAGGTAGGGTAAGGTTTTTCTAGGTAGGGGGGGGGGGGGGGTAAATCGGAAACACACCTATTTTTTTATGCCTTATATCAACAGCACAAAGAAGAGCAACCTATTTTTTTTTAAACAAAGTTTTATTCAGACTTGGTGAATATGATCCCAATCAGGGAGATTTACAACTTGCCCCAAATCACATTTTCTGACATAGAGCTGGTTATCAACTTTAAACTTAAAAACAAACATTTAAAAAATATGTTCAGGGAGTAAATTATATTTCTAATGAATATAAGTATAACTAGGTTGGATAATATTACATAAAGTTATATAAAAGTGCCTCATCAACTATCACTATGACATATACTGGTTTAATGACTGATCAGGTGCACGACATAGTTGGAGAAGGCACATGGTATGAAGTCATGTTCAGGGGTAGGCCATCCTTTGTGGCTAAGATTTTCAGAAAATGTACAATTTGCAGCTCTACACATTTAGGAAATTCTCCTAAATCAGGCTGAAAAATGATGAATACCAGGTATATCTGAGTACATTTGGTATCGTATTGATTTAAAGTATCAGTTCTATTATATTAAACTGCATTTTGAAGCTCATTTTTGTCTTAAATGTAAGTTATTTGAGAGGATTGGTGAAGGCGAATTGTACATTTTCTGAAAAGCTGACCCTTGTATGACAGAAATGAACAAACGTCAGTCGACCATCAACACCTCCTCCCCTGTGTATAAGTTCTGTGTATAAGTTTTATGGTTCAGGACATTCGGAAATCTAAATACAGGCGTTTTTAAAGACATTTCTTTCCCAACAATTTCACAATTATGATACATTTCATGTGAGAAAAAAAATAGTTATAGCGTGACATTATGATTTGGGCTATGGTTCTAACACTATTAAAACATAAGTAACCACAACTATAACCGCCTCCACCACCACTTCCACCAACACCAATACCTCCCCAACACCACCATCACCACCTCCTCCATCACTCCCCTCTCACAAACTCATTATTTCATTTGGAATGAAATAAGAAAAGAACCATAAGATTTGTATGCTAAAAGTCTTCTCACATAGGTAACGATAATTTTTTTCATATAAGCTGGGATACATTGTGAGGCCCTACTATATGATTGACTGAATAGATTACTGGGATCTTATGAAAACCAGTGTAAACTGGGATGTCCCCTGTAATGAAATAACAAATTTTGAACAAAAAAGATCACTTCCACCACCACCACCACCACCACCTCCCCCACCACCGCCATCACCACCACCATCACCACCACTGCACCACCACAATGAGACAGTGATATATGATATAAGTAACCCGCTCCTCTGCCTCAATTCATCTTCTCTCCCCTTATGCTCTGCGCATGTCTACAATGAATGACTTCCGTCTCAGACACCACACACTACCAGGTCTAATACCAGCCCCATGGGACCTTTCACAGTACCCATGGGAACAGTAAGGACCCTGGAGACCATGGGAACCAATACCCATGAGACAGGGCATCTTCTCTTAGCTTCCCCAGGAGGCGCTAGTAGTCCTTATCCGCCATTACTGAGAGTGAACCGTGGCGCACAGGGCCCAGGTCTACTCGGGTCAGACTTTCAGAAAATGTACAATTCGCCTTCACTAATTCTCTCAAATAACCCACATATAAGATAGAAATGAGCTTCAAAATGCAGTTTAACATAGCAAAACAGATACTATAAATCAATGCAATACCAAATATGCTCAGATGTACCTGGTATTCTTCATTTTTCAGCTTAATTTAGGAGAATTTCCTAAATTTGTAGAGCTGCAAATTGTACATTTTCTGAAAATCTGACCCACTCAGACTAGCAGCTACACTTCTGCCTTATAACATTTGTGATTTCCTTTTCCTGATCTTTAGCTTGGTGGTGAACGATGTCTCAAAATCCATTGTTTTTACTTGTCTCACTTCCTGTAACATATCCCGTATAACCATGCGAGAAATAATGAATGGAATTACATCAAAAACTACCTAAAAAATGGTGAGCTGTGGTGGCAACAATGATGACAACCTCTATCGTATATTAATCTCGCTCTAGTTCGAAATATTTGTTTTTATCAGTTCAATAAGGGCTTTATTATCACTATTTTCTATGAATATTGGAGAAAAAATCAAAAAAATGTTGTGTGCAAATACCTGATGCAGCTGGCAAATGCCTTGGAAATGTATTATTTTCTATACATAAGTGTCGTTGGACGACCTTATCATAGTTGAAATTGTATAGTGAGGTGATAACATAGGAATTATACCACCTGTTTTGTTAATATCATCTTGATTCGAGTAACTTTAAATACTTTCATTGATCTTTAAAAACTTAAATCACTATTAAGAATTATGTTGTATATTATATCTTTTTTCACTTGAGTAGCATGAGATTACTATGTTCGCATGGAAATGTTCTCAATAAAAATTTTTTTTAAAAAAAATAACAATATAACATATAACATGTAACATGTACTACCTACTACCTTTCTTATATGTTTAAATAATCAAAATCAAAGGGGTGCTTGGAAGAGCGGTGAGGTTCACAAAGACCATTCCAATTTTCATAATTCATTCTAATTTAATTTAACATTACACTGTATAACACTTACTATAAATGGGACTTTGAGAGAAACATCTGTTATTTTAACACTGATAACCACTCTCGGTCCTGGGTAAGACCATAAAGTGCCTTTCTGTCTCTTATCTCTGTCTCTCTCTCCCTTCTTCTCTATCTCTATTTCCTGGGTATGATCATAAACTGCCTCCCTTTCAACTCTCCCGCCCTTGATATAACCATATTAAAATGTGTTGATAAGGGCATAAAGCAACCAATCTCACTCACTCCCTCTCAGCTCTCCCGCCCTTGATATAACTATATTAAATGTGTTGATAAGGGCATAAAGCAACCAATCTCACTCACTCCCTCTCAGCTCTCCCGCCCTTGATATAACCATATTAAATGTGTTGATAAGTGCGTAAAGCAACCAATCTCACTCACTCACTCATTCACTCACTCCCTCTCAGCTATCCCGCCCTTGATATAACTATATTAAATGTGTTGATAAGGGCATAAAGCAACCAATCTCACTCACTCCCTCTCAGCACTCCCGCCCTTGATATAACCATATTAAATGTGTTGATAAGGGCATAAAGCAACCAATCTCACTCACTCCCTCTCAGCTCTCCCGCCCTTGATATAACCATATTAAATGTGTTGATAAGGGCGTAAAGCAACCAATCTCACTTACTCACTCACTCACTCACTCCCTCTCAGCTCTCCCGCCCTTGATATAACTATATTAAATGTGTTGATAAGGGCATAAAGCAACCAATCTCACTCACTCCCTCTCAGCTCTCCCGCCCTTGATATAACTATATTAAATGTGTTGATAAGGGCGTAAAGCAACTAACCTCACTCACTCACTGATAACCACAACCTATTAGGACAAATAATGAGTAAATTTGGTGAGAGGCTCACAATGAATTCAGCATTAACGATGACACAATACAAGTATGTAACAACAACAACACTATCAGGTTAACACATATGGGTCAGATTTTCAGAAAATGTACAATTAGCAGCTCTACACATTTAGGAAATTCTCCTAAATTAGGCTGAAGAATTATGAATACCGGGTATATCTGAGTATATTTGGTATCACATTGATTTAAAGTATCAGTTCTGTTATGTTAAACTGCATTTTGAAGCTCATTTTTGTCTTAAATATGAGTTATTTGAGAGGATTGGTGAAAGTGAATTGTACATTTTCGGAAAATCTGACCCATATAATCGTGCAGGTGGATTATCTGGGGAGAATGGTGAAACACCAGGCTGTCTTAATGTGATTACTGATTGAGGAAAAACTGTAATTAATACAGCGACACTTTAATCCAAGCAGCGATAAGTGCATTAGGCCAAATGAATATGTATATATCACCTTCATGGCAGCCCATAATTGATATGCATACTCTAGTGGTGGCTTTTTCACTGGCTTTAATTACACTGATAGAGTCATTAAGCATGATAAGGCTTGCTCGCGGGGTATTGTGCTGGAGTGGTTGACGTACATGGGTCAGATCCTCAGAAAATGTACAATTCGCCTTCACCAATCCTCTCAAATAAGTCATATTTAAGACGGAAATCAGGTTTAAAATGCAGTTTAACATAACAGAACTGATACTTTAAATCAATGTAATACCAAATGTATTCAGATATACCCGGTATTCTTCATTTGTCAGCCTAATTTAGCAGTATTTCTGAAATGTGGGGAGCTGCCAATTGTACATTTTCTGAAAACCTGACCCACATGTTGGTCAGATCTTCAGAAAATGTACAATTGGCAGATCTAAATATTTAGTAAATTTTGTTAAATTAGACTGAGAAATGGTTAATGCTTCATCTGAGTATATTTGGTATTGTCTTGATTTTAACAATTTGGTTGGTTATGTTGGACTGAATTTTGAAGCTTATTTTTGTCTTAAATTTGGATTATTTGAGAGAGGATTGGTGAAGGGAGTTGTACATTTTCTGTCGATTTCACCCATATATACTTAATCATAGACTTACATGGAACCACATTGTGGTGTTGGGAAGTGTGAGGATGTCTTTTGTGTTATTGTTTTAAAGGCAATGGATTTGGTGTACACTTCCTAGTCATTATAATGTTTAATTAAAGCCTATATGTGATGTGTTTAAGGAAAATGAGTCATAAGTCGCAAAATGGATATTTTCCAAAGTGATTTATTTGTAGGATATCTTTGTTAATATTCTAATGTTTAGGATGTTTAATGCTGCCAGTGACATTAATACATGAATACAATTTCAAGTCAATGTAGTAAATATATCTATGCATTTCTAAGGTTATCTTATGGAGTATATTTAGGTACTTTATTAGTAATTATCCACCCAAAGGTATTAATAACTCTTTTCATAAATAAAGATATCAAACTTAAAATAGAAGTCTTAAAAAAGAAACCCTACTTTAGATATTCTACTGTTTACTATCATTAGAATCGGCTTGATCTCATCTTTTCAAATATGATCCATATTTTGCGACTTATGACTATTTTCCTGTAAGACATCACATTTGATATCAATACCAGTTTAGTTCAATACATTCTTTTTCTTACATCGTTTACCTAATCAAAACATAAAGTTAAACATTTTAAGAACCATCATCAGTATTAAATCATGACAATCCTATTGACCCGCACCTTATGGGTCAGATCGTTAGAAAATGTACAATTCGCCTTCACCAATCCTCTCAAATAACCCAAATTTAAGGCAAAAATGGATGTTCAAAATCCAGTTTCACATACAAGAACAGATTTGTTTAATCAATGCAACACCTATACCCAGATATACCTGCCATTGTTTATTAAATGTGTAGAGCTGCCGATTGTGCAATTTCTGACGATCTGACCCATATATGTGATGTGATATATCGCAAAAATTGCATTTGGAAATATCATCAGAATTGAAAAGATGAGACCAAGGGGATTCTAATGAGTGTAAACATTAGGGGCATCTAATACATACTTCTATCTTTTCAGTTTGATATTTTTATTTTTAAAAAAGAAGTTTGCAATATTTCTGGGCGGACAATTACTATAGTAGAGTAACTTAATATACTCTATAGGATTATCTAAGAAACGCATTAATATATTTAATGAACTGGCTTGAAATTTGGTACTTATGTACATATATTGTAGTGGTCAAGCGTTTTACGGGTTCCGTAATCTTGTAGTTCGGGAGTCCGAAGTTGTCCGCTGGTTGAGTCCAGTCCTTTTGGACTGACACCAGGGGGTAGTTGAGGGCTCTCGGACTCATCCGAACACAGATCCTGGAAGAGTGGTTGTATTTATCTTATTTCTATCTGAGATTATCTCTGTATATCATGTCTTGTTCTTGCATGTTGCTATTTTATACCTTTGAAATGTCCTTTTATGCTGTCTTTGTCGATCTCTGGTATTGGTTGCTTTAAACTCGTCTTTTACTGAATATGATGTGTTTACCATTCTTTCACACCTTTTATTGTACTGTATGTCAGTATTCTTATGTCCTTTGTGGCTGGTCCACAAAGGTTGGTCTGTCTAGTTGTGTGGAGAATAAAACCAGAGTACAAGAGTCAATCTTAGTTCCGTTTTATTCCCTAAGCTAAGAGTCCCGAACCGAGTTCACTACATAAGTATAAAACTGGTGGAGTACCCGCCTTCTACCTGTTCCAGAGTTACAACACGTGTTTAACATAGCCTCCACCAAGGCTACATACATGTGCAAATGATGTTTATGACATTGGAGGCTATTGACTGAGGGTAAAGATAGTCCTCCTGCACGGCCTTAGGCTGCCACGACCCTGGATCCATCATGTACAGGACAAAACATGTCCCTGTCAATCAATATCCATCAATCTCTCATTGTATGTAGATATGTATGTATGTAAGCCTAGAGGTTTCTATAGATGGGTCAGATTCTCAGAAGATGTACAATTGGCAGCTGTAAACGTTTAGTAAATTGTGCTAAATTAGGCTGCGGTTTGGTCAATACTATGTAAATTCGAGTATATTTGGCATTGCGTTGATTGTAGCAATCTGTTTGGTTAGGTTGAACTGTCTTTTGAACTATATTTTCGTCTGAAATGTGGGTTATTAGAGAGGATTGGTGAAGGTGAATTGTACATTTTCTGAGAATCTGACCCAGAAGTGAGTGGTTCAATGCTTCACAAGAGAGTGGAGAGAGTGCATTAAACCCTTCATATTGAGTTCCACATATATATTAGAGTCCATTTTGATTGAGATTGGATGGAGATTCTTTACAATGTAAACCCGTGCGCTGAACATATCTCCTGTTAATCATGTCCATCCACATACTCATCGGCCTCCGGTATGTAAGACAGATATGTATATAAGTGCAGAGCTAATAATCAAATAAGTATTTCTAGATTTAAAGTTTGATATTTTCGTTTTTGAAAAAAAAAGTTTCCAATATTTCTTTAAAACGCAGAGATATATTACATAGATTGTCCTGCAATTTGATACATCGATTGATATAGCTATAAGTGATAAACTCCCGGAACATTCCAATAATATGATCTTGTGAAAAAAACACTTTGAAAAATATCAATTTTGCGACTTATGACTCATTTTCCTGAAACACATCACAAATACACTCTTTTATGTATGGGTAAAATATTGAGCTCCACATCTGTTTTTTAATGTGATATGTTAGTTCATTTTGATGGAGATTGGATAAACAGCTTTTTACAATTTAAACCCATGCACAGACAAAACATGTCTGCTGTTAATCATATCCATTCATGTACTGAACAATCTCTTATTGATATCTCTAAGACAATGTGACAATGGTTCATTGCTTCGCTAACACGAATATCTGTAACTTATTGTTCCATTATTTTCCAACTCATCTAACAGCCACCACAAGAACTAGACACTCCAAAAATGACAATATTCCATCAAAGAGATCTTTTGAATAATACGCTTTGAAAAAAAAACCCACATAGACTCAAACTCTATAAGGATTTGACAAAAGTATCAAATTGGATATTTCATATAACCAACCAATCTCACCTAACTCCACTTAAATGTATTTATAGTCAACAATGGCCAGGAATCTTCATATCCATCTCATCTCACAATTGAGCAACTCATACAAACTCAAGAAACCTCACCATGAAAACCATTAAATTCATGTTAATTGTATTTGTATTATATATGAAGCATATTGATAAATCCAGTACTATAAGATATCATATATGTGTAAATTTGGGAAGATTTGCTTTGTTGTAAAAACTGAGAATGCAGTATTATTGATTAACCATCAAGAAATGTTGAACTTTTTTTCTTATAGTAAATAAGATATGGGTCAAATTGTCAGAAAATGTACAATTTGCAGCTCTACACATTTATTAAATCTGCTAAATAAGGCTGGAAAAATGGTAAATACTGAGTGTATCTGTGTATATTTGAAATGGGGGGGGGGGGATTTAAAAAATGTTTTGGTTAAGTTGAATTATATTTCAAACTTGATTTCTGTCTAAAATGTGGGAAATTTGAGGGATTTGCTGGAAGTGAATTGTACATTTTCGGACGATTTCACCCATGAAAATATGTTGTAAAAATCAGAGAAGTACTTAATAGCTGTCCTAATGTTTACCATCATTGGAATCCGCTTGATCTCATATTTTCAAATATGATGATATCTCAAAATCCACTTTTTGCGACTTAGAAACATTGTGATAAGACATCCTCAGATCCGACATGTTAATAGGGTCTGATTTTCAGAAAATGTACAATTTGCAGATCAACACATTTAGTAAATTCGGGTAAATCAGAGTGAAAAATGGTTAATACAAGGTATATCTGAGTATATTTGATATTGCCTTGATTCAAACTATCTATTTGGTAATGATGAACTATATTTTGAACGTCATTTCTGCCGGAAATTTTTATTATCTGAATATATTGGTGAAGGTGAATAAGTATTGTACATTTTCTGACGATTTCACACGTATATATAACAGATGTTGTTGAGCTTCCTGCCAGTGATTCTCCACACCCACCCAGCCCTGGTAATTACAGGACTGGCCATGTTAAATGGGATCAAAGGATCAACCCACTTAATACCAGCAATAAGGACGGGGCCCTGGATGAGTATTACACGTTGGTTACAGGGAGTCTGATCTGAGACTGATCTTAGACTATAGTAGGCCTTTCTTCTAATATAATTAGTTATAACGTTTAATATAGTATCAATTTAGTATTCCTGTGTGAGGGCTACTTTTATGTAATTCGCTTTTTCATGTTTATTTGATTAACTCTCTTCAGTCAACGGTTTGTAATATAGCAAATTCTTCTATTTTTTCTTTTATAAATTTCATTGATCGAAGTTTCTATGATAAGAATATTCTATTTGAGGGGTGTGGTAAGTGGTGCAATCAAAATATGTACGATAAAAGAATCAAATTGTTTCTTCTCCTAGCCTTTAGATACTTCATGACGATTCAAAACCAGAAGCTAAGGTTTATATATGAACATTTGCCTATGAATGGGGCCTATAATAAATCATGAATGGGTACATGCTACACAATCTCGTCCAATAAATAGTCAATTACTAGCACCTCGTTCCATTCACTATTACAAGTAAAGAAGTATCTAATGTAATCTAAATAAATATTCAACACAGACAATCATTATTGTTGGCAGTCGTCATGAGGCATGTTGTCCATTGTTAAACAGCACCTCAGGCTACCCGCCTCCCCACCAGAGCTGCCTTCTACCAACCCAGTATATGGGTCAGATTTTCAGAAAATGTACAATTGGCAGCTCTACACATTTAATAAATTCTGCTAAATTAGGCTGCAATTTGGTCAAGACTAGATAAATTCGGGTGTATTTGGCAATGCATTGATTCTAGCAATCTGTTTGGTTAGGTTGAACCGCATTTTGAACTTTATTTTCGTCAGAAATTTGGGTGTTTGAGAAGATTGGCGAAGTTGAATTGTACATGTTCTGAAAATCTGACCCATATAATACACACCTTGTCACACCTGTGCCTTGATGAACGCACAGGTATATAGGTAGTGAGCCCACCTGTGATACCAGACCATCTCGCACACACAGGCAGCGCACCTTGACCTTGAGAGGTATACCTGTGACTTGTGCCGTAGCAGCCGTAAGTAGGATGTGCAGTCATCACTGGGGACTATTCCCCTTAAAGTGGCATCACTGGGGACTATTCCCCTTAAAGTGGCATCACTGGGGACTACTCCCCTTAAAGTGGCATCCCTGGGGACTGCTCCCCTTAAAGTGGCATCCCTGGGGACTACTCCCCTTAAAGTGGCATCCCTGGGGACTACTCCCCTTAAAGTGGCATCACTGTTAAAGCTGTTTAATCTCAGTTAAAGCTGCATTATCAGTTAAAGCAGCACTCTCAGTTAAAACTGCATTATCAGTTAAAGCTGCACTCTCAGTTAAAGCTGTAATCTCAGTAAAAGCTGCACTCTCAGTTAAAGCTGTAATCTCAGTTAAAGCTGAACTCTCCGTTAAAGCTGTAATATCAGTTAAAGCAGCACTCTCAGTTAGAGCTGCACTCTCAGTTAAAGTTTCACTCTCAGTTAAAGCTGCACTGTCAGTTGAAACTGCACTCTCAGTTAAAGCTGCATTTTCAGTTAAAGCTGTAATCTCAGTTAAAGCTGCACTCTCAGTTAAACCTGTACTCTCTGTTAAAGGTGAAATCTCAGTTAAAGCTGCACTCCCAGTTAAAGCTGCACTCTCAGCTAAGGAGTTTCTACTTTTCTTTGATGCAATCACTGACAATGCATACACGTGTTATACATAGGTACATTATATGCACGCAGAGTTTTACTATAAATATTTAAATAAGTTACACATCATGGCTTGGAGTATGACACTATCCAGGAGACTGCAAGAATACACGAATAAATCCTCATTTTATCCTACAATATATATCAATATGTGTGCGGAAGAATGGTGGGCAAGAACTGGAAGACCTGAATTCATTCAGATGTTCACAATGTGTTTGTATCTGCACTGTAAGACCAATAAAGTACACTTTTCAAGTACAAGTACACCATTCAATTCATGTATCAACAGATCTATTTGACAGGACAGCACCACAGCAACTTCCTCTTGGATGATATCAAGGCTCATAAATATAAATATAAAGGGTCTGCAGACAGTAAGGTCCACACATATGACCTCAGATATCTATAGGGGCCTGTTGCATAAGCTAAGGAAAGCTAAAGTGCTTCTGTGGAAATTGTTTTAGCTAGAATGAAGGGCCATACGGGTCAGATTTTCAGAAAATGTACAATTGGCAGCTTGTATACATTTTGTAAATTTTGCTAAATTAGACTGCAATTTGGTCAATACTAGGTAAATTCGAGTATATTTGGCATTGCATTGATTCTAGCTATGTGTTTGGTTAGGTTGAACTGTATTTTGAACTTTTTTTTCATCTGAAATTTGGGTTATTTCAGAGAATTGGTGATTGTGAATTGTACATTTTCTGAAGATCTGACCCATAGACACAATGCATACTTTCCCACCAAAGTAAGGGGCAACCATATACAATAGGGGAATTGCATGTCTCACTGCGCATTTCTACTAGAATGCATGATGGGATAGTCCCAGTTCAGTTCTGACAGACAAATGCTTAGCAACATTTTTATCAAAAATTGCAATGGACTTTTCACAAATATTGTGTATATATATAAAAAAATTAAATGCTTGATGGCAAGAATAAAGTATTATGTAATCATCTAAAAATACATGGCTATTTTACATGAGATCATTGGATCTAAAATGAAAATTTTGTATTGTTTTTGACTTGAGTCTGTCAGAATATCATTGTACCACCGAAACCAGCTCAATAAAATTTCTTTAAAAAGAAATAATTATGCCATGCTAAACATAACATGTTTTCTATAGCTTCTACACTGATTTACAACTCCAATAATTCCATGTCAATCAAGATTCAAGATGGCGGACATACAAGTCCCCTATTGAGCCTTACACTGACATCAACTTCCATAATTCCATGTGAATCAAGATTCAAGATAGCATAAATACAAGTCCCCTATTGAGCCTAAACGGTGGTCTCCACTGGCTGCGATAAGCTCTGCGGTAAGCCTTGCGATGGTGTTGTGCTGGTTCTGTAGGGGGAGAGGGGTGACAAGATCCTGCCTACATGGTTCACTGGCCATGTAGGCAGGACCTCACCACTTATTACCATCACAGCACCATCGCAAGGCTTACCGCAGAGCTTACCACAGAGCTTACCACAGCCAGTGGAGACCACCCTTTACACTGACATACTCGCATAATTCCATGTGAATCAAAATTCAAGATGCCCCACATGCAAATCCCCTATTTTCCTTAGCTTGTACAACAGGCACCACAGGCTCCAGGCAGGTATTGTAGGACAGAGTGTAAGGCATATATCACCGTGTTATACCAGACTGCTCCTGGTCCCGCCCTTATCACTGGCCTACCACAGTCTCCTGCCACAGTGCTCTAGCAGATATTGTAGTGCTCAACCATGCAGGATATGGGTCAGATTTTCAGAAAATGTACAATTCACCTTCGCCAATCTTCTCAAATATCACAAATTTAAGACGAAAATAAAGTTTAAAATACAGTTCAACCTAACCAAACACATTGCTAGAATCAATGTAATGCCAAATATACCCAAATATACCTAGTATTGACCAAATTGCAGCCTAATTTAGCAGTATTTACTCAATGTGTACAGCTGCCAATTGTACATTTTCTGAAAATCTGACCCATATCTGAGGGACAATCCTAGCAATGTCCTTTCTTTAGCTGACACAACCTTTTTACATGCAGAGGGACTTTTGCATTACAATAGTTTATGACAGCCTCTGTTAAAGTACAAAAGGAAGAGGAACTAGGTCTTCCACAATACTGTAAATGTATTTATTTTCGTGCAGATACATTTTCGCGCACTAAGTACTTTGGCACTTTTTTGCACAGATTTAAATTCGCGCAGCAAGGAAAACTCACTCCTTATTTATGCAATAATTATACCTTTCGTGCAGGATTTATTTTCACTCACAAAGGTGGGTGCGCAAAAATAGCGAAAATAAATACTGCGCAAACATTAATATGTTTACAATAATCTCCCCATTCAGACTGTGACAGTTGGATTCTTCTGACAATCAGTAACGTGGTGTATGGGCCTAAGGCTACAACCCTACATATATCATATGTATGTCCAAGTGAATGGACTGGTGAACGGTAACATGTATGGGTAACATGTGGGATGGTTTGTCTTAGTGATTACAATTGTGAGCTATTATGACCTCCAACCACCAAATCAGATTTTATTTTTTAGATCTTATATATATGTTATATTTATATATGCCATATGGTTGCAGGTATATATATAACAGAAATGATGGAATTACTGAATTCTGTATCCATGGAAATACTTGTGAAAACACCTTTATAATCCTCGATTGTTTGTCTATAATTCACTCTGTACACCCTGTTCTCTTTCCCTTAATCGGCACATTTGGAAGACCTCGTTTTAAAGAAGATGATAGCATTATTTCCATGGAAATTGTGTTTAAACCGAAATAAACACTACTAGGTATAACTAACTCAATGGCCTTTCATGGTCACATACCGACAGAAAAGCGGATTTATAGGGAAAAAATACATGATTTATTGAAGTTTTCTACATTAATTAACAAAGTTAGGCATGTATAATAATGGAATTAAAGTACCTGTTCTCTGCACAGACACAAAAAAAAACTCAATTTGTTGCGTAGAACACAATGATAGAACCACATGAGGAGGTGGTATGAGCATGTGAAAGAAACATCTGCCTTTGACACACAAGCAATAGGAGGTTTTCCCTAGCGCCTGTGAGGAACATACTTTCGAATACCATCTCATAATTGTGGTTCTACATTTACTACACACTTGGTACCTAAATAAAGGAAGAATAATTGAAAAATCTGGAATTTTTCTTGCAAAAAGTTAATTAGCAATAAATATCATATTACTCAAATTACTTCTCAACTTCTTTGAGTAATTTGATATTTATTGCTTATTTATTGTTGGCACCAGCAAACATGCCATACATTGTTTGCGGTTTGTTGCTGTTTGAGCTAGTGAACGAACAGCTGTGCCGGCATTGATGCTGTCGCTGTCACTGTCACAAGTTGATTCAACTGCATGTGTAGCAGAAGCAGACAGTAACCCCTTTCCCCCTCAAAAAACATTCAAATTTTCGAGCAACTGCTTCATTTTGACAAATTATATCTTTGCAACTTTGGATAATACAAAATCTTGCAGATCATCGTCACACTCCATTTTAAAGGGGGTCGAACCAGACAATTTTTTCTAGGCTTCTCATTGGTCAGATGAAGTCATGTGATGCTCGAAAGTAGTTCGGTTGTAATCACATATATATGCTATACAACTTTTCATATAGCACCCCTATATCACGTTGTTGAAATCATGGATTGTTGAGAGACTGAATAAAATTTGTAAAAAAAAAAAAAAAAAAAAAAAAAAATAAATACTGGTACCTTATACAGGTGCACAGAGCTGGTGTAGTCAAGAACTGAACTCACCTATAAGACAGAAGAGTATATCATTAGATTATGATTAATGTTGGGCATGTTTCAATGAAATATACTGGAAGTAAAAAACTGCCGGATTTACGTGATAAATCTCCCACATAAGGACACATGGCCCAAACCACATCCCCACCCTTACAAAAGCCGGGTGATACACATTTTAGCGAATAGTAAAATACTCAGCCTTTGGGTTTGTGTGGTATTTATACACCTTTGGTCTTGTTCTTTGTTCTCGCCCTACACTCCAACAAAGTTTTACATACTTTTGATCAACTTTTTGATCAAAGGGGGTGATGAAACATACCAGTAAATCAGAGAAAGTCTTGCTACACTTCAAGATAGATATTACCGCACCCAGACATGGTAATGGTAATGTATAAGGGCCAGATCGTCAGGAAATGTACAATTGGCAGATTAACACATTTAGTAAATTCTGCTAAATTAGACTGAAAAATGGACAAAACTACATGTATGTCTGAATATATTTGATGTTGCCTTGATTCAAACCATCTGTTAGGTTATGTTGAACTGTATTTTGAACCTTATTTTTGTCTGAAATTTTGGTTATTTGAGATGATTGGTGAAAGTCAATTGTACATTTTCTGGCAATTTCGCCCATAAAGCACCTCATGCACAGTCACAATGCTAGGGCTAATGATAGGGACCTGTAGTAGGGCCAGTGGAAGACACAGGGTGAAGTGGGAGGAGGTGGGGAACCCTGAGTTATTCCTACAGTAAATGAAACAAGCTTCAAAAGGTAGTGTGACCATCTAAGGCTCTTTCTACATGGGTCAGATTTTCAGAAAATGTACAATTGGCAGCTCTACACATTTAGTAAATTCTGCTAAATTAGGCTTCAATTTGGTCAATACTAGGTAAATCCGAGTATATTTGGCATTGCATTGATTCTAGCAATCTGTTTGACTAGATTGAACTATATTTTGAACTTTATTTGGGTCTTAAATTTAGGTTATTTGAGAGGATTGGTGAAGATGAATTGTACATTTGCTGAAAATCTGACCCACATGTGCCACCCTATAGTGGGGAGAGCAGGTGAGTGGTTGACCCACCGAGCCGGAACATATTGATATTTTCAATGTGTTTTATGTTGTTTGTGTTTTACGGGAATGTTCGCTTCTGTGGGGTATGCACAGTTTAAAGTCTTATGAATGCAGAAGACAGTGTAATAAATACAGAATGAAATTCTTTACAATATCCCTGCATGTCAAAGGTCATCCTATAATGTATGTTTAGTCGGTTTATCTAATTCAATAGTGATTGTCCATCAGAATTGTTTTATATCAAACATAAAGATTAGATTAGATTTTTTAGAACAGTTAAGATAGTTGGAATCCACCTGATCTCACCTTTATATATCTCAAACTACTTCCTTTGCAACGACTAATGTTTCTGTCATGAATCACACATACTCTGTACATTAATGTCAAATATAAGCCTTATAATTACCCACAGAGATCACCATGGATTACCTATCTTCTGATGATAGTCTCTTCAGGCTGACATACCACAGGTAAATCAATAATGCAGCAACATTGATCAATGCTTTCTCCTCCAGTGATGGGTATAAAGCTATATAAGGTAAGGTTGTCTGTGCATACGCGATGATAACAAGGGTTTACCTGTGAGAGATTGGCCATAAACCTGGGCCTTCAGGACTAACTGGGTCAGATTTTCAGAAAATGCACAATTGGCAGCTCTGCACATTTAGTAAATTCTGCTAAATTAGGCTGTAGTTTGGTCAATACAAGGTAAATTTGAGTATATTCGGCATTGCATTGATTCTAGCAATCTGTTTGGTTAGGTTGAACTGTATACATGTATCAGGATGGCGGGCCTCATTACCTAAAGGAGTGGTCCTAGCTGGTCCTCCCTCCCCTCACCTCCGGGCGTGTTCAGTTAAGAACTATAGGGTGTGGTTCATATATCAAGGTACATTCATATACGTTACAACAACTGAGTGACTGACTATATACACTCACTATATCCATAGACACAACACGCCACTTCTACTCCCCCGCATCTTTGTCACAGCATCTTTGGATCAAATCAACTCAACTGGGTCAGGAATAAATGGGTCAGATTTTCAGAAAATATACACTTAGCCTTCACCAATCCTCTCAAATAGCCCCCATTTAAGACAAAAATAAGGTTCAAAATACAGTTTAACATAGCAGAACAGGTATATTAAACCAACACAAAACCAAATATACTCAGATATACTCGGTATTCTTCATATTTCAGCCTAATTAAGCAGAATATACTACTGTGTAGATCTGCCGATTGTACATTTTCTGAAGATCTGACCCAAGATTTACAGAGGTGGTTGTAGGAATAAATTACCAACTGCTGGGATTTTCCACGGCTCTAGTTTCGGCAACTAGGCACTAGTTTCGGAACCTAGTCCCGTGGGCCTCAAAACTCCAACTTCCACTGCCATGTTAGAACACAGACAGACCTCTCTAGTCGCCATTCCTACTCTACTAATCTCCTCTCCACTGTGTCTGGTAGGGCTTGAAATCCTCCCTACCCTAGGCAGTTTCGACGCACCCACTTTATCTCATATGATTATGAGAACATCAACATCAATCTATGATTGATTGCGAGTGTTATATTTAAAGTACATGTGAGGCGGTTTAACACTGGATGTGTGGCATTGGACCTTAGGCTTAAACATGGCGGTAAGTAACACTTTTTGTATGTATGTATCAATTTTATTTCCAAAAAACAGTTACAATGAAAATGGGGAGAAGCTACACTTAGCCTTCTCTTTAACTCCTTCTGTGAAACACAAGTTCCTCAGCTCTTCCAGGTATCCCTGAGTGAGAATTGATCATTAACAAATTCTCGAGTTTTAATAATTTTCCTGTCTTGAACAGCGATGCCAACTATTTTTGTCAGGCTTGCGGGACACTATCCCAGCCATGAAGGCGTGGGGGTCTGGGGCCCGCCTAGAGCCCAAGAAGCAAGAGGGTTTTCTTTGCTCTCTGGTGCATTTTAAGCATTTTTTTGGGTTAAATATTGTCCAAATGATAATATAAACTTCTTACTTTGATTCGCATAAAAAAATTAAAATATAGACTTGTACTTTTACAATTTTTTACTTTTAGTTTTACATGAAGAATGGTGGCTTTGGTGTCGTTTCGGCATAATTTTCTTAGTGACTTCAGTGCTACAATTTACTAAACTAGATATATTGCTACTAATATAGACGAAATTGGGAACGTTAATTATGAATATTTAGGTCAGGGCAGCTTGGGAGACACAGTGACCTCTATTCTAATAGTAAGGGCAAAGGGGAAAGGTCCAGATTTCTACATAAATTAGTGTCTAAATTAGAAATAGATAGTAAAAATGTAAGCATAATGTTTTAAATTAGTTTATATATAATAGGTCTTGATATAAGGGTCATAACGCTCTTTAGTTTGTGAAAATATTCCAACTAAGCTAGAGGTTACTAAATGGCAAGTTTGCGTATAAAAAACAAGAGTAAATATGTTTTTAGGTCCACAATAATTAAATACATAATTATGTGTTAACAGTTAAAGCTATCATAATATTAAAATACACGGTCTGCTATGTCTTTTTCCATACATTACAGTAAGAATCAGGTACATAGTATGGCAATTCATGAAGTTATGATATAATACAATATCATATAAGACTAAATAATGAGATTTTAACAATCTTTTGACTTAATATATGTAAAACCTATAGAAAACCTGCCATATTCAAACGAAAACGTGTCATGTTCAGCAAGCAATATTTATCAATGCTCTAATGTCAATATTCATGTGTTTTACATGTTTCAATAACACAAGCCTCCATCTTTCCCATCATGCATTTGGTTTTCATAGATCATTTACACATTTTTTTACACATTTACATGATATTGGTGAAAACATTCTTGTAATTTTCGAAAAAAATGTTGCTGAATTTTGTATGTCAGATTTGTACAGAATCCATCCCATGATGCACTGCAACGGACATGCGCAGTGGCACATGCTACTCCCCTATTGTCATTGTTTATTCTTGTTACAGGCTCAAGTACGAAGGACATTATACGTTGACAGTGAGGAAGGGTTTGAAGAGGTAGACCATGACCAGTTTGCAAGTATAGAGGAATCTGAAGCCCCACCTGAACAGTAGGTTTAATTTATAATGTGCATTCTACTTGAGAGGTTTGATAAGTGGAGTCCAATAAACATTTTTTATCGTATGTGTAGCTATGTGTACAATACAAATTTGAATTAGCTTTGAGATACTTTATGACGAATCAAAAAACCAAAACAAAGGCCATTGGGTCATTGGGGAATATTATGGAAAGCCGTTTATACATATAACCCAAATGTACAGAATTTTAGCTGATTAGCCTTTTTCTTTTTGAACTGGCATCCTATTTCAGGAGAATTGGTCCAGCTTGGCGGCCAACCCGGAATGAATTAACCCTAAATCGGGAGAACTAGTAGGCTAACCAGGAAAATGAATGACAAATTAACCATTGAAAATGCATGCGAACTGGGGAAATTTTTTCTGGGTTACCTGAGAACTGGCAAAAGAGAAATAGTGCTTTTCCGAAGTAGCAGGATGTCTAGAGAATTAGATCTCAGCTTGGAGTCAATTAACAAAAGCTATGCCCCAATTAGGAATTGATGAAGTCTAAGTAGGCATGATGGAAAGGGAAGATTAGCTAAATATTAAAAAGCACAATTTGGGAATTTTAGGAATTTTCCGATTTTGTGTCTAATTCTCGGCTAACCCGGAACAAAATTCATGATATTTATTTCATAACCATATTTGGTACACGTCAAGTTCTGCTCACTAATTGCATAATCTTGAAATAACAGTAAAAACCTAAAATAACATGATTTTTCTCTTGAATTCTCTTGAATTCCAGACCTGGATTTGACAGTGGGAGAATATATGGAGCCCACTACAGACGACCTGTAAAGAAAGTCAAACAACTCACAGACATAAAACCATCAGACCATTTAATATGGGAGCGGTTTATCGCCATATATGAACATCACGCTATTGCCAAATCTATAGATGAAAATAGCGGGACTTTTGAAGTTTATGAATTCAGATCATCTAGACGAGGGGAACCTAATAAGTTCTTCTTTGGTAAAAGCAAAAAGGTATTCAAAGATGAAAGCACCCACTTGTATGTGATGCAGTATGAGGAGGGGCAATGTTATCCTGCCGAGCAAGTCCTTCAAAACTGTGCTGCTCTTAGCCAAAGGGGACTAAAGTACAATTTGTTTAAATGCAATTGTGAGAATGCTGTTGTTCACTGCAAAACAGGAGCTCCATCGGATCAAATAGGCGACCAAGGAATGAACATGATTACCAGGAAATTCAATAAACTTATCAAACTTCTGATTACAGCCTTCAACAAACGGAAGTTTCTAGAGGCCCTGACTTCAATTGCCATTGGAGATTGGTCTCTGCTCATGACCATAGCACCTGTGAAGATTCTGATAAACATTGTTCTTGGGATGCTTTCTTGTTGGCATGATTATAAAACTGAAAGAGATCTAATCAACAGAGAGAGTGATGATGTATCTGAGGATTTATCAGAACTAAACAGCAAATATCTCAAGCTTCTAACGCTACATCTCATCTCAATTATTCTCTGTATAGGCTCGGGTGTCGCATGTGGAATACTCTTAGCCCATTGTACAAATACCCTGGCATTGACTGGACTTTCGAAAATTATCTTCAGTGCACTTTTTGGTTCTGCCACTGCAGTTACAGGAGGAATTTTCTCAGCTACTCCATGGTTGTTTTATGACTTCTTCAAGAATGGTGGGGAAAACTTGTGGCAAATACTTTCGGAAAATATTTTCTTCAGTCGACCAGTGTGTTGGGTGTCTAGAGAGATGCACAAAAGGTTTTGTGAATTGAGAGATTATATATACTCATTTTTCACGACAAATTCGGATAGACAGTTGATTCAAGGTCAGCAGAGTTAAATTGCGCTAACCCAAGGCACTATAGCTCAGTCTAGGCTCAGAGTTGAGAGAGTCCCTCCAAACTGAGGCAAAGCCTCTCGTTCCTGACCACAAAGTATCATTATTACACCCCTGTGCTGTAGTTGCCTATACCTTCAGCGTTGTATGCCACACTTGGTCAAGGTGGTGCATGACATGTAAACTATGCCACCCTTGGTGCCTACAACAAGTAGGTTTGCCTAAAACTGATATTACTTCTTGTATTTTTATTTATTTATATTTTGTATTCATTAATAATAAATGGACAATGGGGTTAATAAATATGGAACATAGCAAGGGTGAAGTCTGTACACTTGTTAGTGACCTCGGGAGTGCGGGCGATCTTGGGCTAACGCCCTCTAACTTCCCGCGCTACCTTTGTCACTAACAAGTGTACAGACTTCACCCTTGCTATGTTCCATTTATTTACAATCCAATTGCTCCTAATGACTGATCACATTCCATATTCCAATATTTTCTTTCTACTCACTACTACAAATATTAACAAAAGAAGATAAGAGATTATGAAGAGTCTGAAAAATCACTCAGTTGAATTAAACTGCAATGAAATTTAAGAAATATATTGAATCAACCTAAATAAGACTCCCTGAACAATGGCTGTGTGACATAGACTGTCAGGACAAAAGGCAAAATGCGTGCATGTAATATCATATTGTTATAGCTATCAAATGCTCTCAAGCAACGAATCAAAATATAATACATTCATATCAAAGCTTATATCTGAATCGTCATGCAAATATTATATCAAGTATTGTATCCAACTAAAATGAAGTCTTCCAATAGCCCCCTTTACATATTCCGTCTCCAGTGCGTACCAGTAACTGCGGGATGAACTTCTGTCATTCTGCGCATGCGCAGACCAGTTGACTCACCTAGCTATGCGGGCCGAACCGCACCCGGGCTACCGCTGGACGTGCAAAAGTTGCCATATACTAAAATCTAGCGGATAAAATGTTCTCTTATTAAGCATGACCAATCTTAACATGTCATTTAATAATATTCGATAGCTTACAGTACCATACAATAACTCAAATTCTGAGAGAAAAAGGAGAAAGTTAGAAGCCTATGGTTAATACATAAGGCTTCTGTGTGCTGCCCGCCTAGCACTTAGTTTGGGCGGTTTCCACCGCTCTCTGTATGGCGCTGCTGTTAATATGTAATATGCCCTATTATAGAACTTGAAGTATTTATCACCTATTGTATAACTATTTTTCATATGGTATAAATCCCCCTTGTTCCACTGTGCAACACAAGAATTCCCTCTCGATCAATCAAAAGAGTTTTACCTGAGAACTTATTAAAAAAACTGCAAAGTATACAAAAGAGTGCAGTAAGAATCATTCTCAGATTAAATAAGCTAGCAAACGTTGACCAGGAGCAAAGAAATCTAAACCTCCCCCTCCCTATCTGTTAGAAGAGAAAAGGAATCTAAGAAGGTATGAGGGAAGAAAAATGTTAAAAGTTGTAACACCTAAAGCCGACAAGGTTAGGATATCATTGTTGTATAGAGTCCCAGATGCTTGGAACTCTATGGATATTAAGGGATATAATTGTAAAACTAGGTAAGATTTCTGTACATTCCTGCGGACAGTGTATCTAAAAGAGGTTTGGGATGACGTATAGAAATATTGGTCAAGTTTAAGAATCCATAATGTTATATTAGTGATAATATCACTAATATCCCATATCCCATATTATGGGGTATTGACTATCTGATCGATAATCCCTATTGTTGGGATAATCCCTATTTTTGGGATATATGCAATCGCTTAAGCATTTATATAGCTGTTGCCATGGCTTGTCCATGCTAAAACAAACAAATATTCTATTCTTGTAACACACAAGTTAATATGAATTTGTCATTGTATCTTAGCCGCTAAGTTGTTACTATGATATTGTGTTAAGATTGTTGTACTTATTGTATTTTCAAATGGCACTTGTGGTAGATCTATATACTATATATAGAAGTTGTAAACAACACCTTTACAAAAATGGAAAAAAAGTTATTCATATATATATGTGTCACATGTGCTACACTAATTCATAATTCATAAACAATCACCAAGAAACTTGCCATTCCCCTGACGAAGACTAACCACGGTCGAAACGCGTAGGGACCACCCTGCCTTTTTCAGAAATAAACTGCAACTTAAAGGTAAATACCAGTGTTCACTTAAAAAATGAATGAATCATGGAATTTTCTTTAAACTTTGGATTTAGAAAGAACATGGTTGGGGGAACCCAAAAAGCCCCAAAAAACCATATGTCATTGGATTAGTTTTTATTTCAGGGACCACTGAAATTTATTACTGTTCACTATAGAAGTCTATGGAAAAACGGGTATTTTCTGCATTTTCCCCAATAGCATATGATTGAATCATACGATTTTCTTTTAAAGCTGCATATACATTGCTGACATATTATTCTACCCTCCCAATTAAAAAAAATAAGGGGTCATTGAACTAAAAAAAAAGTTATTCAGCTAAACTTGTATCACAATGAGCTTCCCCCATTGAAATTAATAGTGAAGGGAAGTAAACTTCAATCATCCCTAGAACACAAAATAATATGATAATATCCTGTTTTTTTGGCATTTTGTATTCCCCCAACCATGTTCTTTCTCAATACAAAGTTTGAACAAAATAAATTGAATTCTATTGTTTCATGCATTAGTTCCTTGAATTCCCGCCTGCTGCAGTGCTGACAACGCTGGTATTTATCTTTAAGAGAAACTAACAGGAGTTACTTATTTCATCAGATATCACCCTATATAAACTCTATTCAATATAATATATTTTCCATGTACATGTTGATGTGAGGAAGATAGAATTTAATCCGTTTTCTTTGCACAGAAGAACCTTTTTATGCTACTTAGATTAAGGCTATTGGTCTTGGTGATAGTTCTGTCAATTTCGGACCAGAACAAGGTAACCCTCTCTCCCTTGCTTGTGTGAACCACATTTTCAAGGCATGGTCAACCTCTGAATCTTTTGATTCCCTATTTCTCTTCCTCTCAACTGAAGCCTCTCCCTGTTCTGTATTTGACGTCCAGAGTCTCCTAATTTCCATTTTTGTAGAGATAAGTTTGAAACTTTTTGAGTGCCCATATTTTGCAGCAAGTGCACAGAGTGAAGAAGAGCCTTCATTTTCAATCTGGTTCAATAGATCAACCTTCTCTTTTAGAGACAAATCTTTACGTCCAGGCATGGTGAGAATTACTCAAAGAGTGATTTCATGCCAGTAAAAAGGGAACACATTTTCCCATCGTCCAAGATGCTGGTCAGTTTTACTCATGAAAAATCATGTGTTTTAAACATCAGAGGCATGGGAACCATGACCCTAGACATGTTCCCCATCCTGAGGTGAAACCATATACTCACTCAAGGAAATTCTAAAGTGTAAATTGTCATGCCGCCCTAACACATTCTGGTTCTGTCTGTCACCATTAACAGTCAATAAAATTCACTGAAATCCCAGCCCTGTAACCCTCACCAACCCCTATATTTTCTTCAGAGCATTCTAGAAATAAGGAATGTCATGCCTCATCACCAGACTTTTCAGTTTGAGGAATATGTGTGATTCATTGTATTTTTACTTTTTCACAACTCTTTTTCCAGTAATTCAGGACTGAATTTGTCCACATTAACCGAATTGTCTCCTAGTGTCCACATTAAAATGCTTAAATTTAATATACAAAAGATTTTGTTCCAGGCATTTTGTCCACAAAATCCGAATGTCCACAATATCCATGGCCACAATAAGCGGCTTACACTGTATTCCCAATTGCTGTTTTTTACCACAGTACCGGGAGCTAGGTCGATGGTTTTACTATCAAAACTCCACACAGCCTCTCTCACCACCATTCCTACTTTCCTTTCCAGTTCCACTGTGTCCGACTTTCTCTCTTTAACAAGTCAATCGTTGATTCACATATATATAAGGACTTGATTCCAGCAGGTTTTACACTGGATGTGTGGAATTAGACCGGCTTAATAATGCAGGTAAGTAGTACTTATTGCTAGTTAGTAATCAGTCCAGGGAGTGGCAGCTGCTAGTAGACTATATAGGCACCTTGCAAATGTTTAGGCAACTCTGTAGGCGAACGCTATAACCACTGAGCTATGAGTTTTTGATGGAGCAGTGCGGTTGAAATTTCCTAGTGATATGAGAATGGCCAACGTATGCATACAGTGGAAAGTGGCTGAAATCGTTTATTCTACAGCTGTCACACCCTCGGCACCTACGACCCCAACTGCAGTTACCAGCATTGTTGTTGTTGTTGGCACTGATGAGCCGTGTGGACAATGGCCATAGACTAGCAGTAGGGTTAGACGGAGGGGATACGGATTCCGGGACTGGAATCGTTCATCACATGGGTTTTTTTAAATAATATCCTTATATGGGTGAAATCGTCAGAAAATGTACAATTTGCCTTCACCAATCTACTCAAATGATCCAGAATTAAGACAAAAATCCGGTTCAAAACTCAGCTCAACATAACCAAACAGATTGTTTGAAGCAAGTCAATTTCAAATATACTCAGATATACCTAGTATTGACCATTTTTCCGTGTACTTTAGCAAAATTTACTAAATTAGTACATTTACCAATTGTACATTTTCTGAAAATCTGACCCATATCCTTGTCTCGACCCTGTGGGTCAATTGCGTCTGGGCAACTGGTGCTGCCATCTTTAGGCGCACTTTGTCCAGAAGCATAACCGCGCCAGGTTCATGTGAGTGTGGGAAAATCTTAGGCCAAAAAAAATAATAGGTGTGTTTCCGATTTATCTGGCTGAAAACTAGGTAGGGGGGGGGTGGTAAATTTATTTTTTTTTGTTATTTTTTTTTGTTTGGAAACCACCTCCCAGGAACTGAGAAAAATGTCTTTTTCATAACAATAGTTGTTTTGAGCATGGGAAATGTGCTTTTTGACAGTTGTATACAGATACAACATATGCAAGGTTCCTGACACGGGAGAATTGCGTCAACTTTTGTGATGTTCTGTGTCCCAGCGTCATCACCCAGTTATTGCAGTTTTGAAATGAAACCATGTCATGCCTTTGCCGTACTTATCTTGCATTGCCTGTTTGTAATTGAAAGCAATCCAGGGTAGATGGAAACATTTTGAAATAAATTTAGGAACACATGAAATGCTTTTAATCAAACTCTTGTTATATTTAACACAAATGCCGATCTTTATTCTCAGTGATCTTAGACACTTGAAATATTGAATTCAATAACCTATTCAGTCTGTAATTACCAGTTGTATAAAGATTATCGTAAATTTATAATATCAATTGTCAGAAATTAGTTTTCATTTAGGTCTGAGTCTGTAGTAAATTGACGGGGTTGAACAAAGGAAATATAGATCCCTTTTAGTAGAATAACGGAATAGAATGGAACAATGAATGGGAATGGAACAATCCCCACCGAATCTTCAGACAAGACAAGGGGGATCCCCAAGGGGAATCCCCAGATCTGTATGATGTCAATCTGCTCTTGGTATAGAGGGATTGGATGACGGTGGGATTCCCTCCCTGGTAGGGGCTGACTGGGTGGGATAGGTGCATGGGTCATGAAATGAACTAGATCTAGTGAATTATGGAGGATATAGGTCAGATTTTCAGAAAATGTACAATTCAGCTTCACCAATCCTCTCAAATAACCCAAATTTCACACAAAAATAAAGTTCAAAATACAGTTCAACCTAACCAAACAGATTGCTAGAATCAATGCAATGCAGAATATACTCGAATTTACCTAGTATTGACCAAATTACAGCCTAATTTAGCAGACTTTAATAAATATGTACAGCTGCCAATTGTACATTTTCTGAAAATCTGACCCACATAGGGAGGCTGTCCCTCAGATTGGAGGGACTCTCAAACTCTGAGCCTAGGCAGGAAGGTAGAATCAGTGGTCAATAATACTTATTATTCGGGTTCTTATTGTCTATTAGTATTCACTTTATATAAAAAGTCAAAATAAAATGAAGTTTTGATCAAAACACAAGAAATTTTATCAAAACACCTAACAACATTATGATGTTACAACCAAAACAATCTTTTCAATCCTTTATATTTTAATTCAAATTGTATAAAATAATGTATTTAGATGTAGAAGGGACCTCCTGGTTGAGCTATGATTAGCATAGAATGTGGTGCCCATTTCCAGATATTGTATTTAATCATATTGATGTAACTGTATTCGAACTGGAAATAAACAATATACATACAATTCTTTTGTATATTATTTTCAATCTAATTTAGCAGAAATGACTAAATGGAAAGCTGCGTTTCCACTGGACTGCTCATATCTGTGGTCATGGTTAGCTCTTGGTTTTTTTTGTTGTTTTTGTTGTTTTTGTTGTTTTTGTTGTTTTTAAAAATTTGTATTCAATCTCTCAACAAATCCAACCGAACGTTTAACATCGAGGATACACCCGTTCATCTCTCACCTCATCTTACGCACACTCTGAAATCGAAACATTACATGTATATTTTAGCACAGCTGATCAATATGTTTGCAAAATCTAACTAGGAGAACTAGCTTTTCTATCCATATTATAACGGTACCAGAAAAAAATGACTCTATAGGTTTTGGATGTATTCCAAAATGAACTCTTTAAGCCTTCTCCAGGGAAGGGAATTAACCTTCCTGCTTACATCAATTGTAGCAGAGCTGCTACAATTGAAACGTAGCTATTAGAGCTGCTCTTGGTTTGGTTCTGCTCATGGGTCAGATTTTCAGAAAATGTACAATTGGCAGCTCTACACATTTAGGAAATTCTCCTAAATTAAGCTGAAAAATGAAGAACACCTGGTATATGTGAGTACATTTGGTATCGCATTGATTTAAAGTATCAGTTCTGTTATGTTAAACTGCATTTTGAAGGTCATTTCTGTCTCAAATGTGGGTTATTTGAGAGGATTGGTGAAGGCGAATTGTACATTTTCTGAAAATCTGACCCTCATATCAAACACGTCAGATCTTACAACAGCATCCTGAGTAAATACAAAGTGCATTAAGCAATTTCTTTTGGACTGCTTTCGCTTTCCTCTATTTCACTTCTTATTACATATTCATGTGATTTTTGAGGGTTTGATTCAGAGGTGCTATTTGAAAAGTAAGATATTAAAATCAAGTTCTGTTCTTGCTTTAGTATGTAATAAATATCAAATGGCACTCTGTCCAGTTTGTAATCAATCTTGACGTTGGGTCAAATCGCACCAAATTGCACAACACCAGAATCAATTTGACCCTGCACTTTGATCAATTACAAACCTCCATCATCATCATGCTATTGGATATAATTACATGCTTTAGCGAAACAACAGAGCAAACCATAAGTGTGCATAAAGAGTGCCCCAGTGGAATCCAAGCTTAAACAGTGTTTCATAAAAGATCTGGTCATTGTACAGGATTTACAAAATTGTGATGTGTTCCAGGGAAATGAGTCATAAGTCGCAAAACTGATATTTTCCAAAGTGTTTTATTTATAAGATGTATTTGTGGGAATGTTTCCATTTTGGGGTTGCTTAACGCTTGTTGTAGCTGAATACATGTACCAAATTTCAGGACAGTCTAATAAATATATCCATGTATTTCTAAGGTCATCTCATACAGTATATTTAGATTCTTTACTAGTAAATGTCCGCCCAGAGATATTTCAAACTTTTTTTACACAAATAAAAATATCAAACTTTAAATATCAAAATATTTATTTTGATGTCCTACTGTTTACTATCATTGAAATCGGCTTGATCTCATCTTTTCAAATATGATAATATCTAAAAATCCATTTTTTGCGACTTTTGACTCATTTCCCTGGAACACATCACAATTGTAGACATTGAATGGTGTCAATACATAGTTAATGAATAGGTACAATAGGAATTATTGCCCATGGGGCCATGTCTCTATTTGTAAATGTCTCAATCATTGATTATAACAGCCATTGTACACTGTGCGTTCTTGTTTGTCATTCAACTGTTATTGTTTATTCTTGTTACAGGCACCACCTGAAGCACCTGAAGCACCACCTGAACGGTAGGTTTAATTTATAATGTGCCTTCTACTTGAGAGGTGTCATTAGTGGAGTGCAATAAAGAGAGAGAATGGAACGAGCTGCCAGTAATCGAAAACTTATTGGACGAGATTCATCCATGTATGAATCAAGTCCAATAAATCTTTCGATTACAACGGTGAGTTCCATTCTATATTTATTATATGTGCATGAAATTTGATCATATGTCATCAGACATGACTGAAAAAATATTAAAGAAGTCTCAGAGAGCCTCGCCCCCTGTATAGGGCAAAGGTGGCCTGTAATTAATAATACTATTGTGTATTTGTCCTCATAGAAAACCTTGACTACAATGATTGAAATACGTTATATAATGATATATAAACTATTAATATATATGCGTATTCTACAACCGGGACCTCCTTATCTGGGTCAGATTTTGAGACAATGTACAATCTTCAGGTGAACGCATTTAGTCAATTCTGCTGAATAGGCTGCAATTAGGTCAATACTAGTGAAATTCGAGTAAAATTTTGGCATAGCATTGATCCTAGCAATCTGTTTGGTTAGATTGAACTGTATTTCGAACTTTATTTTCATCTGTAATTTGGGTTATTTCAGAGAAATGGTGAAGTTGAATTGTACATTTTCTGAAAATCTGACCCATATGCGCATTCTACAACCGGGAGTGTCATATCTGTGATGTGAGAACACCCCCCCCCCCCCCCGAGCAACAACGTCTGAGAGTGAGTTATGGGAAATTGATTTGATTAATGTTAAAAAAATCAATAATATATAATGTAGGTTCATGTGTTACATGGCTCGATGATGATACATGGATGTAATTAACATTGGTTTGGTTGCCTATACCTTCAGTATTGTATGGCACACTTGGTCAAAGTGGTGCATAACATGTGAGTTAAGCCACCCTTGGCGCATACAACAAGTAGGTCCGGCAGCTAAGCCTGATCACCAGAAGTAAAAAATTGTGTATTCATGGGCCGCCACTCGTTCAGCTAATATCTCTGGAAGAACTAAATATAAAGCTTCAAAATAATAAGTTGTATCGGATAATGATATACAATTTTGATTTTGCTCAAGTATATCTATATAGACCTGCCATGAACACACATTCTAAAGTTAACCTGGTCAGAGCCAAGGTGTGCATGTACCCAACTCTTGTTTTGATTTTGCAAAGCTTATATTATCGTCAATCGTTTTAGCGATTTTCTCTGGAAATAATGAAGCTAGGGACCCCAAATGAAAAGTTCAATGGAAGAATCATATGTAAAAATGCAATTTTGCTAAAGTATATCGGTGATAATAATTTATTTCATTATAATAAAGCCCCATTGTATACAAAGAGAGTTTATATATGAAAATGAAAATGTATGGGGCGAAGGTGGCCTGTAATTAATACTATTTCACCTTCAGTGTGGTCAATACGTACGGCCCATTGAGTTAACACTGAGAGTGCAACTCAGGCCTGAGGCCGATACGACGGCTGTATCAGGCATCAGGCCTGATATGGAATGAATATAGTTCTCCAACGATAATAGTATTATCTCATATAAATAAGTTGTAAAACTTAGAAAAATAATTGAACATGTTCATTGGAGGAATTTACTGCAAAAAAGTAAGTAAAAGAGCAGTCCAGAGTTAAATAATTTTGCATTCTAAAATATAGTCCTCGCAGGTCGGAAAAAACGGTGTATAGAAATACACAAATGCGTCATGATGCCCCATGAGGGCATGACTGGCGTATTAATGTAAACAAAGATGTTGATGTAAACAAAGACAAACATAATTTAGTTTTACCAATAGATCTATCATGCTCAAGTAGATTTTGATAAGTAGCGGCAAAATAAAAACAAAAAAACCCGCGGGACTACAGGGAAAATCTGTATGGACACTTGGCTTTGGTATCTACCCGCGTGCGCTACAGGTTTTTAAAGTGCGCCCTTGGGTGGATATCTCCGCCGTGCAACGATACAGATTCCCGCAGACCATCCCGGCAGACCATTAACAAAAAAACTTCTTTCAACAATTGTTTCTCTTGATTCCACGGTAATAATCCACACAAATGAACAATGAAAACGTCTTAAGTAAGAAGAGAGCCCATAATACTAATAAACTTATGGTACTCGTTCTACAAGGGACAAGGGAAATGTAGATCTCGTTTTCCAGCAAAGTGATACAACACTCAGCCTTTGGCTTTGTTATGTATCTCCACCCCCAAACTTGTTCCCCATTTCCCGTCCCGTTCCAAACTCATACCGTAAGTGGTTAATATCATAGTTACTGAAATGAGTACATGTCAAGAGTATCTAATATCTATAAGTATCTGAGAGTCATATTTTAATAAACCAATGATACACAAGTTAATCATTACACAAATCCCCAATCAATGAGTTTCACAAACCCAAACCAAATTTTGTTCTTAAATCATTTTTTGCTTCAGGATTTGGTTTATCATAATGCATAATTTCTATGTATTATCATTGATAATATGATAGGATTAATATTCTACATATCAATATATTCTACAAATCAATATGTTAAAAATATGTTTAATTGAAGTGGATTCATTATATTTATTTCTTAACCATATTCCTAACCCGTTTTGGGTTAGGAAAACCCGTTTTCCTGCTTTTATAAGCTTTTTTTGTCAAAAAATCCAAAAAAAGTTAGACATGATGGGGACAAAATCAGGTATGTCTTGCCAAAGTATCCGAACAATGTCTGAACACTTTCAGCGGAGCACAACGTCACCAAGAGCGCAACATTGCGCTGTCAAATTGCGTAATTTGGGTCAGGTGTTATGATGGCAAGTGTAACGGTACACATGTGGGTCAGATTTTCAGAAAAAGTACAATTGGCAGCTGTAGACATTTAGTAAATTCTGGTAAATTAGGCTGAAATTTGGTCAATACTAGGTAAATTTGAGTATATTCAGCATTGCAATGGTTCCAGCAATCTGTTTGGTTGGGTTGAGCTGTATTTTGAACTGTATTTTCGTCTAAAATTTGGGTTATTTGAGAGGATTGGTGAAGTTGAATTGTACATTTTCTGAAAATCTGACCCATGTGCGATTACAAAAAGCTGAAGCCCCCCCCCCCTCCAAACAGTGCAGTAGAAACTGATCAGGTCTGTAATATCTACCTTTAGTACTCGGAAACGGTGGACTAGATTATATGGGTCAGATTCTTGGAAAATGTACAATTGGCAGCTGTACACATTTAGTAAATTATGCTAAATTAGGCTGCAATTTGGGCAACACTAGTTAAATTCGAGTATATTCGGCATCGCATTGATTCTAGCAATCTGTTTGGTTTGGTTGAGCAGTATTTTGAACTTTATTTTTGGCTTAAATGTGGGTTATTTCAGAGGATTGGTGAAAGTGAATTGTACATTTTCTGAAAATCTGACCCATATATTATATTACATGGTTTTATTATTACTGAGGAAACCAAAAAGATATTTCATTGTATTGGGTTTAGCTTATGAATTAACGAGGAGTAAGGATCTGATAATACCATCAAGGTAAAGTCAGATCTAGTATCTAGGCAAACAAAAAAATAGGTGTGTTTCCGATTTATCTGGCTGAAAACTAAGTAGGTAGGGGGTAACTCTTTTTTTTTTGTTATTTTTTTTTGTTTGGAAACCACCTCCAGGGAACTGAAAAAAATGTCTTTTTCATAACAATAGTTGTTTTGAACATGGGAAATGTGCTTTTTGACAGTTGTGGGATTGGAAAACCCGTTTTCCTGCTTTTATAAGCTTTTTTTGTCAAAAAATCCAAAAAAAGTTAGACATGATGGGGAAAAAAATCAGGTATGGTAAAAAATCTTTTAGGTAGGGTAAGGTTTTTCTAGGTAGGGGGAAGGGGGGGGGGGGGGGGGTAAATCGGAAACACACCTATTTGTTTTTTTTTGCCCTAATATATTTTGTATAACTTTTTGTATACATCTAATACTTTTCTTGTCCTCTGCTATAAAAGCAGAAAACATCAGGTATATGTCACACTTGTATCCACTGATGTAGAACTGAAAGAAGCAAGATGGTGCATCTGGTTGTAAAGAAATTAAATTACAGGTTTTTTTTTTTTTATTTTACCTGGGTTCACAATTCACTTGTTAGGGTTTTTGTTATGTAACATTACGTAACATTGTGTAACCTCATTATATTTATATTAATTATTAGTTATCACCCATTTATTATAATATCTCATTACTAAAATCGCTAATTATACTTAGCTATACCCAGTACTGTGCAAGTACTTATTCATTCTCGGCCATGCATATTACATCATGGGCTCCGTTCCCTTAATCATTATCCATACCCTGGAGGAAGATCTGTACTTTTATTTAGAACATTAAATCAGTTGGTTCGCTCTTCTCACAAAGATCACACATGTCTCAGTGTTCTTTCCATCACACCTTAACACTGGCGGACAACCCTACTCGATTTCGAAAACCTACATCTCACAAATTCAAGCGAGTTCTTTATTAGAGAAATGGAAGAATATGTTAGACATTAGACAAGTGTGAGACATTAGACAAGTGTGAGCGATGGATGATGCTGGAGATTTGCCTTTATTTGATAGACTAAAAAAATCAGTGGAACGTTTGGCTGCAATTCCACAGGTAATAGTGACGAAACAACTACTCAGAGAACATAAAGGAAGATTATGCAATAGGGGATTTGCATAGTTGTCATTTTGAATCTTGATTCGCATGGAATTATGGGACTAGTGATACAGTCTAAAATCAATAGAAAATATGCCATGTTCAGCATGGACTATTTACCAATGCTCTAATGTCAATATCCATGTATCATACATGTTTCCATGACACACATCCCCATCTTTCCCATCATGCATTTGGTTTTGAGAGATCTTTTATATAAGGTCTAATATTGGTGAAAACATTCTTGCAATTTTCGATAAAAATGTTGCTAAATGGTTGTACCTCAGATTTCAACAGAATCCATCCCATGATGCACTGTAACAGACATGCGCAGTGGGTCATGCAAATCCCCTTTTGCGTAGCCTCGATGGCCAGCAAAAAGCTTTCAATAGTGGTAGGATTGGTTAATCTCTAGCCACTCAATCAGAGTTTAGTCCCCGTTCGTTGGTCTGGCGGGGAGGAATGGAGAGCCTTAGAGGGACGTCTAAGGAGGAAGTTGTTTTTGCTAGCAGTGGCGATGGTGCCGCCACCTGACGAGGGCGGCAGACGGGTCTGGCCATGCATGAGATTCGCGGGACCGCAGCTTTTGGGACGGCGTAGTATATTCGGATCATTTGTTGGTGTTAAAGAAATGATAGTAACAGCCCAACAAAAGGGGACTAAAGGCATTAGAGCATTCGGTTATGGTGCTTCGGATTGATTATGGCTGCCGGAACCAGAACTCGGCTTCGCCTCGTTCTGGTTCACGGCAGCCATAATCAATCCTCATCACCATAACCTCATCCTCTAACCTATGGGGACAATATGGATAATTTGGTTTGTTTAGCCCCATGGTTTATACTGGCTCACCTTTATGGCAAATAAATTATCAGAACTAAAATTAAAATTAAATAGTAACCTCCCCTAAAGCTGCACTCTCAGTTAATGTCGGTAAAAAACAAATTACTTTCTACTTTTTGTTCCATTCTTTTTCCACTCATATAAAATCTAAGGATTCTGTCCATTTGATTTTGCTGCAGGGCTTCCTAAACGTCCTCGGCTTGGTTCCCGGGAGGCTTAGAGAAAACGAAGGACCATAACCAAAGGATCTAATGGCTTTAGTCCCTTTTTGTTAGGCTGTTACTATCATTTACAACAATTTAGAAATGATTTCGAAGCAAAATGAACCAGTGGAAAGCCATGATCTTGCCGTTTTGAGCAGCAAATAATGTTTTGTATTTTCGTTGATGTAAGCGGTCGGCCAGAAGTCCAACACCCAGACCACAACAAACCACCAAACCGAGGGTAATAGTGCTTTTAGACGCGATTTGATCAGATCAACTTATTAATACCAAAATAGCAGGTTTTTCAACCTGTACAATTATTTATTTTAATCAAATATGCCTTGCAAAACAGGTATTAACTGCGCCTACATTGAACCGGATGTTTACCCACTTAACTCCACCAGGTACTATAGATGGCGCCACCCTCTATGGAGATTTAACACTGCCGTTCTATAGACCACACTTCAGGGACTTCCGTCCACACAAACCTGGTCTATAGGCAAGAAAAAACCTCCCAGAATCTGATCAAATCGCGTCTAAATATGTATAACTGTCCCGGCCAGCCAAACACACGGGGACTAATTATCTATACAGCATACCTAGTTCATCATCTCCACTAGATTAATCAGTACAATCAGCTTAAGCTGGGGAAATAGCAGATGTCCAGATTATACATAGTCTAGTACTAGGATGAGATAGGGACACTTGGTCAATGAATCAAATTACATAAACCTTTCAGCTAAGAATTTATCTAATGAATGACCAAAAGAATACAATTCTTTACAATAGGTCTAGTTTCGCTTTCACTAATAAGTCCAATACGATATGGGTCAGATGTGTGTGTCAAGAGACAACAAAATTGCACTCTGTTCTGCTTTTTAAAAATTATATTTGAGGCCAAACAATTCATCAGCTACAGTTACTAATTGATCCGAGTCACCCACAATTGTCACTGTAGCGGTAGATTTGAACCCAAATCATAAACCTTCGTGAACAAAACCCCCAAGGAATTCATAACGAAAAATCAAGGAATTAAAGGGGTTAATATCATTTCAAGAAAATGACAATTAAATGTTATAATTATAATTCTCCATCCTGCCGCACTCAGAATCAAAGAAAGAATTAAATATAAATAATTCTGGGTGGAATGAGCAGGGAATACAACTTTAAGAGGACTAAGGTAACGGTAAAGCCTGGGTTCCACTGGCCGGCTACTTCTCCTGCTACTGCTCCCGTTTCTTTGCTCCCGCTACTTTAGAAGTAACGGGAAGTAGTGGGAAGAAGCCGTTTCAAATCAAACATGTTTGAATTGAAGTGGCTACCTCCCGCTACTTTTTTTTAAAAACTTTTATTTATACTGGGTGTGCAAAATCCCAGACTAGGGTTTTTCACAAGCCCCAGGTGTACAGACATTTAAACAGGCAACTTTCAAGTTAAGTTAAGTGGTGTGATACCATATATGTATAGCATTACAGATCAGTTAATCAATGGAGATAGTTCAAATTCATATCATATGGGTCAGATTTTCAGAAAATGTACAATTCACCTTCACCAATCTTCTCAAATAAACCAGATTTCAGACGAGAATAAAGTTTAAAAGACAGTTCAACCTAACCAAACAGATTGCTAGAATCAATGCAATGCAGAATATACCCGAATTTAACTTGCATTGACCAAATTGCAGCCTTATTTAGCAGAATTTACTAAATGTGTAGAGCTGCCAATTGTACATTTTCTGAAAATCTGACCCATATACAGTTACTAGAGGTGTTACTTTGACACTGACTCGGAGTGTTAGTGTCCTTCATATAAAGTAATTAAAGTTACTTGCTGCCGCTTCTAAAAGTAGCGGGACCAAAGAAGCGGGAGGAGTAGCCGGCCAGTGGAACCCATCCTTAACTTGAGTAACCCCCCGCCCACCCCCCTCGCCCCCCGCCCCCCCCCCCCCAATGTAAACATACTAACCTACTGCCCCTGGTGTCACTACATCACCCATTCACGACCAGCCATCCATGCCGACCACAGGCGGAACCACACACAGTCTGTATGTTTAATTCTACTTATTTTATTTTATTTTGAACAAATCTTTATTTAGGTATCGTAAGCTGTCTCACTCTTAATGGGTGGTTATTCGTCGTGCCCTGAAAGGCCATTCTTACACTTGTTGTATCAATTTAAGTAGCTCGTATTTCTATTGTGATTAGGTTCAATAATAACACTACGTGGATCAGATTTTCAGAAAATGTACAATTTGCAGTTCTACACATTTAGGAAAGTCTGCTAAATTTGGCTGAAAAATGAAGAATACCGGGTACATCTGAGTATATTTGGTATCACATTGATTTAAAGGATCAGTTCTATTATGTTAAACTGCATTTTGAAGCTCATTTTTGTCTTAAATATGGGTTATTTGAGAGGACTGGTGAAAACGAATTGTACATTTTCTGAAAATCTGACCCACCTACCAACCTTATCTGACTGTCATAATGTTGAACAACGCGCCGGTGATGGTTTTTATACGTCATTGTTTCATTATTCTATTATCTGCTTTCTTAAAGATAAATAATCTTTTGCTTGTGATCAACATCTACACTAATTATTTCGTAGAAAGTTTGTTGAATTAGAATGAGCAAACTCTGAGATTAATGTATCTGTTACACAATGCTTTTGTCTGAATAAAAAACTTTAAATACAAAATACTACTTATTACCAGGGGGTGGGATGGGGTGGGGGCATTCTCATTAAAAAAATGATCGTAGACCTATTCTTATATAATAGTAATAATAATTGGTTTAAGATATAATTGTGAACATTTACGAAACATCTTATGTTAAAATTGTTCTTAGTTTATATTTACGCTAGCCTTTATAAAACATTCACGAATTCATGAAATAATATAGATATGTATTTCTTTATTCAGCAAGCGGTATGTAGTTGTTCAAAGCGGTGCTGTGGGGTGTAGGATGTGGGTATAGAATGTAATATTTCTGAATGGGGAGTGAAATATCCGTGTTTATATGTATACATGTTTGTAAACAAGTGGGTCAAGTTTTCAGAAATTGTACAATTCACCTTCGCCCATCCTCTCAAATAACCCAAATTTCAGACCAAAATAAAGTTCGAAATACAGTTCAACCTAACCAAACAGATTGCTAGAATCAATGTAATGCAGAATATACTCGGATTTACCTAGTATTGACCAAATTGCAGCCTGATTTAGCAGAATTTACTAAATGTGTACAGCTGCCAATTGTACATTTTCTGAAAATCTGACCCATGTATACATACTTTCATGCTTTGAATAATAGTAATATTGTACATTCCGCAATAGCACAGGGTATCAAAAGCACTGGTGTTCAAAAGATTGTTATTACTGAACTTGTAAGTCAAACGCATTATTAATTCTATATTTGGCTCATATGGAAGAACTGCATGGAGCAGAATATGATGCCCTTTTTCATCCCAGATTTACCATTTTACGGTACAAACGTATACTTTTAATCACGTATATCATATCCTGACTCTGCTTACTACATATGTTAAACCATTAATACAGAAATTCTAAATTTATAGTTCATTTACCCTGCCCTATTCACAAGACATGCCCCATATATGCCAACATTGTTTAGACAACGCGGCGATGCTTGGATTTGTTTATACCAAGACACAAACTTTAAACTTAAGTTTAACCAGGGGTATACAGAGCGGCACGGACGCTTGACAATACCAGCGCACTTAAAGTGGGTCTTCCATCAATAGGGGAGTTGCATGTGCCACTGCGCAAGTCTATTACATTGCATGCTTGGATACACAATAGGGGGTTTGCATCTGCCATTGCAAATGTCTGTTATAGTACATCCTGGAATACACAATAGAGGAGTTGCATGTGTACTGTACATATATATCTATTACAGTGCATGCTGGGATACAGAATAGGGGGGTTGGGTGTGGCACTGCACTTGTCTGTTACACTGCATGCTGGGATACACAATAGAGAAGAGGGGAGTTGGATGTGGCCACTGTGCATGTCTGTTACAGTGCATGCTGGGATACACTATAGGGGATTTATATGTCTCACTGCACATGTCTCTTACAGTGCATGCTGGGATACACTATAGGGGAGGTGTATGTGCCACTGTGCATGTCTGATACAGTGCACGCTGGGATACACAATAGGGGGTTTGCATGTGCTACTATGCATGTCTGATAGAGTGCATGCTGGGATACACAATACAGTCTAACCTTCTACCGGAGGGCCCAGATAGCATCTCCCATCCCCCCTGCGCACTTGATCCACTTGATCGCACTTTACCCATAACCCAAGGTGTAGGGTTACTGAGACTGGGGCTCTTGAAGTTGCACTATACTAACTGAGCATTTGGGAGGATTGCGAAATGACACATATTTATGAGTGTCCATTGCAAGCACAGTTTATATCTGTGTGTAATTTATATCTTCAATATTCACAAAAGAATAGGACAAATATTCACATATTTTGGAAATAAATTACTATTCAATTAATTCAATTTCAATACAAATCCAGGTCCATATCTTGCCTGTCTAGTCCCTCATAGAGAGCCTCACACTCCAAACATGTGTTAGTGGTTAAGGGCTGGTGAGGCACCGGCCGTTCTGTGGTCCCTTCTTACCACATAATCCCCAAATTTGGTTGCTAAAACCCCAGTTGTTAGGACTGAATAGGGGATTTGCATACGCCACATGCTTGGATACACAATAAGGGAGTTGTGTGTGCTACTGCGCATGCATGTTACGTACAGCACATACTGGGATACACAATAGGGGGGTTGGATGTTAACTTTCTCTAGTCCATTATTTCTTATTCAGATGTTCCTTTTTAAAGGATGTTTCCTTTTCATCTTGCAAAAAACAGATTTTTAGATAAGACAGTGATACTTAATTGTTGTACATGAGAAAAGAGGGTGGTGGTGAGTGGCCATGCCATCCCAGTAGTCCAGTCAATCCATGATATAACATAAACTAATTAGTTATATGGGTCAGAATTTCAGAAAATGTACAATTAGCAGCTCTATACATTTAGTAAATTCTGCTAAATCAGGCTGTAATTTGGTCAATACTGGGTAAATTCGAGTATATTCGGCATTGCATTGATTCTAGCAATCTGTTTGGTTAGGTTGAACTGTATTTTGAACTTTATTTTCGTCTGAAATTTGGATTATTTGAGAGGATTGGCGAAGGTGAATTGTACATTTTCTAAAATTCTGACCCATATATGTGATGTGTTTCAGGAAAATGAGTCATAAGTCGCAAAAAATGGATTTTGAGATATCATCATATTTGAATAGATGAGATCAAGTCGATTCCAATGATAGTAAACAGTCTAATAATCTAATAAGTATTTTTAGATTTTAAGTTTGATATTTTCGTTTTGGAATAAAATAGTTTCCAATATTTCTGGGGGTCAATAAACAGTAAAGTAACTAAATGTAGTCCATATGAAGACCTTTAAAACAAAAGGATATATTACATAGATTTTCCTGATATTTGACACATCGATTGATATAGCGATAAATGATAAACTCTCCAAAGAATAGAACATTCCAATAATGTGATCTTGTGGAAAAAACACTTGAAAAATATCACTTTTGCGACTTATGACTCATTTTCCTAAAACGGATCACATATGACAATGAGATACATTTATGTTTGTTTACCTTTCAGGCAACTTCTGGCAACTAGAAGGGCAGCATCTGTGGAATAGACCACAAGATGGCGCGCAAACGTAAAGGGCCTGAACAGGTGACTGCCCAGTTACAACTAATTATATATTTATCAATAAAATATAAAAACCTATAACACAGGTTTTATTTCAAGAAACATCAATTAAACTACTCGGCCTACCTCGTATAATACTACTATTTCTCCCCTTCAAGATTTAATTATATATTTATCCCATTCCTACAGAAGAAATGATTCACCTAATCAAGAAGAGTTGCCCTGGAAAGGAACATTTTAAGTTGGGATTTCCTGTGCAACAGACTTATAGGCCTCATTGATAATTGTGTACTCATCCATTTGAATTTTATTATTTTATTATATGTGCATTCTTCTTGAGAGGTGCAATAAGTGGGGCACAATAGAAATATTTTCATTTTACAATAAATATATCAGTGTCTCAAAATAGCCCTAACGTTACCTCTGCAATTTGTTTACGTGCTTCGCGGAGAACCAAAGCTGCTTGTTAATTTCATAGTTCTATGTAGGCTAACAAAGAAATCAACTATTTGGACAAGCGTTTCCAGGTCTCTGCGAAGCATGTAAACAAATCCATAGGCATAGACTGAGGCCTATACATAATCGAGGGTGCTCGCACTGTCTCTGAGACTTTTTTCACAGAGTCGGCTACTTTTTCATTACCTGATGATTTACATATGAAATTTGATAAAATTTTATACACATATAATAAACAGAATGAAACTCGCGGCCAGTAATCAAAAAATTATTTGACTTGAATTGACAAATCTCGTCCGATAAATTCTCGATTCCTGCTGGCTTGTTCCATTCTCTGTATGTAGAGCCCTTGGATGAGATAATAGTAACAATAAAAAGGATAACATACAATTGCGCCCAGTGTCAAGTGTGCCCATAGTTCACTGGCTTAACTGTCTATTTATTGAAGTTATAAATACCTAATGGTTCTCCCAAACTATTATTCTAGGTGGACCCATCAGCAATTGGGCCTACAAAATCAAGGGCCATCTTAGCCTTCTGTCTCCTGGAATGTCTCCTCTTTGGCGGGGCCTTATTTGGCTGGCCCTCAATGGCCTTCATCCTGAAAAGCGAAGGTGTTTTCTCACACCTATGTCCTTCTCACAACCAGACTATATCACTTGCACACAACCATACCACCTCTGTACATGGGTGGGATCAGTATGATAGCAACACAGAGGCATCTCCTGTATACAAGCATTATGAGGATGCTGCTGGTGTGGACAGTCTCAGCAATAGCACACACATGGAGGGTATGATGCTGGATGGTACAGCCATGAAGACCAACCGCTCCGGGAGCCAGGGAAGTGACAGTAAGACTGATAAGACTGTAATAGCTTGTTTTACCTCAAAGATGCATTATCGGCTATTTAAACAAAATCTTTCCAAATTTTCTCATATTATGACTTAAAGGACTCAATATTCTGCTGTTGTTATATGTTTATAAATACAAGAGTTACACATCATATACTCATATTATTACTTATATGACTCAATATTATGCTGCTGTCATATGTTGATACATTGATACATGAACTTAAAGTCAAAACAGCTGAACAAAAATTGAGCAATAATAAGTCTTTGCAAGAAACAATTCAGGCGGGTCCGCCATATACAAATGTGGATGTTTTAGAAGCCCTTTAGCAAATACAACTGGACGAAATCCTCAGAATATTCATTTTTGACTGACATTAACTGAGAGTGCAGCTTTAATGTTTTGTACATATGAAGCCTGAGGCAGGTTAAAGCCACCTGTCCATTGCCACAGCCGGCAATTGCACCACAAGTACTTGGTAATGGACATGGGGTTTAAGCTAATGAACTGATTTTTTTTTTAAACAGATTTTTATTTCCTTACAATTTTACAATTTACGTGATACCTTTCATGTAAAGAAAATAATACTGTTATAAAGGTTACGTCTACGACAATACCAAAGTATATTTTTAATCGTTATATACAGGTGTAGGAGAAAATTGAAAAACGGCAATCCCTGACTTGCGTAAAAAATGGTGGAATTTGAATTTCTGTATTACTTCAAGGGCGTTTATCAAACATATCAAGCATTATAATGGCTGAGTATGAGCATATAAACAGTTACTGCTTCATATGAATAATGAAAATGAGTCACAAGTCGCAAAAATCCTATTTTTCAAATGGTTTTAATCACAAGATGTCTTTGTGTGAATGGTTTTTTTTGAGGTGCTGAACGCTGTCTATAGCATGAACACATTACCAAAATTCAAGACAGTGTATTAAATATATTCATACATTTCTATGGAAATCTTATAGAGTACATTTAATTACTTTACTGGTTATTGCCCCCAAGAAATAGTGCAAAGGTTTTTGCAAAGGTTTCTTTTTTCAAAAACAAAAATATCAAACTTAAAATATATAAATATTTATTAGATTATTAGACTGTTTACTATCATTGGAAACGTCTTGATCTTTCTTATCTGTTCAAATATGGTGATAATATAAATTCCATATTTTATTTTATTTCCATTCATTTTCCTAAAACGGATCACATATAAATATCCATGTTGTTTTGCAGGGTGTGGTGAGCAGGACAGTAAGCTGACTGTAGCCTTCATGTTTGGTGTGTGTAGCTTTGCACTGCTGGCTATACTCAATGGCTGGCTGTTTGACACATACGGCTTACGCCTGGTACGTATAGTAGCCTGGTAAGTCATTTAAGCCCCTTATAATGGGTCAGATCGTCAGAAAATGTACAATTGGCACCTTTATACATTAGTAAATAGTGCTAAATAAGCCTGCAATTTGGTCAATACTAGGTAAATTCGGGTATATTTGGCATTGCACTGATTCTAGCAATCTGTTTGGTTAGGTTGAACTGTACTTTGAACTTTATTTTCGTCTGAAATTTGAGTTATTTTAGAGGATTGGTGAAGGGGAATTGTACATTTTCTAAAAATCTGACCCTTATAAATGCATATTTCAGCCCCTGAAGGTAAATTCCTCACATTTTGTCCATCCTATGTTAACCTAAAGTTCAATTCTTAGCTTAATCATCGTGGACCCAGATAACTGTAAAAATACACAATCCGATCACCAAACAATCTTTTAAATTTGGAACTAATCTAATTTAGGCTCGTTATTTTATGGCAAAGTGTCATGCGGCCTTGGTAACACACGTTCCCTCGCTCACAGAAGAGAAAGAAAATTGTACAATATTCTAAGCGTCTGAAACCAACTCGTTATTATTATGTTTCAATAAGTTCATCAAAGTTTTTATGACAGAAACAATTACTCAAAATTGCTACATCTTGAATAATGTTGATGAATAATGTGTCTTTACGCAGGTTTCTGGCCACTGGTGCCTACATTACACTTGGTCTCATTCAGTCTGGAGGTAAGATTTGCACCAAACATTTTACACTAGACTGTAGTTTTTGCACCAAACATTATACACTAGATTAGTTTTTGCACCAAACATTTATACACTAGATTAGTTTTTGCACCAAACATTATACACTAGACTAGTTTTGCACCAAACATTATACACTAGACTAGTTTGTGCACCAAACATAATACACTGGACTGTAGTACTTGCACCAACCATTATACACCTGACTGTAGTACTTGCACCAACCAGTATACACTAGACTGTAGTACTTGCACCAAACATTATACACCAGACTGTAGTACTTGCACCAACCATTATACACTAGACTGTAGTACTTGCACCAACCATTATACACCAGACTGTAGTTTTTGCACCAAACATTATACACTAGACTGTAGTACTTGCACCAAACATTATACACTAGACTGTAGTACTTGCACCAAACATTATACACCAGACTGTAGTACTTGCACCAACCATTATACACTAGACTGTAGTACTTGCACCAAACATTATACACTAGACTGTAGTACTTGCACCAACCATTATACACCAGACTGTAGTACTTGCACCAAACATTATACACTAGACTGTAAGACTTGCACCAACCATTATACACCAGACTGTAGTACTTGCACCAAACATTATATACCAGACTGTAGTACTTGCACCAACCATTATACACTAGACTGTAGTACTTGCACCAACCATTATACACTAGACTGTAGTACTTGCACCAACCATTATACACTAGACTGTAGTACTTGCACCAAACATTATACACTAGACTGTAGTACTTGCACCAACCATTATACACTAGACTGTAGTACTTGCAACAACCATTATACACCAGACTGTAGTACTTGCACCAACCATTATACACTAGACTGTAGTACTTGCACCAAACATTATACACCAGACTGTAGTACTTGCACCAAACATTATACACTAGACTGTAGTACTTGCACCAAACATTATACACCAGACTGTAGTACTTGCACCAAACATTATACACCAGACTGTAGTACTTGCACCAAACATTATACACTAGACTGTAGTACTTGCACCAAACATTATACACTAGGCTGTATTACTTGCACCAAACATTATACACTAGACTAGTTTTTGCACCAAACATAATACACTAGACTGTAGTACTTGCACCAAACATTATACACTAGGCTGTAGTACTTGCACCAAACATTATACACTAGACTGTAGTATTTGCACCAAACATTATACACTAGGCTGTAGTACTTGCACCAAACATTATACACTAGACTGTAGTATTTGCACCAAACATTATACACTAGACTGTAGTACTTGCACCAACCATTATACACTAGACTGTAGTACTTGCACCAACCATTATACACCAGACTGTAGTATTTGCACCAACCATTATACACTAGACTGTAGTATTTGCACCAAACATTATACACCAGACTGTAGTACTTGTACCAAACATTATACACTAGGCTGTAGTACTTGCACCAACCATTATACACTAGACTGTAGTACTTGCACCAAACATTATACACTAGACTGTAGTACTTGCACCAAACATTATACACCAGACTGTAGTGCTTGCACCGAACATTATACACCAGACTGTAGTACTTGCACCAAACATTATACACCAGACTGTAGTACTTGCACCAAACATTATACACCAGACTGTAGTACTTGCACCAAACATTATACACCAGACTGTAGTACTTGCACCAAACATTATACACTAGACTGTAGTACTTGCACCAAACATTATACACTAGACTGTAGTACTTGCACCAAACATTATACACCAGACTGTAGTACTTGCACCAAACATTATACACCAGACTGTAGTACTTGCATCAAACATTATACACCAGACTGTAGTACTTGCACCAACCATTATACACTAGACTGTAGTACTTGCACCAAACATTATACACTAGACTGTAGTACTTGCACCAAACATTATACACTAGACTGTAGTACTTGCACCAACCATTATACACCAGACTGTAGTACTTGCACCAACCATTATACACTAGACTGTAGTGCTTGCACCAACCATTATACACCAGACTGTAGTACTTGCACCAACCATTATACACCAGACTGTAGTACTTGCACCAAACATTATACACCAGACTGTAGTACTTGCACCAACCATTATACACTAGACTGTAGTACTTGCACCAACCATTATACACCAGACTGTAGTACTTGCACCAAACATTATACACCAGACTGTAGTACGTGCACCAACCATTATACACTAGGCTGTAGTACTTGCACCAAACATTATACACCAGACTGTAGTACTTGCACCAACCATTATACACTAGACTGTAGTACTTGCACCAACCATTATACACTAGACTGTAGTACTTGCACCAAACATTATACACCAGACTGTAGTACTTGCACCAAACATTATACACCAGACTGTAGTACTTGCACCAACCATTATACACCAGACTGTAGTACTTGCACCAAACATTATACACCAGACTGTAGTACTTGCACCAACCATTATACACCAGACTGTAGTACTTGCACCAACCATTATACACCAGACTGTAATACTTGCACCAACCATTATACACTAGACTGTAGTACTTGCACCAACCATTATACACCAGACTGTAGTGCTTGCACCAACCATTATACACCAGACTGTAGTACTTGCACCAAACATTATACACTAGACTGTAGTACTTGCACCAACCATTATACACCAGACTGTAGTACTTGCACCAAACATTATACACCAGACTGTAGTGCTTGCACCAACCATTATACACCAGACTGTAGTACTTGCACCAAACATTATACACTAGACTGTAGTACTTGCACCAACCATTATACACCAGACTGTAGTACTTGCACCAAACATTATACACCAGACTGTAGTACTTGCACCAACCATTATACACCAGACTGTAGTACTTGCACCAAACATTATACACTAGACTGTAGTACTTGCACCAAACATTATACACTAGACTGTAGTACTTGCACCAAACATTATACACCAGACTGTAGTACTTGCACCAACCATTATACACCAGACTGTAGTACTTGCACCAACCATTATACACTAGGCTGTAGTACTTGCACCAAACATTATACACTAGACTGTAGTACTTGCACCAAACATTATACACCAGACTGTAGTACTTGCACCAACCATTATACACTAGACTGTAGTACTTGCACCAAACATTATACACTAGACTGTAGTACTTGCACCAACCATTATACACCAGACTGTAGTACTGGCACCAAACATTATACACCAGACTGTAGTACTTGCACCAACCATTATACACTAGACTGTAGTGCTTGCACCAAACATTATACACCAGACTGTAGTACTTGCACCAAACATTATACACTAGACTGTAGTACTTGCACCAACCATTATACACCAGACTCTTGTACTTGCACCAACCATTATACACCAGACTCTTGTACTTGCACCAAACATTATACACCAGACTCTTGTACTTGCACCAACCATTATACACCAGACTGTAGTACTTGCACCAAACATTATACGCTGGACTGTAGTACTTGCACCAACCATTATACACCAGACTGTAGTACTTGCACCAAACATTATACACCAGACTGTAGTACTTGCACCAACCATTATACACCAGACTGTAGTACCTGCACCAAACATTATACACTGGACTGTAATACTTGCACCAACCATTATACACCAGACTGTAGTACTTGCACCAAACATTATACACTAGACTGTAGTACTTGCACCAAACATTATACACTAGACTGTAGTACTTGCACCAAACATTATACACCAGACTGTAGTACTTGCACCAAACATTATACACCAGACTGTAGTACTTGCACCAACCATTATACACCAGACTGTAGTACTTGCACCAACCATTATACACTAGACTGTAGTACTTGCACCAAACATTATACACTAGACTGTAGTACTTGCACCAAACATTATACACCAGACTGTAGTACTTGCACCAAACATTATACACCAGACTGTAGTGCTTGCACCAAACATTATACACCAGACTGTAGTACTTGCACCAACCATTATACACCAGACTGTAGTACTTGCACCAAACATTATACACCAGACTGTAGTATTTGCACCAAACATTATACACCAGACTGTAGTACTTGCACCAAACATTATACACTAGACTGTAGTACTTGCACCAACCATTATACACCAGACTGTAGTACTTGCACCAAACATTATACACTAGGCTGTAGTACTTGCACCAAACATTATACACCAGACTGTAGTACTTGCACCAACCATTATACACCAGACTGTAGTACTTGCACCAAACATTATACACCAGACTGTAGTATTTGCACCAAACATTATACACCAGACTGTAGTACTTGCACCAAACATTATACACTAGACTGTAGTACTTGCACCAACCATTATACACCAGACTGTAGTACTTGCACCAAACATTATGCACCAGACTGTAGTACTTGCACCAAACATTATACACTAGACTGTAATACTTGCACCAACCATTATACACTAGACTGTAGTACTTGCACCAACCATTATACACCAGACTGTAGTACTTGCACCAACCATTATACACCAGACTGTAGTACTTGCACCAACCATTATACACCAGACTGTAGTACTTGGTTGTGAACTCAGCTGAAATATTTAGCTTTTAATTTAGAAATTTAAAGCACAAACATGTAATATATTTGTAACTGTAGTGATTACAATTAGATAGAACTGTATGCAAGGTTAGCACTACAAGCATGATTCAATGGCTTGAGTTAAAACTTTATTTTGTATCCGACAAGCGGCCGCAGGTCACAAGTTTGATGCAAAATAAAGTTTAAATGAGAGCCATTGACTCACATAAGTAGTTCCTAACCTAGAGTACAGTTCTTTCTTTATACTATGACATGGAAATAATAAAAAATCGTCATTCTTATGCTTGTATCAGGCTGGCTGAAGCAGTTTTTGGCAGCCATGGTTTATTCTGAATGTGCAGAATCCCAAGTCACAGCTATTAGAATGCTTGTCTGTGATTGGTCATTATCGCTGTCATTGATGATATCAATGCTTCTGTACTACACATATACAGAAATGAACAAACTATTAAATGGGTGTATTCTTCCCACTTGAAGTGAATAACCCATTCAGTTGTAGTATAATAATACAAATAATACATATTTATTTGTGCCTCTGCTCAGGTTCCTCCTGGCTGTCCCTGTTTGCCATGATAATGCTGGGAATGGCGGGCAACATGTTCATCATCAGTAACTGTCATGTACGTACACTTCACTTTCCAGTCTCTCTTACATATCACATGTTTACATTGCTTTTTTAGCTTTTGACCAATGTTAACTGAGAGTATAGTTTTAACCAGTTGTTCCATTGTATATATCTATGTATGTATCTGTTTTGCAATAACGGGAACCTCTTGTACCATCCGTCCTCTATTTTACAGACAATTGAAAACTTTTAGCTGGGGATATTGTTGTAGCTCAAGAGAACATTCCACCCATGGGTGTGCTCTGCTAACTAAAGGCTGGTCTCCACTGGCTGCAGTAAGCTCTGTGGTAAGCTCTGCGGTAAGCCTTGTGATGGTGCTGTGTTTTTGAGGAGTGGCGAGGTCCTGCCTACATCATTCACTGACCATGTAGGCAAGGACCTCATCATTCCTCACCACCTACAGAACCAGCACAAACCATCGCAATGCTTACCGCAGAGCTTACCGCAGCCAGTGGAGACCCCAGCCTGCATGTTAGGTTCTGTGGGTAACAAATGTCAGGTGTAGATGCATTCATTGACTAAATGCATTAGATTTCATTGTAATTATTATTTTCTCATTTTACAGCCATTCATTTAAGTTCAAGTATAACATTTAATACCTCAGATAATATATACCATATATAATATATACTTAGTAGTATGTTGATGTCTAATGCTACCTGATCTTGTATAAATCATAATTTTTTAAAAAAACCCAACCTTTAACTATGTAGCCAGAAGGATATAAACGAAAATAGATGGCAACATCAAGATGTACCTAATAGATCAATAAAAACGTTACAAGAACAAGTTGACTTTAGACACTAATTCTAATTTGACAATAACCCACTTCTTATCTGAGAGACAAAATGCAGGACCTAAAAAAAATGCCATATAACCAGATTTAGTGACGTAATATGAAGGTTTGTACTTAGCCTCCGGGCTTAACGGCTTCAGGAAACAGACACATACCTGGAAATAGAGAAAGGTTGAAATTAGATTTAATAGCTTACAGAGAAACGTAAAATGTAAAGGAGTTCAGGGGATGGATAGGGAGTTCAGTACGTAGGATGTTGTATTCCCACAGGCAAACAATAACCTATTGTCCAAGACTGTATGCAAATGGAGACACAGTGAACTAATTGTTGTGTTTACCTCGAGATACATCGTCTGCAGGATCTCCCTATTATGGTTTGTATGTTCATTATAGGTCTGTATACTAGCAGGACACCATATCTCTACATTATGGTTTGAATGTTCATTATAGGTCTGTATCCTAGCTGGTCATGATGTCTCCATATTATGGTTTAAATGTTCATTATAGGTCTGTATACTAGCTGGTCACTATGTCTCTACATTATGGTTTAAATGTTCATTATAGGTCTGTAAACTAGCAGGACACTATGTCTCCATATTATGGTTTAAATGTTCATTATAGGTCTGTATACTAGCTGGTCACTATGTCTCCACATTATGGTTTAAATGTTCATTATAGGTCTGTAAACTAGCAGGACACTATGTCTCCATATTATGGTTTAAATGTTCATTATAGGTCTGTATACTAGCTGGTCACTATGTCTCCACATTATGGTTTGAATGTTCGTTATAGCTCTGTATACTAGCAGGACACTGTGTCTTTACATTATGGTTTGAATGTTCGTTATAGATCTGTATACTAGCTGGTCACTATGTCTCTACATTATGGTTTAAATGTTCATTATAGGTCTGTATACTAGCAGGACACTATGTTTCCCTATTATGGTTTAAATGTTCATTATAGGTCTGTATACTAGCTGGTCACTATGTCTCCATATTATGGTTTGAATGTTCATTATAGGTCTGTATACTAGCTGGTCACTATGTCTCCCTATTATGGTTTGAATGTTTCCCTATAGGTCTGTATACTAGCTGGTCTCCATGTCTCTTCATTATGGTTTGAATGTTCATTATAGGTCTGTATACTAGCTGGTCACTATGTCTCCACATTATGGTTTAAATGTTTCCCTATAGGTCTGTATACTAGCTGGTCACTATGTCTCCACATTATGGTTTAAATGTTCATTATAGGTCTGTATACTAGCTGGTCACTATGTCTCCATATTATGGTTTAAATGTTCATTATAGGTCTGTATACTAGCTGGTCACTATGTCTCTACATTATGGTTTAAATGTTCATTATAGGTCTGTATACTAGCTGGTCACTATGTCTCTACATTATGGTTTAAATGTTTCCCTATAGGTCTGTATACTGGCAGGGCAGCGTGTCTCTACATTCATCAGCTTGTATAACGGAGCTCTGAATGTCTCAGCAGGCGTCTACCTACTGTTCAAGGTAAGGTTCCCCATATATGTTAAAGGGGCAGAGGGACTATAAAAAGGGCGGAACAGCCTTTGATCCAGTGTCATGTCAGTTATTCATACCGTTTAAAGGGAGGGAAAACCCACAGATATTTAATGACAGAAACATAGACAATTTCTAATTTTTGCCACAGTTGGTTATGAGTGCTGCAAGAATACATTGTTAAAATATGAAAAGAACCAATGACGTATTTACTGTCTTACCAGAATTTATTTTTTCTGAGTTAACCAGTTAAAATTTGAATGTTGTGGCTGTTGTCACATACTCCCTCCAGCTGTTCCATCAGTGCATGGGGTCCTGATGGGGAATACATTAATTAAAAAACAAGGAATGTTCTCAAACGTAAACCTTTAACTTTGAGGAAACACTTTGAGGACATGTTAAAAAACTATTAGTTTGGAATATATTGAATTATTGCCAGATATATCAAATAACTAGGAAATATTAAGGGTCAGTACAAAGTGACCTAATAACCTATTTACTTGCTCCCATCGGGGACCTCTCAGTGAAACCCAGGAGTAAGTTGGGAGCAGGAGTTCACCATTTACCAGAGCGATAAAAATGTCACAACACTAATATCAGTTTCTCTTGTTAGGTACTAACGAATCTTGCCCCTTTAACAATAACTCATACAATAATGAATATACTTCCTTCTTAACAACTTTGTATGCCACTTGTACAGCTTCCATATTAAAAGCTTTTATTTGTGTGTTAGAACTACTTAAATATGAATAGTTATATTCATTTATAATGATTATATATATAGTTTAGTTCTCACGTTAGATAGAAACTAATCTTAGTCTTAATCACCTCTAATTGTATTGATGGGAGTTCTATCTGTAGTAAATGGACAAGACTGAGAGACCTTTTTACATCGGAGTCATTTCTGGCAAGATCTGTACATTCAGATAAAATTTGCATCTGTAAGAATACATGAATAAAAAACCTGTTAAAAAAGATGAAACATTCACCAATCAATTAATGAATATGCAATGATCATGCGTTTTCTTATGATTAAAGTATCCGAAAAATAGCTGGGTTGTCCACCAGTGTTATGATGCTACTATATTAACTGAGAGAGGAACTTGAAGGCAATTGTCATTTGTGCGCAGTACCGGGTAGTTTAGCATAATTAGCGATTTTATAAATATGATAGTAATAAAAAATGGATGATAATAAATAATTGATATAAATATAAAGTCTGACTGTCGAGTGGAGGCATGTAATGAGACTGAAGGAACTAAGTGGGCATCAGTGGGACGAAATTAATCCTCCCCTTTATTCAAACAATTTCAACAATAAAAGAAAAGAAATGTTCACAGGTGTTTTCTCTTGTGGTGCAGAAGGTAGAATGGATGTCGGGTGCACTGGTCGGACTACCCTTCGGCCTCAGCTATAAACTCCTATAGGCCTTATAGGAGGATAATAATGAGTAAATGCAATATTACATAATAAATATGTGATCCGTTTTAGGAAAATAAGTCATAAGTCGCAAATAACAGATTTTGAGATACTATTATATTTGAAAAGATGAGATCAAGCCGATTCCAATGATAGTAAACAGTCTAATGAAATAATAAGTATTTCTACATTTTAAGTTTTATATTTTCATTTTTGAAAAAAAAGTTTCCAATATTTCTGGGGTCACTAAACAGTAAAGTAATTAAATGTACTCCATATGACGGCCTTTAAAACGAGAAGATATATTACATAGATTGTCCTGAAATTTGATACATTAATTGATATAGCTATAAGTGACCAACTCCTCAAAAATCAGAACATTCCAATAATGAGATCTTGTGAAAAAAACACTTTGAAAAATATCTATTTTCCGACTTATGACACATTTTGTTGAAACACATCACATATAATGTCTCATAACAATCTCTTTCAGTTGCTTTATGATGCCGGCATACCACGGGCCGCCATTTTATGCACCTACGCAGGGCTGTTTATAACCACCCTGTTCAACACCTTCTTACTGATACCAAAGGGAAAGATTGAGTTGACCCAGACCACAGACACACCTGACAGTAGCAAGCCGCTCAGGGAGAATAGTGAGGACACAGGAGAAATAAAGCCAGAGAATGTAAGCAGTATAAAGCTTATGTGCCGGCCACTGTTTTGCGGTATTGTCTTCTGGTTTTCAGCATTGCATCTGCGGGCGATGGGCTTCCTGGGCTTCTTCAGTCAATGGCTCATAGACATGAACATAGATGCAGAGAAGGGTAAGTAATCTGCCTTCTAAGTCTAGTACAGGGGCAGATGAAAAACTGCATTATGAATGGATTCTTCCAAACTTACCAGACATTGACCGGATAGCTGTTTCATACATCTGCACTGGCCTGACTGCCCTCTGTTTCATGCATCTGCACTGGCCTGACTGCCCTCTGTTTCATTCATCTGCACTGGCCTGACTGCCCTCTGTTTCATACATCTACACTGGCCTGACTGCCCTCTGTTTCATACATCTACATTGTCCTGACTGCCCTCTGTTTCATGCATCTGCACTGGCCTGACTGCCCTCTGGTTCATGCATCTGCACTGGTCTGACTGCCCTCTGTTTCATGCATCTGCACTGGTCTGACTGCCCTCTGTTTCATACATCTGCACTGGTCTGACTGCCCTCTGTTTCATGCATCTGCACTGGTCTGACTGCCCTCTGTTTCATGCATCTGCACTGTCCTGACTGCCCTCTGTTTCATGCATCTGCACTGGTCTGACTGCCCTCTGTTTCATGCATCTGCACTGGTCTGACTGCCCTCTGTTTCATACATCTGCACTGGTCTGGCTACCCTCTGTTTCATGCATCTGCACAGGTCTGACTGCCCTCTGTTTCATGCATCTGCACTGGTCTGACTGCCCTCTGTTTCATGCATCTGCACTGGTCTGACTGCCCTCTGTTTCATACATCTGCACTGGTCTGACTGGCCTCTGTTTCATGCATCTGCACTGGCCTGACTGCCCTCTGTTTCATACATCTGCACTGGCCTAACTGCCCTACCATTATAATTTCTACATATTTCAAATTTTGATATTTTTGTTGCATATTTATTGTAATTATGATGTTATTTGTCAGAGTTATGCTGACTGACAACTTCACTAGTACCAGGCATGCTACCACCTTCACTGTGATTCTATTTGCAGTGAGTTTTTACACAACAGTATATGGAGTGATACAGTTGGTATCTTCACTAATAGCACCGGTGTCAGGGCTTCTAATAGACATGAGAAGGAAACATTTAGCAGGTAAGGCAACTGTTCGGGTCAAAATAAACAAATTCTTCCCCTTCTATAAATTCTAAAAAAATCTGTATTTGGGGTATTTTGGCCTAACCAGGATAAAAGGGTTAATATCTAAAATTGCTCAATGGTTGGGAAAGGGCACCCCCTGAATCATGATTACCTACCCCTAGGCTACATAAAACAGCAAAGGCTCCCGGACTAATAAAGATACATTATATATTATACAATATACAATGTGTTCTCTAATGATTTTACAATTATATATTGATGTCAAACCAGACCTAAATATATAATACTCCGAATAAATAATACGTCTAATGTTTCCCTATGGTATTGCATCAATTAGTAAAACAAAATTCAATATGGATAATCTATGGATATATACATAAAAAGAATCCATCCATCAGGATTATATGAATTAGACAAAACGCTGGGTTTGGATTTTAATATTGCTTTATTGCACTTTTAAATGCCTATGTGCCAGGCTCTTAGAATTTGTAAATTATTCGAATATCATAACAAAATATCTAATGATCTTATGTAAAAGGCTTGTCATCAGATTATTACATCTAAGGAACTATTTTTGTATAATTAAATCAGCACGTCCTGAAAAAATTGTAACTGTTACATGATGTTTTATTGCTAAATAAAAATCTTAAATACAAAATAATAATTCATTTCTTTTGTTATTCCAGCCAACAAAATAACCGGGGAACGCAGATCCATTGCCACACTCATTCCCGTCACTCTCACCTCATTGGCTGCTGTACTTCTCAGTGTACTCGTCCTCATCCAATCAGAATCTCTCGTTTATGTCACCATGGTAACCATGGAGTTCCTCAGAGCCTTTGTGTATGCCACAGGTCTAGCCATTCTAGAAATAGTGTAAGTTGTAAATTTCCCTCTCATCGTGTTAGATGCCTCAGGGTTTTAGTCTGCATAAGGGAGGGTAGCATTTGTTTTGAAGTGAATCCAATAGTTCATGTGATAATATATGTATCTGACCTTGTCCTGAAGACATACATAGTCTCTATCACGTTTGTTAAGATCCTAGCTTGAAATTTGCTCTTGAATTATTACTTACTTACAGAAGCAATGAATACAATTAGTGTAATCATAATTTATAAGTGCCACCCCTCTTCTACTGCCCTGGCAGATTACTAACTACAGGTGGTCATATCAGGCTAAATCTCCCCAATGTCCTCAATGTCCCCAATAACCTCAGTGACCTCAATGTCCTCAATGTCATCAATGACCCCAATGTTCTCAGTGTCCCCGATAACCTCAGTGACCTCAATGTCCTCAATGTCATCAATGACCCCAATGTTCTCAGTGTCCCCAATAACCTCAGTGTCACCAATGTCCTCAATGTCATCAATGACCCCAATGTTCTCAGTGTCCCCAATAACCTCAGTGACCTCAATGTCATCAATGACCCCAATGTTCTCAGTGTCCCCGATAACCTCAGTGTCACCAATGTCATCAATGTCATCAATGACCCCAATGTTCTCAGTGTCCCCAATAACCTCAGTGACCTCAATGTCCTCAATGTCCTCAATGACCCAAATGTTCTCAGTGTCCCCGATAACCTCAGTGTCACCAATGTCCTCAATGACCCCAATGACCCCAATGTTCTCAGTGTCCCCAATAACCTCAGTGTCACAATGTCCTCAATGTCATCAATGACCCCAATGTTCTCAGTGTCCCCAATAACCTCAGTGTCACCAATGTCCTCAATGTCATCAATGACCCCAATGTTCTCAGTGTCCCCAATAACCTCAGTGTCACCAATGTCATCAATGTCATCAATGACCCCAATGTTCTCAGTGTCCCCGATAACCTCAGTGACCTCAATGTCATCAATGTCATCAATGACCCCAATGTTCTCAGTGTCCCCGATAACCTCAGTGACCTCAATGTCCTCAATGTCATCAATGACCCCAATGTTCTCAGTGTCCCCGATAACCTCAGTGTCACCAATGTCCTCAATGTCATCAATGACCCCAATGTTCTCAGTGTCCCCGATAACCTCAGTGTCACCAATGTCCTCAATGTCATCAATGACCCCAATGTTCTCAGTGTCCCCGATAACCTCAATGTCCCCAATGACCCCAATGTCCTCAATGACCCCAATGTCTGGTGGTAGAATATGACCTTGACCTCTGATCCTGTTACAGGTACCCTGCCAGGCATTATGGGAAGTTGTTTGGTTGCACCTACTTGTTCCTAGGTGTCGCCTCCCTGCTGCAGCTGCCCATCACTAGCTGGATGGACATATCAGGATCTCTCGGGGTAAGCTATACTTCTTTTCTTCTTTTTTTTATTACTATTACGGCCAAACATTTACAGAAAATAACAAAAACGCACATCAACCCTGTTGATACGTTACTGCGTTGCCATCTACATACATTACTCTCACAAAAAAGCACTTAAGATAAACCAAATTATTATACATTTAGATTACTTCTTCATTGAAAATTGTACATTTTATCATATAACACTACAGATTCTATAGTACATTCTCCTCCTTCGTCTTCAAAAAAATTATGATTCTTTGTCGTTACGTACATTACATCATCGCCAGTCCTCTTCTTTTATCAAATTATTATTGAACCCACGAATATCCAATCATAGGAAAAAGACAAGGCTCTCTTCTAACAGGGGTTGCAAAGCAGTGTACATCTAGTTCCCAGTTAGGCAATCAATCAATTGGGTCAAATTTTCAGAAAATCTATAATTCGCCTTCACCAATCCTCTCAAATAACCCAAATTTAAGACAAAAATTAGGTTCAAAATACAGTTCAACATAACTAGACAGATTTATTAAACCAACACAAAACTAAATATATGCGGATATACCCGGTATTCATAATCTTTCAGCCAAATTTAGCAGAATTTCCTAAATGTGTAGGGCTGCCAATTGTACATTTTCTGAAAGTCTTACCCAATTAGTTAATCAACATAATCAGTTATTGCATATCCCACGTCTGAAATCTAAATATTTAAGTTACAAAATGATTTATTTTGCAGGTAAACATATTCTTCCTCGTTCTGTCAGTGGTAACCTTGATCTTCCCTATCGGCATTATCATCATTTACCTGTCGGGGAGGAGGAGACGGGGGCAATGATGAACTATTCCAACCAGCAACCAGAGCTGCAGCTAATACTGTTATATCATCATACTTATATAGTGAAACTTGAGTCAAACTGAGTTTGTTTGTTTGTTTGTTTTACTTTATTTGGCATTAGCCCTGTCAGCGAGTTTTAATCTCCACAGTGGTGGGAGGCTCTTAGACTCTGCTGGACACGGTAGAATATTGAACATAAATAAATAAGGGAACAATCTACTACTAAGTCAACGCCTTAGCAGTAGCCCTTATTCTAATAGTTGTATTTAATCAATATTTAGAATAATACAATATGGCAACAAATGGGTGGGATAATATCCCTGAAAATAAACTTATTTGAACAAAATTTGTTCATAAAAGTCAATCACATCAGTATGACGAATGCTCAGTTATGCCTCCATTTTGTCACTGAGTCACAAGTCGCCAGTCCATATATTGATGTGTAAAAGCTTGCTGGAAATATGTGATATGTCACAGGAAAATGATTCATAAGTAGCAAAAAATGGATTTTGAGATACATGTATTATCATTATTTGAAAAGATGAGATGAAGCCGATTCCTATGTTGGTAAACATTAGTTATGATGTCTAATAGGTACTTCTATATTATTGTGTTCATGAAAAGAAAATTAGCGAAGTTTAAATTTGATCCCTTCAAATTCTTAAGTTCTTTACCCACTAGAGATAATAATATCATTATTTCATCCCAAATAAAATACAAAAGCTTAAATCCTAGTCTGCTTTTCTGTTGCAATTCTAGCAAAACAAAAATATAAAACAAATTGAATCTATATGTGATGTGTTTCAGGAAAATGAGTCATAAGTCGCAAAAAATGGATTTTGAGATATATATTTGACAAGATTAGATGAAGACGATTCTAATGGTAGTAAACTGTAGAGCATCTATAGTGTTTCTATGTTTTAAGTTTGATATCTTTATCTTTTTTTAAAAAAAAGTTATTGATATTTTTGGGTGGATAATTACTAATAAAGGACTTAAATATACTCCATAAGATGACCTTAGAAATGCATAGATATATTTAATACATTGCCTTGAAATTTTGTACATGTATTAATGTCACTAGCAACATTAAGCACCAAAACAATTAGAATATTCCAACAAAGATATCTTATAAATAAGTCACTCAAAAGAAAATATCCATTTTGCGACTTGTGACTCATACAGATCCTTGAAAACGCCATAAAATGACAAACGACCACATCGATACCAAAAAGTGATAGAAAAAAATGAAAAAGGACATGGTATAAAAGGCCATATGAATCATGATAAGCTCTTTCATCTTTTAAGTGGGAATTGAAAAGCATCAGAGTAGGGAGTGTTCGGGATAAAATAGGGAATGTTAGCATGCGACGTATTGAAAGCGACGTAAGCCAGCCAGACTTACAGGCGACATCTTACAGAGCCGCAAGATGTATTGCCACCATTAAGGAAGCAGATTGCTGGGCAGAGAAGTTGAATAAGATGTAAATTATAAGCTATCCATCCTCCAGGGTCTGAGCCATGCAAGGTGTTCCGTCATATGGCAAGAACTGGGGAGATTTCCTCTTCCTATATGGGTCAGATTTTCAGAAAATGTACAATTGGCAGCTGTACACATTAAGTAAATATATCCCGCTGTAAGTGGGTCAGATTTTCAGAAAATGTACAATTCAACTTCGCCAATCCTCTCAAATAACCCAAATTTTAGACGAAAATAAAGTTACAGCTCAACCTAACCAAACAGACTGCCAGAATCAATGCAATACCGAATATTTTCGAATTTACCTGGTATTGACCAAATTTCAGGCTAATTTAGCAGAATTTACTAAATGTGTAGAGCTGCCAATTGTACATTTTCTGAAAATCTGACCCATATAGGTGATGGGGCACTGGTGCACTACTGACGTTTCACTACCTGGGCTCTACACTTTTATTACCTGCAGTGTACATTCTGAGATATGTGATGTGTTTCAGGAAAATGAGTCATAAGTCGCAAAATGGATATTTTTCAATGTGATTTATTTATGAAATATATCTTTGTTGGAACATTCAAAATTTTGGAGTGCTTAATGCTGCTAGTAATATTAATACATGTGCGAAATTCCAAGGCAATGTAATATTCCCGGCGTATATACAATTTGTTTCCTTGGTGAGAATTCTGTTAATTTTTGCGACTTATGACTCATCTTTCTGTGACACATCACTTACATGGATGAGTGAGTAAGATTGGATGCTTTAGGCCCTTATCAACACATTTAATATGGTTATATCAAGGGCGGGAGAGCTGAGAGGGAGGCAGTTTATGATCATACCCAGGAAATAGAGATAGAGAAGAAGGGAGAGAGAGACAGAGAAGAGAGACAGAAAGGCACTTAAAGGTCATACCCAGGAAATAGAGATAGAGAAGAAGGGAGAGAGAGACAGAGAAAAAGAGACAGAAAGGAACTTTATGGTCTTACCAGGAAATAGAGATAGAGAAGAAGGGAGAGAGAGACAGAGAAGAGAGACAGAAAGGCACTTAAAGGTCTTACATGGATGTTATTAATCTTTGGTAAACTATTGTGCCAGACATAATCACATATTCAAATAGGATTATAGTCTGAAGGGCCTAGAGCTACGGATTTACACTTCTGTCAGCACATTACTTGTGGGAAAGAATCAAATATTCACTTTACTCTGTAGCTGCCTGTTTGGGTCAGATTTTCAGAAAATGTACAATTGGGAGCTCTACACATTTAGGAAATTCTCCTAAATAAGGCTAACAAATGATAAATACTAGGTATATCTGGGCATATTTTGTATCGCATTGATTCAAAGTATCAGTTCTGTTATGTTAAACTGCATTTTGAAGCTCATTTCTGTCTTAAATGTGGGTTGTTTAAGCGGATTGGTGAAGGCGAATTGTAGATTTTCTGACAATCTGACCCGTTTACTGCTTGTGTAGCAGATATGCAGTGCTTAGCACTTTTCACTCTTGTGTAATCAGGATCTTACTCACATCAACTGATTAATGTCGACATGGGTCAGATTTTCAGAAAATGTACAATTCACCTTCACCAATTCTCTCAAATAACCCAAATTCCAGACGAAAATAAAGTTCAAAATACAGTTCAACCTAACCAAACAGATTGCTAGAATCAATGCAATGCCCAATATACTCGGATTTACCTAGTATTGACCAAATTGTAGCCTATTTGAGCAGAATTTACTAAATGTGCACAGCTGCCAATTGTACATTTTCTGAAAATATGACCCACATAGAAAACCCACCGGCGCACTTTGAGGAAGTTTTCCTTTTTCTTTTTCCTTTTTTTTGCTTACAAATTCTTTATTCAATGCGAGGGAGATTGTTGGAGTGATATAGATGTGTATAAATCATTTGATAAAATGTGATTTTGCTGACTTATATGGGTGAAATCGCCAGAAAATGTACAATTTGTCTTCAGCAATCCTCTCAAATAAACCACATTTAAGACAATAATGTTGTTCAAAATTCAGTTTAACATAACCAAAGAGATTGTTTGAATCAGGGCAATAGGGCAAATAGACTCAGATGTACCTAGATTTAACCATGTTTCAGCCTAATTTAGCAGAATTTACTAAATATATAGATCTGCCAATTGTACATTTTCTGACAATCTGACCCATATATATTTGTAATATGATGCTTTTTGCATGTGATACACTGTAAATCTCAGAATATGGGCCTCAGTTGGGAAACCTACATATATCCCCAACATCCATGTATGGACGTCCATAAGAGGTGTGAAATATTCACGGCTATCCGCCAATGCAGCTATTACGTAACAGGTCTATTAATACAGGTATACTATAAGGTGAAGTCCAGGTATGCCCAGTGTTTATATGCATCATCTCTACAGTCCTCTATGATCAAGTGGTTAGCATCTAAGACTCCCAAACTGAACATTATGAGGTTGAATCTCAGACCAAGCGGCTTTTTCATATTTGTCCCAACATCACGTCGCACGGCAGGGTGATCGGGCGTGACGGGAGGGGGCGCCGGTGACTTCCTGGTATTGAGCGTCCCTTAGATGTATACTTGGTAGGATATAAAGTTAGCCTGACGCCAGCAGGCAGACGTCCACCAACTTCTGACCAATGTCATAGGCATAGCAGTGTACAAAGGTTAAATAATGGATCCTGATTGATGTGATAGTTAGTTGATATGTGTTTTCTTTGTAAGGAACGTATTGGTTGATTATAATAGGGGATTTGCATGTGCCACTGCGCATGTCTGTCACACTGCATCATGGGATGGATTCTATTGAAATCTAACATACACATATTTGGCAAGATTTTTATCGATAATTGCAAGAATGTTTTCACCAATATCCGCGTTTGTATGGATGAGTTACGAAAACCAAATGCATGATGGGAAAGATGGAGACTTGTGTTATGAAAACATGTATGATACTTGGATATTGACATTAGAGCATTGATGAATAGTCCATGCTGAACATGGCATGTTTTCTATAGATTTTAGACTCTTTCTCTCTATCCCTTTCTCTCCCCCCACTCTCCCCTCCCTCTCTCTCCCTCACTCTCCATCCCTCCCTCACTCTCCCTCCCCCTCCCATGTATTATCAACGTAATGATCCCAGGAGGTATTTTCACTATTCAAACATGGTAGTTGTGTTATAAATGGGTCAGATTTTCAGAAAATTTACAATTCAACTTGGCCAATCTTCTGAAATAACCTAAACTTCAGACAAAAATCAAATTCAAATCTCAGTTCAACCTAACCAAACAGATTGCTAGAATCAATGCAATGCCGAATATACATTTTCTAAAAATCTGACCCAAATATGGAATACCAACTGGTGGTTGTTCTGAAATTGAGTATGAGACACACTTGCTCTATAAAATACGCATCATTGCTCATGGCTTTAAGTATGAGTAGAGGTGAATTAATCCCTTATGGGTCAGATTTTCAGAAAATGTACAATTCAACATCACCAATCCTCTCAAATAACTGACATTTAAGACAAAAATGAACTTCAAAATGCAGTTTAACATGACAGAACTGATAGTTTAAATAAATGTGATACCAAATATACTCAGATATACTCAGTATTCATCATTTTTCAGCCAATTTTAGCAGACTTTCCTAAATGTGTACAGCTGCCAATTGTACATTTTCTGAAAATCTGACCCTTATACATTTTCATTATTACCAGAATAAATGCGATGAGACACCAGCAATCTACCCAAGTCAGTAATGATACGATAATGTTAACGATTAAAACAAAGATTGACTGCAGCTTGCAAATGTATTCCTTGACCTATGGTCTGAATTCATCAATATTCTGCTGCTGGTTATCATATGTTGAATAATAAATACAAGAATTTTTAATCAAATCAGCCAAGAGACAAAGAGCATAAATGAGCGATAATAAAGCTAGATCTTCACCAAACTTTTCGTCCTTGCGGCAGAGATGGTTCCCAAATCTGGCATCACCGGCAGTGCCACAACAAAAAATGTCTTGGTGAAGTTACACCCATAGTGAAGCCAATGCAGAAAAGGATTTTGGCGCTTCTCCGAAATATAAATTACATGAATCCTTGCAGCAAAATCCTTAAAATTGTTGGTCAATTGTCTTTTTTAAAAAAATGAAGATGTTTAGTGGTTGTAAGGTGAGAGTGGAGCTATAAGTGGCACTTGTCGTGCATTTTTATGTGGGTCAGGTTTCCAGAAAATGTACAATTGGCAGCTGCACACATTTAGGAAATTATGCTAAATTATGCTGCAATTTGGTCAATACTAGGTACATTCGAGTATATTCGGCATTGCATTGATTCTAGCAATCTGTTTGATTATGTTGAACTGTATTTTGAACTTTAATTTCGTCTGAAATTTGTGTTATTTGAGAAGATTGGTGAAGGTGAATTGTACATTTCCTAAAAATCTGACCCATGTATGACTGTATCTGATACAGTGACAGACGGTGTGGTGTAGGACAGTACAGTGATACCTGTAATACACTAATCAGGACAGTACAGTGATACCTGTACAGTGATACCTGTATTACACTAATCAGGACAGTACAGTGATACCTGTACAGTGATACCTGTAATACGTAATACACTAATCAGGACAGTACAGTGATACCTGTACAGTGATACCTGTAATACACTAATCAGGGCCCTATGTATTTGATACAGTGACAGACGGTGTGGTGTAGGACCGTGCAGGGATACCTGTAATACACTAATCAGGACAGTACAGTGATACCTGTACAGGGATACCTGTATTACACTAATCAGGACAGTACAGTGATACCTGTACAGTGATACCTATAATACACTAATCAGGGCCCTATGTATCTGATACAGTGACAGACGGTGTGGTGTAGGACAGTACAGTGATACCTGTAATACACTAATCAGGACAGTACAGCGATACCTGTACAGTGATACCTGTATTACACTAATCAGGACAGTACAGTGATACCTGTACAGTGATACCTGTAATACACTAATCAGGACAGTACAGTGATACCTGTACAGTGATACCTGTAATACACTAATCAGGACAGTACAGTGATACCTGTACAGTGATACCTGTAATACACTAATCAGGACAGTACAGTGATACCTGTACAGTGATACCTGTAATACACTAATCAGGACAGTACAGTGATACCTGTACAGTGATACCTGTATTACACTAATCAGGACAGTACAGTGATACCTGTACAGTGATACCTGTAATACACTAATCAGGACAGTACAGTGATACCTGTACAGGGATACCTGTAATACACTAATCAGGACAGTACAGTGATACCTGTACAGTGATACCTGTAATACACTAATCAGGGCCCTATGTATTTGATACAGTGACAGACGGTGTGGTGTAGGACCGTGCAGTGATACCTGTAATACACTAATCACGTCCCCATGTATTTAGGCACAATACTGCACCTGTCAGCAGGTTGTAGGGAGGAAGGGCTAGAGTTACTGTGGGTTGCCATGGTAAATATGAACAGTGATTTCTCCTCCTGTGTTACACCCGTACATCTGCATGGATTAGATCGCCGTAGATGGAGCTATAGCTGGAAATGTGGGATAGGGGCAGTGCCCGTATGTGATATATAGGATTTTTATTCTGAACAGACAAACATTACAATCAGAAAAGAATATACCATCTGCAAGTCAAATGACAAGCAGGTCTTCCAGGCAAATCTTGCTTATTGAACATCGATATGTGCAATGATCACTCTTAATGTTTAAGACTGACAAAGGTCGGTGTATGATTATAGTATCTATCGTTTTGTACTAATGTACATTATTATAGTTTATAGTCATAAGTGATGTCCATTCAGTGATAAGTTCCCGTAATAACATCGGGTTACAAACATAACAACAATACAATTTTTGTTTCTCCTATACCATAGGCTCCTATACTAGATGCCCAGTACACTATAACTATATAGGCTCTTGTACTAGAGTCCAAGACACAAGACATTGTGATGTGTTTTAGGAAAAGTACTAGGCCAAGGGCATCTGCATTGCAGGCCTCTCGAGATATTTCCACAGCGGTAATAATGTACTAATAGTTACTGGATGCGTTAGTGATGTGTTGGTGCATTGTGGCTGCTAAATCTCCCTATTACTGGGTGCGTTAGTGTTGTGTTGGTGCGTTGTGGCTGCTAAATCTCCCTATTACTGGATGCGTTAGTGTTGTGTTGGTGCGTTGTGGTTGCTAAATCTCCCTATTACTGGGTGCGTTAGTGTTGTGTTGGTGCGTTGTGGCTGCTAAATCTCCCTATTACTGGGTGCGTTAGTGTTGTGTTGGTGCGTTGTGGCTGCTAAATCTCCCTATTATCTGTTTCACGCTAACATTTAAGGCACTGGCAAATCCCAAATACTTTTCAAGTTTTGCACTTTAATGATCGGAGAGTGTGGGAGACACATGTATGTATATATGTGATCCGTTTTAGGAAAATGAATCATAAGTCGCAAAATATGGATTTTGAGATATCAACATATTTGAAAAGAGGAGATCAAGCTGATTCCAATGATAGTAAACACTAGGACACCTAATAAGTATTTCTATATTTTAAGTTTGGGGAAAACAAGTTTGCAATGTTTCTGGATGTGTAATTACTAGTAAAGTAACTAAATATACTCCGTACGAAGGCCTTCAAAACGCAAGAATATATTTGTTACATGGATTCATATGACTTTAAGTGCTAAACCCTCTAATAATCAGAACAGTCCTACTAAGAGAACCTGTAAATAAATCACTTTGAAAAATATCAATTTAGCGACTTGTGACTCATTTTCCTGAAACACATCACATATGTGAGAAATCTGAACCTGGGCTAACAGCTCAGCCCACATTCCCCATCCACTCCTCTCCTTCACGCTATCACCGGTTCCTAATCCCTAATACATATTGATCCTTGCTAGAATACATGAATTCCTGTAGCCATAGCCAACACATCACCTCCAACTTTACTGCACTAATAATTGGGATGTGTTTTAGGAAAATGAGTCTTAAGTCGCAAAAAATAGATTTTGAGATATCATTATATTTGAGATCAAGCCGATTCCAATGATAGTAAACAGTCTAATAATCTAATAAATATTTCTACATTTTAAGTTTTTGAAAAAAAAGTTTCCATTATTTCTGGGGGTCAATAAACAGTAAAGTAACCAAATATACTCCATATGAGGACCTTTAAAACGCAAGGATATGTTGCATAGATTGTCCTGAAATTTGATACATCGATTGATATAGCTATAAGTGATAAATCCCCAAAAGATAAAACCTTCCAATAATGTGATCTTGTAAAAATAACACTTTGAAAAATATCAAATTTGCCACTTATGACTCATTTTCCTGAAACACATCACATATGTGGAGCAACGCTCGTTTAAAACTAATGAGTAAAAGTTGAAAAGTACAAAAGGTCTAACGCAACACTCACAAAACCTGACAAGACAAAACTAATGAGTTTCTAAAGCACAAATTGCTCTGCCCTTCCCAGCAGTAAAGCCAGAATATATTGTCACACCACCGACATTTACATCGTTTCAAAAACAGTTTGTCGATTCATTTCTACAGTTGAGGCCTATTTATGGGTCAGATTTTCAAAAAATGTACAATTGGCAGCTCTACACATTTAGGGAAGTCTGCCTAATTAGGCTGACAAATGATGAAGATGGGGTTTATCTAAGTATATTTGGTATCACATCAATTTATAGTATAATTTCTGTTATGATAAACTGCATTATGAAGCTCATTTTTGGCTTAAATGTGGGTTATTTGAGAGGATTGGTGAAGGCGAATTGTACATTTTCTGAAAATCTGACCCATATGTGATGTGTTAAAGCAAAATGAGTCACAAGTCGAAAAAAATGGATTTTGAGATATGATCGAATTTGAGAAGGTGGGATCATGCTGATTCCAATGGTGGTAACCATTAGGGACATCTAAGATGTGTTTATATATTTTATTTTTGAAGAAAAGGGTTGCAATATTTCCTTGGTGGACGATTACTAGTAAAGTAATTAAATGTACGCTATAGGATAACCTTTGAAAAGTGAGTGAGTGAGTGGGATTGGTTGCTTTACGCCCTTATCAACACATTGAAGGTTATATCAAGGGCGGGAGAGCTGAGAGGGAGTGAGTTTAGGATGATACCCAGGATATAGAGATAGAGAAGAAGGTAGAGAGACAGAGAAAAAGAGACAGAAAGGCACTGTATGGTCTTACCCAGGACCAGCCAGAATATAGTCAATACACTGTCTTAAAATTCGGAACATATTCATATGCCTTAAAGTGCAAAAATCAGAAGTATTGTGATTAAAACGTCATTGAAGAATATAAATTTACGACTTGAGGCTCATTTTCCTATTAAACATCACATGTATAATGAGATGTTTTATTCCCCGCTGTGCAGGGTGCAGCATTCTGAGGCCACACTCACTGCATTGCCATGAAATATTAAGCAGCCACGACAGCCTACTCCTGTGTCTAACGACCGCCATCTGGGTAAGATTTTCAGAAAATGTACAATTTGCAGCTCTACACATTTTGGAAATTCTCCTAAATCAGGCTGAAAAATGATGAATACCAGGTATATCTGAGTATATTTGGTATCGTATTGATTTAAAGTATCAGTTCTACTATATTAAACTGCATTTTGAAGCTCATTTTTGTCTTAAATGTAAGTTATTGGTGAAGGCAAACTGTACATTTTCTGAAAATCTGACCCATGTGTAGGGAGGCCCGAGCTAACGTGATTAAGTCTCCACAATGTGTGACGGACAGTTCCTTAGTGTCTAATTCTACATCTCCTCACAGTTAAATAAGTCAAATGTGCTGGGGAAGATTGGTGGAGGGGGGAGAGGGAGGAGAAGGGAGTAGATGGGAGAGAAGGAGAAAAGTGGGGGATAGAGGGGGAGAAAATTGTAGAGGGGAGAGAGGGAGGATAGATTGGTAGAGAGAACAGAGGGGAGAGAGTGGTAGAGGGGAGAGAAGGAGGAGAGAGGGAGAGAGTGGTAGAGGGGAGAGAAGGAGGAGAGAGGGAGAGCGTAGGAGAGTTGTAGGGACAGCAGAGAGATAAACAGTAGAACGATAGATGAGAGGGAGAGGGATAGAAAGAGAAAGGGAGGTTGAGTGTGAGAGAGAAAGTGAGGGGGAGTGAGGGAGAGAGAGGGATAGAGAGAAAGAGAGAGATGAGGTAGAGAGAGAGGAGGACAGATAGAGGGATAGAGAGCGTGGAAGAAAGAGGCAAAGATAGGGAGAGAGAGGGAGAGGGAGGGAAAGAGAGAAAGAGAGAGGAGATGAGGTAGGGAGAGGAGAGGACAGACATAGGGATAGAGAGAGTGAGAGAGAGGGGAAGAAAGGCAGAGAAAGGGGGAGAGAGGGAGAGGGAGGGAGGGAGAGAAAGAGAGAGGAGAGAGTGGAAGAGGGAGGGGAGACCGAGAGAGACAGAGAGAGAGAGGTGCCCAGAGGAGAGAGAGGAAGAGGGAGGGGAGACAGGGAGAGACAGAGAGAGAGGAGAGAGAGAGGGAGGGGAGACAGAGAGAGACAGAGAGAGACAGAGAGAGAGGAAGAAGGAGAGGAGATAGAGAGAGACAGAGAGAGGTGTACACACACACACACACATGCACCTACCAGTATCTTCTCCCCATCACACACACACTCGTGACTGCACTAATCTCTTTCAAAGATATCAAAGTGACTTAGTACAGCTACAACCAGAGTTAGCACAGATTGGCACAATCTGCCTGGCAGTCACGCCCCACTTATGTGCAGTAGGATGAAAGTGATGGCACTAGAGCACACAGCACATGCACGTAGCATGCCACTTGCTTGTGGGCAAGATTTTCAGAAAATGTACAATTGGCAGCTCTACGCATCTAGGAAATTCTGCTAAATTTGGCTGAAAAAGGATGAATATATCAGGTATATTTGGGTTCGCATCGATTTAAAGTATCTGTTCTGTTATGTTAAACTGCATAGGCCGCGTAAGTAAGTCTCGCGGCGCGGCGCGAATTCGCGTGAACAGCGCGCAGTGTTGACACCTGATTATCGCTCACCCGGAAGGTAAACAAACCGGGAGTCGTCTGCTAGACACAGAGGATTTCACTTTAAGGTAAGCATAGATAGAACATGAATATTGACCAATGGAGCTCTTCTCATTTGTTAACCTGATATTTTTGTTTATAAAAATGTTTACCTCATAAAAATCGGTTCGTTAAAAGTATAGATAGAAGCAAAAACGTCTGGACATAAAATCTGGTACTGGGCCTATGAGTTCATGGCGCCGAGTACTGTTAGAAATAGAAACGTCACCGATGGGGCAATAATATATGAAACAATTATTCTAGACAAAACAAAAGTCCCACCTTTCAACGAATGCCTTTAATCTTCATAAAATTGTTTTTGCTACAAATATTCAATGGTAAGAAGCTGGGTAATAAGCATAATAAGCAGACGTAAATTTCCGATAGTAGGCTTATATGAGAAATCCCATTGAAACTGGCCTATTGCTATGGCTATGCCTACTATTCGTCCAGACCAAGGGAGCTGCTGTTAAAATACATGGAACAGCAATTTGCTTTTGATGAAACGATTATAACTAACACTATTGAGCTATGCATTTTGTCAAAGCTGCTATCTTTCCTTTTTGTACCAAAAAAAAACGTAGCGTCACCGGGATTCGAACCCCGGCCGCTGGGCTCAAAGTCTGACGCACTAACCACTATACTATGCGTGCTCGCACTGCCTGAGCATGCACATTTCCAACCTGATAGGGGGATTTGCATAGCCACCACATTTGCACAAATCTGACAAGAATAACTGTCAGTGATTGGACTCCTACTGCGCTAACAGCTTTCCTGCCCCTGGAGTTGTCATCCATGAGCTGGATTATGATAGCGATAGGGAGGGAGGGGCAGAGAGCAGAAGCCTAAGCTCACAGCCTCTCAGATCAGACATGGTAAACAAGTAGTTTCAATTTTACAATTAATTTTGTTTTTTATTTCTTCATTGCACTCTAGTCAAGGCCCTCCGTCCAAACTGCAAAATGTCATTAGAATCTCATTAGGGCATTCATGTGTAAATGTTGTATGGATCATTGGGCCCAAGGATCATTGGGCCCGGACCATTGGGCCTGGACCATTGGGCCCCAATAAATTTGGGGCCAAATGCCAAAATGTCATTAGAATCCCATTAGGGCATTCATGTGTAAATGTTGTATGGATCATTGGGCCCAAGGGTCATTGGGCCCGGACCATTGGGCCTGGACGATTGGGCCCCAATGATCTTGGGGTCAAATGATCTTGGGGCCCAAACATCTGCTCTCTGGATGTTGGAACCACTAGACAGTAAAGCCATGGTCTAGATGCTAGGGCCCCGGGCTTGGACTTTAGGGGCCGGGCTTGCTCAGACCGGGTAAACAAGTTGAGGTTTCGATTATACAATTAATTTTGTATTTTATTTCTTCATTGCATTCTAGTCAAGGCCCTCCCTCCAAACTGCAAAATGTCATTAGAATCCCATTAGGGCATTCATGTGTAAATGTTGTATGGATCATTGGGCCCAAGGATCATTGGGCCCAGACCATTGGGCCTGGACGTTTGGGCCCCAATAAATTTGGGGCCAAATGCCAAAATGTCATTAGAACCCCATTAGGGCATTCATGTGTAAATGTTGTACAGATCATTGGGCCCCAGGATCATTGGGCCCGGACCATTGATCTTGGGGCCAAATGATCTTGGTGCCCAAACATCCACTCTCTGGACATTAGAGCCACTGGACAGTAGGGCCCTGGCCTGGATGCTAGAGCCCCGGGCCTGGACTTTAGTGCCTTAGGGCTCACTTTAGCCCCTTAGGGCTCATGCTCGGACAGTAGGGCCCTGCCACATTGGATGGTATGGTTTTGGGTGGGTGATTGGTTGCCTAAATAAAAGTGGAAAACCTGGGTGGGTGGTGAGTAAACATGGGTGAGTGGGGCCCTACCATTCAAGCCGGGGCCCTGGGGTCCAAGCTCAGGGAAAGTCGACTTAACTTAATTTTTTCCATTTCTTTCAAATGACTTTCAACAACTTTTTCGACTTTAATTCTTTTGACTATTTTGACAATTTCGACTTCCTTTGACTTTTTGCCTGACATGCAACTTCGTTCACCTGAATTTTCAACCGACTTTCAACATTTTGATTTCTTTTGACTTTTGACTGACTTTTAACTTTTCTGGTTTTTTTCAACTGATCTTTGAGTTTTTTTAAAAGACTTTTTTCAAGTTTTAAGATTCTTTCAACTGACTTTCGTCTTCTTCTCTGTCTTTCAATTTCTTTTGACTGTATTTTGACATTTTCAACTGACTTTGACTTTTTGGACTGAAGTGCAATCTTTTCAATTTCTTTCGACTGAATTTTCACATTTTTTACTGACTTTCGACATTTTCATATTATTTACTTTTAACTTAGAATTTCTTTCAACTGATTTTCTAAAAAATGACTTTCAAAAACTTTTTCGACTGACTTTTGCCTCTTTTGACTGACTTTCAACTTTTTCAAACATTAATTCAGCATATATTAGCAAGTACATCAGTGGTGTAACTCCTATATTGAATACTTGATTACATTATCGCAATTGTTTTATTTTCAGAGTAAATAGTCATGGCCCTGTCCCTATTATACTGGGCCAACTACACCAATGGAAAGCCAAAGCTACAAAAAAAAAGTGAGCAATGTGTAGAGGGTGAGCGGGTTCTTCGGTTTACCCAGGATGGGGAAACCAAACATATTGATGGCCATGTTCAGGCCTCGATGCGTGACCGATCTTATAGGGTTCAGGTATGAAATTAATTTATCACTATACCTTATAATTAAATGGAAATAATATTCTAAAAATGTATTTCAGCTACACCACAAACAATGTAAAATTGTAAATTGTCCATCCTCTAGTTTTGATACATTATGTCATTGAAATAAATTCATAGGTTGACTTTGATGATGCTGGGGCCATCGCTCACACCTCATGTGAGTGTGTTCTGCAGGAGTATCACTGCCATCATGTGGCTGCTATATTGTTATATGGGTAAGAAACACTATAAACAAAACTCTAACAATCCATTCTTCATGAAATACTTACATATTTATTTATTTCTACACATCTGGCAGCCTGAATACATTGGTGTTACTGAGAGACTGAGAAAAAAATTATTGTATGTAGCATACAATTAGATCATACCCATTTTCAGGTACAAGAACGTCAGCAAGACTGACCTGCCCATGACCTGGTTACGGCGGCCCAAATCGAAAATGACCCATGTCCAGACAGGAGTGGACATGTTCCCTCTAAAGAAACCAGACTATAGGTAAACAGAATTTCCGTCTATTTGTGTTATGAAGTTATATAACCACAAGCTGAGTACCCATACCATCAAGCCATGTGTACATGACATGTCAACATGAGTGCATAACATCTAAACACTTTTTAATACATCATGTTCCATGTGACATATTAGGGCATTATCTCGACCAGTCAACGAGAATGATAAACAGTTCATGTTCAAAAGCCTATCAGACCTTGGAAGATATACTGGTAAAGTTGTTGATATATGCATTTTAGTTTCAGTTCCTTTTAGTTGATATTGTTTAGGGAAAAATGTTAAGTTCTTGTTGGCAGAATACATTTAAATTTTAATGGAACTTTACATGAAATAATGAAAATACGCAATATGCTGAGCAAAAAATCTCATGCATTGAAAGATATGGATAAAAAAGAAGGATGTTATTAAGCATGATTAAAGGTAAATGCAAGTATGTAGTGTGAAATGGAAATAACAGTCACCAAAAGCCAATAAAAATATATTTTAGAAAGTTGTTATAATACACTAATATATCCTATTGAATTAAGTCATTCTTGTAGATATCAATATCCTAGGTTATGTCTGTCTCATACGAGGCAATGCCAAATTTCACAGTAAAGAACATCAATTTGATTCACAATTTTACAGCTCTTTTATGGATTCTCTCTCCGGAGCCAGCCACGGATGTTTTACCAATCAAAGCCGTGGAGGATCATCTTAAGGAAGAAGGGTATGTTACAAGTCTGATAAAAATGCGAGTGCCAAAACTAAAGAAAATCTTATCCAATAACATGTTTAGCTGTGTAGAAGCAAAGATGGCAGGATATGTTGAATAAACTGGGGATGCTCATTGCAAGCAGATATCCAAATCCAAGCATTTATAAAATATTTGATGAACATGATCTTTTTAATGATCCAACAGTTTAGAAGTAGCATCACAGTTTAGAACAGATGTTTAGATGTATTGTACATAACATTTCATTCTACATTGATATATAGATTCCTCAAAGCAGATCGAAAGCGTGACTGGTTAGCGCCCAAGATGAGGGTTGGTTCAAATGAGAAAGAACAGGTGGCTCAGCTAACCATAGGGCAACGAAAGAATACTCTTTGGGCAGTAATGCGTAAAATGCGGTTTACTGCATCAAACTTTGGAAAAATACTTGTGGCTATTCGTCGAAAAAGGTTAAATGTTCATGATCAAGGTTTTTTTGAAAAACAAAACAAAATGTTTACATTACATTACATTGCAGAATGGATTACACTTAATCCTCTCATTCTTTCTCATTGAAAGTCAACATTATTAACACCTCCTAAGCACAACTTGAATTACATAGCACTTAACAATTCAAAAGCTGCAGTCACAACTCTAGCTGATGAATATTTTAGACCAAACAAAATACCTACTTTCTATAAAAGTAGTTAACAGTAAAGCACCCCCTTGCAAACAACATGCAAATGTAATAAATCTGAATATACCATAATTATTTCATTAATATTTTTATTCCAGGATCACACCATCTTTAGAAAAATCCTTGACATCAGCTTATAACTTAGACGGAGTTAGTGCTGTCCAGTGGGGAGTAGTACATGAGGACAATGCGGTGGCCCTATATGAGTCACTTGGTGCAAAGACAAAACCAACTGGTAAATACATGTGTTTCTAGTAATGTTTTTGGTTTTCAATTATGGCGATCTGTTTCATGTGTACAAGTTTTTACGATTAATAGAGCGGGAAGGCCGTGATGTACCACACATGTTGGTCACATGATTTCACATGTTTACTGCCGCCAAATTCAAATGCCACGCATTAGAACTATTGCCAATGCCATGTACAGTTGTACCAGTTTTCCATTCTAGTGTCTATTATTAAAAAATCTTTTATTTTATCTTTGAGTGCGGCCAATACGCATGGCCCATTGAGTTTACCCTGAAAGTGCAACTCAGTCCTGCAGCTGATACGACGGCCATATCAGGCCTCAGGCTGATATGGAATGAATATGGTTCTCCAACAATAACGGTATTAGCACATATAAATTAGTTGCAAAATTAAAAAAATTATTGAATACATTTATTGAGAGTAATTTACTGAAAAGCAGTAAGCAAAATAAATGCACATGACAGTGCAGAATTAAATAATTTTGCGTTCTAAAATATAGTCCTGACCCACCTGGGTCAGAAAAAATAGCGTGTAGAAATACGCAAATGCGTCATGACAGGAGTCATGATGGACGTCATGATGAAAGCAAAGACGTCAACGTCAACCAAGATGAACATAAATTTAATTTCATCCATAAATCTGTCATACTCGAGTACATTTTAATAAGTAACGGAGAAATGAATACAAAAAAATCCGTGGGAATTCTGTAACGTCACTTGGCTATGGTATTCAACTGCGTACACTACACGCACTTGGTTGAATACCTCCGCTGAGCGTCGATACGGCTTCCCGCTCCACCCTTTGGGCATTTTTGTCTTAGACCTTACACAAATAACATGATAACAAAGTGACATCGTTCTGGAAGTGAATCCAGGTTGATATATGTGATTTAGGATATTCAACGTTACAGTTCTTTAGATACAGTTTATACTGCTAAGTAGGTACAGGTATAAATAATATTGGGTCCTGTGACAATTATCCAATAAAATTCACATGAAAAGATGGTCACCACATATGCTAATCCATAGTCACAGAATGATAATAATAAAGATATTTTCATTTTACAGGACTATGGTTACATGATTCAGGTGTTCTGGCCGCATCCCCAGACGCTTTGATTGTTAAAACACCAACAATGGGCGCAGTGAGCATACAGACAGCAAAAGCACAGTTCACTGAACCTGGTGTTCTTGAGGTAAAATGTCCGTATGCTGCACGTGATATGACAGTGCGGGAGGCCATCAAAGATGGAAAAATCAAGTACATAGGTTTGTAAAATCATAATTCTATCAAATATGATGTGATAATAATGAACATGATGGGAAATTCTATTTTAAATCTTAATTCTACTCCATTAATGATTACAATTCATGTTCAATCCCTAAATTCACTTAAGGTCAATCAGAAATATAGTATGCTTGGGTTATATTTTCTAGTTGAAGACAGTCAATCAGGGAATTTGACCTTAAACCCAAACCACGATTATTACCACCAAATACAGGGGCAGCTGTACCTCACCGAATCTAAAGCATGTGATTTTTTTATTTGGACACCAAAAGCGTTCGAAATAATTAGAATTTGTATAGATGAAGATTGGGAGGCCAACATCAACAAGTTGATCGATTTTTACTTCGAAAAGTTTGTTCCTTTGCTTTAATGCCACTTTATCTCATCTCATTAGATTGGTATGGGTCGGATTATAATTCTAACATCCTCATATATATATAATAGTTGCAGTGATAATGAACTGCTTAATTGACTGTGATAACCTCTGTCATCTTAGATATTTCACTTTTACCACAGAATTTTCATTACTCACCGATTCAGCTGTAATATCAGTCTGAATATTTAAAAAAAAACATTTCTGGATAGATAAGAGAAAATACTTGTGAAAAACATCTGTTTTGGGGAAAATATATGGCTTTTGATTCATTCTCCAGCTCACCTATGTATATAATGTATTTATATGTTTGGATATTGGTGGAGCCTAGTACGTCTGCCTATGCCCCAGCAGATGAGCCTCTACTCACACAAAGTCCCTTCCCCCACCTTATAGATGTAGAGGTCTCGCCATGAACAGCTCCACTAACCATCCTGAAGGTTTGTAAGTATTTTGGCTTTACAATAGACCCTCCCCTATGCTTTAACGAGCATTTCTCCAGGGTGAGAGGTATTGTACAAGCTAAGGTAAATCAACTGGCCAGAATAAGATATTATATTAATGAAAACATTGCGACAATAATTGTAAAATCACATGTTTTATGGAACAAACTCCCCCCCCCCCCACCCCACCCCCATGTAAGATTAAGTACATAGCCCAATATAAAGGAATATCTAAAAAAACATTGTGATGCTTTGTACACCTCCTACACAACGATGTATATGATTGTTTCTGCTTGCTCTCTATGTATCTAAAACTAAATGTTGTCTCATACATGAGTTGGCACAACCAACTGGTCAAATTTGTCCTGTGGACCTCACAGTTTTACCCCGCAGATAGCACTTATGTATTTGTTTTAATGTCGGCAGAGAAAACACACAAAAAGTGTATCCTTATGTAACTTTATTGATATCTCTTCATGTCCACCTAACCCTAGGGCTTTATTATTCCTACGTAGTTATTACATTCTCTATTTTTCGGTGGTCTATGTATAATTTAGATAAGTGTTATTGCATATTCTAATTCGATAACTTTGAACATAAACTTTGAACATAACTTTGATTACATAATCTAGTAATACATTCTTGCAAACTATCTTTCCAATGGGCTAGTAGAATGCTCTAGGGCTTGTACTCGTTGGTCCATTTTTGCAGAGAGGCAATTGCCTAACTTCACTGCAATATATGATAAATAACATAGAGGGGTCTCTGTGGTTAGATATAGCTCATGTATACCGCCGGTGCCCCATACAGTGTATATAGGTGGTACTGGTACTGCTTGTATTATTGTCCATTCACAAGTCGTATGTAAAGTTCAAACCTGTACACTATCCGTTTAGTTGTGTTATAATCGATAAATTATTGCATATTTTGTGTCTACCGTATTCCATGTTTATGGTGAGGGTGAGATGATATGATGAATACACTAGCAATGATACACATATATTGCTGTCTTTGCATGCCGCAGGATCAGAGCATGTCTGTCGTCCATGTCAGCAACAACACCTGCTGCTAATTAAATATAATGTTTTGCTTTTATTTGCTTTTCTTTCTACCTGGTACTTGTGTTATGGGTTATGTAAATACTGAAATGTTCACATAATAGTCAATAACAATGAATTTATGTGATTGTACAGATTATTTAACTTGGTCTTAAGTCTTAATACTATGTCTTAAAGTGATGACCAATAAACTAGAGTCAGATGAGAGCTATCAACAACTTTAACAGTTGTTCACTGAAGTTTGTTTTAGAATACAGTTTGTCATATTGATCTAAATTAAATGTCAACATTCTAGATTCATAATAAGATTGATGACCAAATGATATACTTGCAGATTAACTAGTTACCATGATATAGAAATATTATCTTATAATATATGCGGATTTTTCAAAACGTGTCCATTTATTCATACCCCATAGTGACAAGCCTATATATAGGCAATAATATCGTGTCACAATATTGTATAAATTATTATTGCAGATTTACATAATACTACACATATTACTTTAATTATTTATAGAGGTGGGTAACCATATGCGATGTTGCCTCACCAATGCATTCTTAGGAAATTAAGTGTTAATTGTTCCAACTGTTTATTGAGATGTGTATCTTACCTGGTTCTACATTAGAAACTTAGGTTCATTGTGACTTTATTGTTTAACAACTGGTGGCCCAGTTACATATGATTGAGAAATCCTAGTTTAAAATGAAGTTTCCTTAATTATTCATTTTAAAAAACCCTGGTCATTAAATATTTCTAACAGGTTCTCCAAAAATATTTTTCTAGGGTTGCATGCTATGGAGTCTATAATTGTGGCCACAATGTACATTAAGACAGGTATGCATTCATCTTAATTATGATAATATTCAGCTTTAATAGTTCTGTTAGTTCATACTTAGTAAGAAATATTTGAAAATCAAGTATAATAGAGTTTGTGACTCATGTACAAAAAAACCCAATCATATGATACAATATGCAACTCAATTGAATTATTTTTCTTTCAGATGGACACTACCTGATTCAACAACTTCATCGATTTTGCATGGAAGGGGACAAATACTTGAAACATTTTATATATCAATGAATGGACCACTGTGACTACCAGAATAAAACAAAGTCAAGCGTGAATGATGTTTTCTGATTTTTTAGGAGTTAAGTTTGCATACCAAGTGTGCCATTCCATATCCCTGACAATGACTTCTATGTGACTTTTTTACCATGGCAACAAAGATATTAAAATAATTAGAAACATCTAGGCTTTAATCATGGCAAAAATATTTTATACTGAGACAAAAATAACCGAGGGACAGGGAGGGAAGCCATATCGTCGTGCGGAGGAGGTATCCAACCAAGTGCACATAGTGCAAATGGTTGGATATCGTCGCCAAGATATGATATGGGTTTCTTGTGTAGTCGCCCGTTGACGTCTTTTCCGACTTGTGTGGGTCAGGACTATATCTTAGAACGCAAAATTATTTAAATCTGCACTGTCATGTACATTTATTTTGCTTACTGTTTTACAGTAAATTACTCTAGTAAATGTGACTCCCTCCACGTAATCAACTCTGCAGGCATTAATATTTGGGTTACCATGGCAACAAAGGTCTCAACATGTTCACAAACATTTGGGCTATAGTTCTGTCATAAAAGATATGTTATTTCATGAGCATGAAGTACTGCAAAGTCCTCATTTTCCCAGCTAAACATGAAATATTGAATTATCTGAGACAGTTACCATGGCAACCAAAGAAAAAAAGAATAAAACATTCCAATGAAAACTAGAAATAATACATGGATGGATATGCACACAAATTATTGACACATCATTGATCAAATGTTGCAAATAAGCCAGTAATATGAGTGTCAGTTGAACATAAGGCTATCTGGTTGACGGCCAGTCCCCTTTCACACTAACGTCAATAGCCAATGTGACTCCCTCCACGTAACTCTGCAGGCATTAATATTTGGGTTACCATGGCAACAAAGGTCTCAAAATGATGATAACATCCGCCAAAATCTTTCCCTTGATGTAAACTCTTGATAACTCCAATTCTGTTACTTATTTATCACTAAATCACAAAATATGTAAAAAATTGATATTTTGCCCATTTATTTGGTTACCATGGCAACCATTTTTAAAAATAAATACCGGAAAACACATCTTGACATTATAAGCTTTCAGATGGTATTTGTTACCTTACTACACAAAAGAGAACATACCATAAGACGTGTATGATATTACCATCACATTTAGCTGATTTTAACCCCAGGAATACAGATGTCAAAGGGTTAATATCTATAATCCTGGTATACATATCTTCAAAACAGATCTGAATATTTCTGTATAATATGTGAATGCAAAAGAACTTGTATATCAGTAATTATTACTTCCACAAATCCTATGACACATATGGTAATCATTTTACAGGTACCGTAACAATAAAAATGGTTAATGAAAAAAATGATTTTTCAAGAGACCTGTAAGTTCAAAATATCTCCGTTTTTAATTATCGCATCACTCTTCTAGTTCTGATAAAATGTATGATTCATATTCGAGTATTTACAAAACTCCAATCACTCAGGACATCCAGTTCTAACCAAATCGTTGGCCAGTGAACCCTGTAATGTTAAATAGTTGCTAAATAAATAGCATGAAAAAATCCCCATAATTTGATTTCTAATGTTTGCAAAAATCACATTTTTACCAATGCTTTGAGAATATTAACTCTTTCCAGACTGGCAATGCGAAATTTGTTCATATATGAATAATGGTTTTAAGAAATTGTGAAAAATTAAGGCTTTGGAATCTAAATCAACAGTGTGCGACACAGTGGGTTGGGTTGCCTTAGATAGTCGGGCCATGACTTTTTGAGAGTTCATGGCCCGACTAGATTTTCCATGGTCCGAATATAATGTGAATGTAATGCCTCATAAACGAAATGTCTGGGGGAGAGGAGTGGGGATTTGGGGTAAATAATTGAAAAATTCTTACATTGGCTTGTGCTACATGGTAAACCAGACAGATCTGGCTAATATTTGAGAGCCTTTTATTGTTTTCATGACCCTTAAATACCCAGCCTGTATCTGAGATAGGCTTTTAAACAGGTCCCAGCTCATGAAAGGACCACTATGGTATGTGGCAAGCTCCATGATAAATGACCAAACCTGCCAGTCCAGGAAGGGTTAAGCGGCAGAAATATTGGGCTATACAGTCAAGCGATTACAGTTAAAGTGTTTTGAGTTTTCCCCATTAGGCAGAGAATTTGCAAAGAAAGAATCACTGGGGGATTTCATAATTTTCCCTCAAATGCTCCAAGACATTCCACATTATTCCAAGGGTAGGTGTAATGGACAAGTGCATAATATTTTTGGGTCAATAGATATATGGTGTAAATGTGTATCAACTGGCTAATAATGACCTGCCTTAAAAAATTCATTCATAATTTTATCAACTTGCAATCCTATAACAATCATCCAGGTTCCACAAGAAATTATATAACTATTACACAATGATATTACATCCGTACATTATGTGAATCAGATACCTGTGATTATTACTTAAACAATATACCTGCCCTACCTCATCATCATGTGTTAACAATTTTAAATTTCAAACTGGTCAGCTGTCTCTTTAATCAAAGGAGCCTGTAGGTTAACTAAACAACAGCAGACCTGAAAAATGATGGTTGATATTGACCTGTAGACAGCTGGAATATGGGAAAGGATTCTGTATATTTTAATCCTTTGATTTGCCCGCTCCACATGGATGCGTGCCCTCGCGATCTTATGACAAAGGGCAGCCTCTTGTTTAGTGAAGTGGGTTTTTCCTATCAAAAAAGGTGGAATATTTAAAGATACACCTGCGGGCAATAACCTCTGGATGGTGAAACCTTTATCGGCAAGAATCAGGTCACCCGCTTTAAAATTGTTAAGCATCTGACTGTGCTCAACTAATGCTACATCAGATGTGGAACCTGGATAAAGTTCACTGACATAAATGATTGCTCCATTAGGCGCGACACAGGTAACAGCTTTTAAAGTATGTCTACTCTTATAGCTGCTATACGACTGTGATTGATTGTTTAGGTTAGTAGGAATGTCCTGAGTGATTTCTGTGGCATCCATGACTGCCCGGCAAGAAATAAAATCCTTAAAAGACTCAGGCATTGAGCCCTTGCATTTGACCTGTGATGGAATGGAATCCTTCATGGTACCATCAAATAAAAGCTCGTGTAGGGCATGAATGAAAGTATGAAATATATTGGAAATGGTAGCCTTACTGACACAAAATCGCTGTGCAAGGTCTAGGTCAGCATAGTTCATTTTCAGTTTCATCAACGTAATCAGCAACTGATTTTCCAGTGAGATGCTGGTCACCTGCCACCCATAATAATAACTCAGATCGAATCTCCTCAAGCACTGGGCAAGAAAGTTGAAGACATCATACGAGCAGGATGTGAAGAGGAGTATCTGAAAGACAAAAAATAATTATCTGAGACCAAATGTAAAGGTGCACTTTTTCTCCTGTTCACTCTCAAAGAGGTTTAGGACCTTGTGCCATGGAGTTTACCCCATCCACTAGATGATTTTCACAATGTTTCAGAGTATACATAGTATAGTAAGATTTTGTTGCTAAATCTAGTTAAATTTGTGAGGTAAAATAACGTTTTGGGCACAAAATATGTTCAGTCAGCTAAGGTTTGTCTGGGTAGGAGGGGTTGGGGAAATAGGAAACACCTATTTTCATTACAAATTTATATAAGCCCAAAATGAATAATCTTTTGGAACTCCAGGAAATATTCATAAATGTTGAAGTGTGTTTTTACAGGGTGTTGGATTCCAGAATGAGATGGGAGTAGGATGTAGAGGAGCTCAGAGTGATAACAAATTTATCAATCATTTTATTTCTATATTCCTACCTGGTCTTCTGAATCCTTAATGTCATTTATGGACAGCCCTGTCCTTTCCTTTTTCCTTTTTTTCTTAGAGATCTCCAAATCCTTTAGTTGCTTCTCCAGGTCCTTAATGTTCTTCCTCAAAGTACCTATTTGCTCCTCCATTGTGGTGTGGCATCCCCGCTCACAGAACAGTGAATAAGAATGTTCGTAATGGACTTGTTCGTGTAGTGTAGGCTCTGTCACTATAGCATCAGGTGCATCGTTGGTCTCAACACTACTTTCTCCATCTTTCCTGCCATCTTCTTGGTCTAGAGTAAGCCTCCTAAATCTCCTAAAAAAACATATAATCAAAATCCATATTGTCACATCTGTAGCTAGAATAAATTATCCTTATCACATTGTGAATTTCATAATTTGCAATTCAACTGTTGAGCAGTTTTTGATTCTGTGACTCCCCCTAGATGGGTGAAAACTGTAATTAATAATCTGAAACAGACTCAGTTAGGACATTCTTTCACAGCAAGATAGGGTGTAGAATACAAAAGCAACAATCTGGTTCTCTTGTGAATAATGTGATAAAAATTGGTAACAGTTAGGTTTCAAGAATTTCACATACCCCTGTATGTCATACTTTTTAGATGAAAGATTGTTTTAGATTTAGATCATAATGAGTTAATGGAATTTCATTTGGAAATTTAAGACTTTATTTTTTTCTAGAATGATAGAGTTTGTATTTTGAAGGTTGATCAAAAATCTTCCCCAGTGGGAAAGAGTGCACTGCTCTTAAACTGTTACTGCTTCCTTGAGAAGTCTCTTGATAGTACTGCCTTAAGTGGGGAAAGCTTAAAAAAATCCCTCCCTGCCCATAACCCAGATGTAACACTCTTAATATATAGGCTACTGACCTGCTCATGTCTGGGAATCGAAATGCTTTGTCTACATAATCGTTCCATGGAAATAATGAAGGATCTTTGTTCCTACTTCCAGTCAGGGGATCTGTATTGATAGAAAGTGTAAAATCAGCTATTAATTAGTCTTCATCATGGTAATCACAGATATTTTCAATCAACCCCCATCAACCCCCTCATAACTCCGGCCCTACTCAAGATATTGAGAAATGGCTTTCAGTTCTCTTCTTCCCTCACCAAATCCTACATTTTGATATACAAGACGAGCATGTAGGCCTCATATACTTCCGACTTGAATTTTGCCAATATATAAGAAATGGGGCTTTCTGACATAATCAACCCCCTCATAACTCCGGCCCTACTCAAGATATTGAGAAATGGCTTTCAGTTCTCTTCTTCCCTCACCAAATCCTACGTTTTGATATACAAGACGAGCATGTAGGCCTCATATACTTCCGACTTGAATTTTGCCGATATATAAGAAACGGGTCTTTCTGACATAATCAACCCCCTCATAACTCCGGCCCTACTCAAGATATTGAGAAATAGCTTTCAGTTCTCTTCTTCCCTCACCAAATCCTATGTTTTGATATACAACACGAGCATGTAGGCCTCATATACTTCCGACTTGAATTTTGCCGTTATATAAGCAACGGGGCTTTCTGACATAATCAACCCTCATAACTCCGGCCCTATTCAAGATATCAAGAAATGACTCTCAGTTCTCTTCTCCTCTCACTAAGTCCTACGTTTTGATATACAACACAAGCATGTTAGCCAAATTTACCTCCAACTTGAATTCTGCCGTTATATAAAAAACGGGTCTTTCTGACATAATCAACCCTCATAACTCCGGCCCTATTCAAGATATCAAGAAATGACTCTCAGTTCTCTTCTCCTCTCACTAAGTCCTCCGTTTTGATATACAACACAAGCATGTTAGCCAAATTTACCTCCAACTTGAATTCTGCCGTTATATAAGAAACAGGTCTTTCTGACATAATCAACCCTCATAACTCTGGCCCTACTCAAGATATCAAGAAATGACTCTCAGTTCTCTTCTCCTCTCACTAAGTCCTATGTTTTGATATACAACACAAGCATGTTAGCCAAATTTACCTCCAACTTGAATTTTGCCGTTATATAAGCAACGGGGCTTTCTGACATAATCAACCCCCCATTACTCAGGCCCTCATTAATCTATCAAGAAACGATTTTCAGTTCTCTTCTCTTCTCACCAAGCCTGACGTCTTGACATACAACACAAGTATATAGGCCTAATTTACAAACTTGAAATTTTGCCGATATATAAGAAGCGGAGCTTTCTGACATAATCAATGCCCATAACTCAGGCCCCAATCAAGAAATGGCTTAAAAAATGGCTTTCAGTTCTCTTTTCCTCTCACCAAGCCACCCATGTTTTGATATTTAAAACTTCCCATCAATATATAAACTGGGCTTTCTATAATGTATACTCTACCTTTTTCAAAATGGCAGGAGCAAATCCTGTCGCTTTTAGGGTATAACCGCTTGTCTTTCCTCCTATTAAATAAGAAAAGATAAATTTAGCAATTATCAATAACAAAAACGTAGCAGGTGGTTGAATATTTATATGCAGATGTCCTGGGGGTCTAGACATCTTATGTCATTAGGGTTAATTAAGTAATATTGATCATTAACCAGGTCGATAGGTGAGCTTGGTCAGAGTCAGTATGGTTTTAAAGTAACTAACTCAGTAGAGCTGCAGTTTCCAGCCGGAAATGAATATTCCATACTTTTATTGGAGAGTGTGTTAAAACATGAATAGCATTGGCGCAGTACTAGTGATGTCTAGAGTTCAGTTCTAGACATAAGTATAAACCTTCTATATACCTTAGTTAAATATATATTCTGATTATCTGATCGGGCTGAGAGGTAGACGTCTACTAATGGGGTTGGGGCGGGGACACTCACATATAAGATTTGATCTCATGAGTATATGGCCTACTCACCTGCAGAGTTTTTCCCATACTTTTTCTTTTGCTTTGGGAAACCGATTAAAAATGCAGGTCTCCCTGCCATTGCGATGCTTGCAACCAGGCACAAAGCAGATGACCATGATCTCAGCCTGTATGAAAACAAACAAACTTGTACATATTGTAGAAAATAGACTAGTCTCTTGGGTCGGGACAAGACCAGGAGCAACTCTACTTGCAGAGGGGATGGTACCTCCGCTGCCTGCCAGGCCGGCTCCTCCGAGGGAGAGCCAGAGGCGAACCTTGTTATGATAAACCTTATAAGGGAGGGCTCGCTAATTAGTATTAGCTAGAGTACATTAAAGATTAAAGGTCGTTTAATCTACCAACCAAGCCTTGACTTCTTGACTCAGATCTTAATATATCTGCAAAATATATTCAAAACAATGTATTTCCGACCTTCTTAAGTATCACCTTCTTAATAGCTGCAGAAACTAAAATGTAAATGACACACATCTCTTACTTATGTCTTGAAATAGAAATTACCATATATGCCTGATTTTCATGAAATGGCTCTATAGGGGGTCAGAGTAGAAATTGTCATTTATGTTTTGAAGTGTGCGTTAATAACATATCTTTTTTGTTGACAAGCTGAATAAAATTATGTTCCAAAAACAAAAAAAATAACATATCTTTATATTTCTGGTGCCCTGACCATGAGCCCTGCTTCTGGGACAGCGTAGCAGCAATAGTTTTATCAAAAAATACTAATCTTATCTAGGGAAATGTGCTCCCGTCATATCTTGGCATTTAATTTGCATATCAAATATCGAAAAATCGCTGATATTCAGATATACATTTGGATGTGTATTTTCCTACCAAATCAATCGTAATAATATGTCTGACAATCATGGTGTACAAACTCCTTACCTCATCATTATGCCGTCTGACATTTCCATGAACCATAAACATTGGTTTACTCTAAACTTACCATAGTAGGCTAAGGCCAATATTTCTTTAAGATTTTAATGCATTCGATATGAGATGGTAATAAGAATGCTGTTTTTCTTCTATATCAAATTATTTAATTGTGTAATAAAACTAGGCTACGCTATTAGAAAAATGATATCTCGAAAATATTATAAGGGAGTGGGAAAATACAGTTTATTCATGTAAACGATAAGCTTAACTTTTAGTGTTTAAGGGATCTGATGGCCTTTAAAAGCAGCAGAACCCACTAAAACAGCATCATTTTGCTCAAAATTTTCCCATGGGAGCATGCCCCCAGACCCCCGATAGATAGTGCGTAGCCCCTGCTACGCTGTCAAATATTTCTGGTGAGAGCTCTAGGACCCGCATGGGGAAATCTACAGTTATGAAACAAACACATTTTTTTGGCCTTGAATGAAAATGTGCGCAGTCTCTCACAGATTCGCATCGCCCCACACGTGTGTTTAAGGGATCTGAATCTAAAGCAAAGTTCCCTGAAAGTTTATCTTAGACAAAAAGCCCAATGTGTTACCCAAGGAATGTGTGAGTTTTAAATCCGTCAGATTATAAATGTGGTACTGGGCACCCCCCACCCCCACCCCCAACCCCCCACCACAAATTAGCTTCCTACACCTCTGAATCTAATCAAATATTGCGTTGACGTTGGTCAAAGTGACCGGCGTAACTGCCATAAAAGGGGGCGACGTCGACCTGTTTTCGGAAAGATTGCATCGTTCAATTTCCATTATATTTAACAAGCATATTGCCACATATCTCCCCAACCTATGTTTGAAATTTGAGCTCTAAACTCCTAGAATAGACATCGCAACAGGAGTTTCAAAACGGCGCCGCTGATATTTTCACTTGTCATAAAGTTTACTCGCCCAGTTTGGACTCCCAGGCCTGTGGATGTGATATCTCCGACCAACTGATAACATTGCCTAAACTTAACAAATTAAAAAAATTCAAACATCTAAAGAATGCAGAAACAGTGTACAATTATTTTTGCTAGGTGCACTACCTTAAACTCGCCATGCCAAAATAAAAGAATGGTATACTTACGACGTTTCTTATGACCACACTTTCAGTCCCGTAGAGGTCGCCTGTCAGCTGGCTGGTGGTGGGCGATAATGGGGTGTCAACACCGCGAACGTAGGTGGCGCTGGCCTCGTTTTCGCGCCGCGAGACTAACGCAGCCTATTTTGAAGCTCATTTTTCTCTTAAATGTGGGTTATTTCAGAGGATTGGTGAAGGCGAATTGTACATTTTCTGAAAAGCTGACCCTTGTGCTGGCACTGTAGGCTTTAATCCTAGTCACGCCTGGAGGTTAGTCTTTAATCTTACTGCCCTAGATTTAATGCAACATTGATTGTTGGTACGTTAAGTGAACTGTTTATTAATGTTGTAGCCTATATGGGTGAAATCGCCAGAAAATGTACAATTCGCCTTCACCAATCCTGTTAAATAACCCAAATTTCAGACGAAAATACAGTTAAAAAAACAGTTCAACCTAATTAGACAGATTGCTAGAATCAATGCAATGCCGAATATACCCGAATTTACCCAGTATTGACCAAATTGCAGCCTAATTTAGCAGAATTCACTAAATGTGTACAGCTGCCAATTGTAGATTTTCTGAAAATCTGACCCAGTTATAGAATACACAGGATAAAGGACAATGGTTGACTATGATGCAGAGTTCTAAATCTGCAATATCTTTGGTTAGGTTGAACTTTATTTTCGTCTGAAATTTGGGTCATTTGAGAAGATTGGCGAAACTGACAATCTGACCCACTTGCTGTTTAATGCAATTGAAATATATTGATATTTTCCGGTCTTAATGGAATTAAAATGGCACTTTGATGGGACTTTCTCAACCTTGGGCCTAGACTATACTAAGATATACCCTGGTATTCATCATTTTTCAGCCTAATTTAGCCAAATTTCATGATGTGTAGAGTTGCTAATTGTACATTTTCTGAAAATCTGACCCATGTACCAGCTTTTTCTCATGGTTATAAAACAAGTTTGTTTGATCAATTAAATGGGATTAATAGACTGATCCTCAGGCTTACACAAGTAATCTTATCCCTCTTACGCCTGCTGGGGGAGAGATTAAAATCACCTTTTTATAACTTCATAACTTTATCACCAGACGGAGCCAGTAAAAAGAGACGACAAGGCAATTTCAGGCCAATCCAATTGCAGCATGGAAAATGAACAATATCTCTACTAAATTCTACTCTCGGCTCCTTCTGGGGTTTAGTTTGGGCCACTAGTGAAATGAATAGCAACTGAAATGTATAATAAGTATAGTACATGTCATTCTTCCATTCTATATTTAAAATGTACATAATAGGTGCAAACATATATCTGATATGAGTTCTCTTGTACAGATGAGTAACGCAATTTTTATTAATTCTTCCTGATTTTTCTCTAACTGAACATCGATATAATGTAATTTAAAACAGTAATTCAGGCTTTTCTGGAAATATTAGTACTGATGTGTGGAAATGTCTATGTCCTGAATAAAATATTTTCAAAATCAAATATTTTCAAAATTAAATCAAATTCTTTACCTATTTGTCTAACTTTCATACTTGTACCTGTATAACCTCAGACAAATTAAGTATTTTTCAATTCAATTCAAACCTAAATATTTCCAGTCTGATTATCAATACATTCATTGAGAATTTGCATCTTATCAATAGTGATGAACCAGATGCCCCAGTCACTTTATAATGTTTAAATATGTTTAAATATTCCACTCACCAATACCCTGGGGACAACCTGTCAACTTGTGAGTAAAGTAATTGTGCTTCAAGGCATAGCATTCAAAATCATACCAATACAAATGTGGTATTATGATTGACTGGGCTTCAACTGGTTTTTGGGGTAGTATACTATCATCTATTGTTGTATGATATTTTACCAGGCTGTTTAGTACAGCTCCTATAGCTGTTCTTCTACTAACTCCTGGGGTACGGTAGTATACTATCATCTATTGTTGTATGATATTTTAACAGGCTGTTTAGTACAGCTCCTATAGCTGGTCTTCCACTAACTCCTGGGGTAGTATACTACCATAGATTGTTGTATGATGTTTTACCAGGCTGTTTAGTTCAGCTCCTAAAGTTGGTCTTACACTAACTCCTGGGTAGTATACTACCATCTATTGTTGTATGATGTTTTACCTGGCTGTTTAGTTCAGCTCCTATAGCTGGTCTTCCACTAACTCCTGTGGTAGTATACTACCATCTATTGTTATATTATGTTTTACCAGGCTGTTTAGTTCAGCTCCTATAGCTGGTCTTCCACTAACTCCTGTGGAAGTATACTACCATCTATTATTGTATGATATTGTATCAGGCTGTTTAGTTCAGCTCCTATAGTTGGTGTTCCACTAACTCCTGGGGTAGTATACTACCATCTATTGTTGTATGATGTTTTACCAGGCTGTTTAGTTCAGCTCCTATAGCTGGTGTTCCACTAACTCCTGGGGTAGTATACTACCATGTATTGCTGTATAATGGTTTACCAGGCTGATTAGTTCAGCCCCTATAGTTGGTGTTCCACTAACTCCTGGGGTAGTATACTACCTTCTATTGTTGTATAATGTTTTACTAGGCTGTTTAGTTCAGCTCATATAGTTGGTCTTCCACTAACACCTGGGGTAGTATACTACCATCTATTGTTGTATGATGTTTTACCAGGCTGTTTAGTTCAGCTCCTATAGTTGGTCTTCCACTAACTCCTGGGGTAGTATACTACCATCTATTGTTGTATGATGTTTTACCAGGCTGTTTAGTTCAGCTCCTATAGCTGGTGTTCCACTAACTCCTGGGGTAGTATACTACCATCTATTATTGTATGATGTTATATCAGACTGCTTAGTTCAGCTCCTATAGCTAGTATACTACCATCTATAGTTGTATGATGTTTTACCAGGCTGTTTAGCATCTGGGGTAGTATACTACCATCTATTGCTGAGAGGAAACACACTAACAGGTTATACTCTACTGTTTTATGCTAAATATTAACAATGGATAATAACTGAGATGTAGCTTTAACACATGACCCACCATAGCACAAATAATTATGGGATCCATCCTTAAGAATAACCTCATACCCCCTGATTCCGCCCCCCCCCCCCCCCCCCCCCCACCCCGATGTCCCCACCCCAACACCCACACAATGTCACACCCCCCTCCTCGCCCAAACCTCCTCCCTTTTCTCCCTTTCCCCACTAGGAAGCCCCACCTTTCAACTGCCTTGACTTTAATTTCATTTTTATTATTTCCGACCATTTTGCCCCGCAGCCAAGCATAAAACCTTCATGAAAGGCAATCAATTTGCTCCACTTTCAGTATTACATCGCATTCACTGTCGCTTTTATTCCTTACATGCCCCCTCGCCGCCATCAATAGAAACATTTCAATGTGAAGCTGAGAAAAATAATCGTTGTATAAAATCACACCAGGGGACCTGTTCCAACAGGGATTCCAATATGGCGGCCAGCTAATAAGCAATATTTGCCTTTTTTCTAAAGTATTTGACAACTTAGTTTCCCTATTCATATCCGCCCACAGCGTTTCTTTCATGAAGCTGTTATCGGGGTGTTCAACCTCATCCATTTGCCCGCGAGCGCAAGGCTGTCTGGTACCGGCTACATGACTGTAGACTTGTTGAGTTAACAGAGTCATATTCACTGTTTCGGTCATAGCGACCTTATTTCAGTTTCTGTGAGCCCCAACAGGTCTTTTTATTTGAGTTTTTTCAGAGCAATTACAGTGTCCTGTTTTAAAATTACTAAAATGTTCATCTGGGAAGCCTGTTTGGAAGGCTATAACTAAATGACTTAGGAATCACTGTTTAAAATTGCTAAATATTCCACTTTTTTTTATAAAAAGTATAAACATTTGATATATGACATTCATATATATGAGTTACAGCACTAGATACCCAAAGATGAGAACATTCCCACAAAGAGATCTGAAAACCCTTAACAAAATATCAATTTTGCGATTTGTGACTGATTCTGCTGTCACACATCACATATAACTGTATGGATATAATTGCTTGTATCTGCTGACACACATCACATATATAACTGTATGGATATGATGGGTTGTAGAGTAATCATCTGCTGTCACACATTACATATAACTGTATGGATATGATTGCTTGTATTTGCTGTCACACATCACATCACATCACAACTGTATGGATATAATCACTTGTAGAACAACCATCTGCTGTCACACATCACATATAACTGTATGGATATAATCACTTGTAGAGCAATTATCTGCTGTCACACATCACATATAACTGTATGGATATGATCACTTGTAGAGCAAGCATCTGCTGTCACACATCACATATAACTGTATGGATATGATTGCTTCTATTTGCTGTCACACATCACAGGAAAATGAGTCATAGGTCGCAAAAATTGGATTTTGAGATACCATCATATTTAAAAAGATGAGACCAAGGGGATTCCAATGAATGTAAACATCATTGGCATCTAATACATACTTCTATCTTTTCAGTTTGCTATTTTCATTTTTGAAAAAGAAGTTTGCAATATTTCTGGGTGGAAAATTACTAGTAAAGTAACTAAATATACTCCATAGGATGATCTAGGAAACGCATAGATATATTTAATCAACTGTCTTGAAATGTGATACTTGTATTTATAGAACCTCAAGGACTAGACACTTCAAAGATGACAATATTCCAACAAAGATATCTCGAAAATAATACGCTTTGAAAAATATCATTTTTCCGACTTGTTACTCTTTTTCCTAAAACACATCCCATATAACTAACTGTATGGATATAATCACTTGTAGAGCAAACATCTGCTGTCACACATCACATATAACTGTATGGATATGATTGCTTGAATCTGCTGTCACACATTACATATAACTGTATGGATATAATCACTTGTAGAGCAATTATCTGCTGTCACACATCACATATTTCATGTATTTCAGGAAAATGAGTCACAAGTCGCTAAATATGGATTTTGAGATATCATCATATTTGAAATTATGAGATTAAGCCGATTCTAATGATAGTAAACAGTAGGACAACTAAGTAGTGTTTCTATATTTTAAGTTTGATAAAATGTTATTGATATTTTTGGGTGGATAATTACTAATGAAATACCTAAATATACTCCATAAGATGACCTTAGAAATGCATAGATATATTTAATACATTGCCTTGAAATTGTGTACACGTGTTAATGCTACTAGCAGTATTGGCTACCCCATAAAAGAATGTTCCAACAAAGATATCTTATAACTAAATGAGTTTGAATAAAATCCGTTTTACAAATTATGACTCATTTTCCTAAAACACATCACCTGCAGTCTCACCTCACATCTAACTATGGCTATAATCACTTGTAGAGCAACCATCTGCTGTCACACATCACATATAACTGTATGGATATGATTGCTTGTACAGTAATCATCTACTGTCACACATATGTGATGTGTTTTAGGAAAATGAGTTATAGGTCACAAAAATTGGATTTTGAGATAACATCATATTTGAAAAGATGAGATCAAGGGGATTCCAATGAATGTAAACATTAAGGGCATCTAATACATACTTCTATCTTTTCAGTTTGCTATTTTAATTTTTGAAAAAGAAGTTCGAATATTTCTGGGTTGACAATTACTAGTAAAGTAACTAAATATACTCCATAGGATGATCTAGGAAACGCATAGATATATTTAATCAACTGTCTTGAAATGTGGTACTTGTATTTATACAACCACTAGGACTAGACACTCCAAAGATGACAATATTCCAACAAAGACATCTTGAAAATAATACGCTTTGAAATATATCATTTTTGCGACTTGTTACTCTTTTTCCTAAAACACATCCCATATAACTGTATAGATATAATCACTTGTAGAGTAATTATCTACTGTCACACATCACATATATAACTGTATAGATATAATCACTTGTAGAGTAATTATCTACTGTCACACATCACATATCTCTATATGGATATGATCACTTGTAGAGCCATCATCTACTGTCACACATCACATATATCTGTATGGATATGATTGCTTGTATCTGCTGTCACACATCACATATAACTGTATGGATATGATGGGTTGGATATAATCACTTGTAGAGCAAGCATCTACTGTCACATATCACATATAACTGTATAGATATGATCACTTGTAGAGCAACCATCTGCTGTCACACATCACATATATCTGTATGGATATGATGGGTTGTAGGGTAATTATCTACTGTCACACATCACATATGTCATGTGTTTCAGGAAAATGAGTCACAAGTCGCTAAAAATGAATTTTGAGATATCATCATATTTGAAAAGATGAGATCAAACCGATTCTAATGATAGTAAACAGTAGGACATCTAAGTAGTGTTTCTATATTTTAAGTTGGATAAAAGGTTATTGATATTTTTGGGTGGATAGTTACTAATAAAATACCTAAATATACTCCATAAGATGACTTTAGAAATGCATAGATATATTTAATACATTGCCTTGAAATTGTGTACACGTGTTAATGTTACTAGCAGTATTGGCCACCCCAAAAATTAGAATATTCCAACAAAGATATCTCATAACTAAATGAGTTTGAATAAAATCCGTTTTGCAAATTACGACTCATTTTCCTAAAACACATCACCTGCTGTCAGACATCACATATGGGTCAGATTTTCAGAAAATGTACAATTGACAGCTGTACACATTTAGAAAATTCTGCTAAATTAGGCTGCAATTTGGTCAATACTAGATAAATTCGAGTATATTCGGCATTGCATTGATTACAGCAATCTGTTTGGTTTGGTTGAACTGTATTTTGAACTTTATTTTCGTCTGAAATGTGGGTTTTTTGAGAGGATTGGCAAAGTTGAATTGTACATTTTCTGAAAATCTGACACATATAACTGTATGGCTATAATCACTTGTGGAGCAATCATGCCCAGATCTACATGACATGTTGAGAGGTGCAGTATTGCACTGCTACATGTGATACACAGAGACACTCATTAGGCACCTCAGCCATTAAGGGTGTGATCCACCTATACGATTCTACCTTACAGTCAGAGGTGGATATTTGTATGTTGATGACAAAGTTAAGCATGGGACACACTAAGCCAAATGAACAATTTTTGTTCATTAAAGTTATGCCGTTGACATAGGGATGTCCCTCTTTCCAGTCATGGGGGTGGGGGTGGGGGGAAGGTTGAGCTTTCTCTAATACACATGGGTTAGTTTATTAGTAATAAAATGTAGGAAGATTAGATGCATTATTACGTACATTATATATTATTACATACATTTTGCAAACAACTCTTCTCTCTGCTTTCATCATTATGAATAATATTATTTGTACTTAATATTATTTGTATATTATTTATATTATTTGTATTATTATATTTGTATTATTATACATATTATCTGTGTTATTGTACATATTATACATATTATTATATTATTTATATTATTTGTATTATTATTATATATATTATTTATATTATTTGTTTATTATTTATATTATTTGTACTTAATATTATTTGTACTTAATATTATTTGTACTTATACTTTGTATTTATACATTATCAATAATATTATTTGTACTCTTCTGTACTCTATGAAAGTGGCAAATAAAAAACAACTTATCTTATCTTATCTTATTAGAAGAGTCTTCTAACTCCCAGATATCCATCTGTAGGGCCCATGTCAAATATGTCTACCAAACCTCTGATGATAGAGTAAATATTTATGGCCCACAATGCTAAGTCTATGGGGACTGTTTTTTCTGGTCAACATATTGGTACAAGTGCAGGACTCAATAGTGGAGTTGCATGTCTCACTGCGCATGTCTACAGCAGTGCATGCTGGGATGGATTCTGTTGAAATTTGACATACAAATATTTGGCAACATTTTTATCGAAAATTGCATGTTTTCACCAATATCATAGCTTTATGAATGATCTATGAAACCAAATGCATGATGGGAAAGATGGTGGCTTGTGTTATGGAAACATGTATAACACATGGATATTGATATTAGAGCATTAATAAATATTCCATGCTAAACATGGCTTGTTTTCTATAGCTTTTATACAGTACCATTAGTCCCATAATTCCATGCGAATCAAGATTCAAGATGGCGGCTATGCAAATCCCCTATTACATTGATTTGTGCCCTGCCGCTATGACACTTACACTCCCTACAAACACCAGGCCCCAGTTATTCAATTTCTACCAACTTCTGAGTGAGTGAGTGAGTGAGTGAGATTGATTGCTTTACGCCCTGATCAACACATTTAATATGGTTATATCAAGGGCGGGAGAGCTGAGAGGGAGACAGTTTATGATCTTACCCAGGAAATAGAGATAGAGAAGAAGGGAGAGAGAGACAGAGAAAAAGAGACATATAGGCACTTCAGGGTCTTACCCAGGACCAGTCTACCAACTTCTGTCATCAGTGAAAATGCCTAGGTGGATCCTACCCTTAATAGAGAGAGTCAGTGAGATCTGCAGCGGTAGTGTTACTGTATGAGGGAGCTAGAGTTACCTATGTGCTTAGCTCACGTTGCTTAATCTGGCACCCAACACCCGGCCTAAACATCTGATCCTCGGCCCACACACTTTCCACATCTCATTAGCACCAGCGCCACCTAGCGGCTGCACCTCGAGATGTGGGTCAGATTTTCAGAAAATGTACAATTGGCATCTCTACACATTTCGGAAATTCTGCTAAATTAGGCTAAAAAGTGATAAGTACTAGGTATGTCTGAGTATATTTGGTACTGCGTAGGTTGAAAGTATCAGTTCTGTTATGTTAAACTGCATTTTGAAGCTCATTTTTGTCCTAAATGTGGGTTATTTGAGAGGATTGGTGAAGGTGAATTGTACATTTTCTGAAAATCTGACCTATGTACAAGTTGCCGTCACAATTCCACTCTAATTCATAAATTTAAAGAGATAAACCATTAACTAGCTGCTGCGCCTGGATGTGTAGATGGTGCCATCACAATTGTGATACGTTTTAGGAAAATGAATCATAAGTCGTAAAATATGGATTTTGAGATATCACCAAATTTGAAAAGAGGAGATCAAGGCGATTCCAATCAAAGTAAACACTAGGACACCTAAGTATTTCGGAAATTTAAGTCTGATATTTTTATTTTTGAAAAAAAAAAGAAGTTTCTGTTTCTGGATGGGTAGTTACCAGTAAAGTAACTACATATACTCCATACAAAGGCCTTCAAAACGCAAGGATATATTTAATACAGTGTCCCGAAATTTGGTGCATGGATGTATATGACTATAAATGCTAAACCCCCTAACAGCGCTCATTAGAATGCAAACATGGCCAAATATAAAGTCGTATCTAAAGAATGATAACACTTGGTACAGACACTAACACTGAGAATTTAGTCCTGTCCTGTCATAATCTTTATGAGGTGCATATATTGTATTGAAAATGTATATACTGCCTAACGTACGATGTGTTTCTTACTTATCGAGTAGATATTATCTTTCTTGTTGAGGAAAAAAAAACAAAAAAAATATTGATGTCGCTACTGTATATTATTTCACATGTCTTTATGTAATAACCTGTAGCTTTGCTATGCTAGTTTTTGTATTTCTATCCTAGACTACGTTAAACAAAAGAAAATTATTATTTATCCTAAATGTTTCGACCCTTTTTACTTGGATTCCCATGAAATTATCACTTGTGACAATGGTTCCAATAAAATTTATTTTAAAAAATCAGATCATTTCAATAAAGAGATCTTGTAAAAAAATCATTTTGAAAAATATCAATTTCGCGACTTGTGACTTATTTACCTGGAACACATCACAGTTCCACTCTAATAACCCAAATTTAAAGAGATAAACCACTATCATATGCACTGCTGCAGGCGGGAGTTTAAGGAACTAATGCATGAAAAATAAGGAGTCAATATTTTTTCCAAACTTTGTCTTGAGAAAGAACATGGTTGGGTGATAACAAAAAGCAAAAAGAAAATGGGTCTCACCATATTTCGTTTTCATTTTAGGGGCCACCAAAGTTTAGTATTGAAGTCAGGGGGGGCTGGATATTCTCTCAGTTTTTCTAAGATTTCGATCAGACAGTAACATTTTTCTGTTGAAAATTCTTTTAAACATAGCTATTACACAGGTTTGCCCCAATGCATGATAGAACAGGGTATCAACATATTTTGAAAGATATTATTTAACTTTGAAAATCCTCTGTTGAACAGTGGTTTATCTCTTTAAGACAAAGGTGTGATGTTTTACAGAAAAATGAGTCAAAAGTCGGCAAAAGTTATATTTTTCAGTTGTTTTTTCACAAGAAACCATAATTTTGGGGTGGTTACCAGTAAGCTGCTAACCACAAATAATCCATAGGATAACCTTTGAAACCCAAGGATAGTTTTAATGCTTTAATCAATGCTTTAATGTCATATATTTATATTCATACTTTAAGCGCTAAACTTCCCAAAGGTCCAGCAAAGGAATCTGGTAAATACCCTGAAGAAGGAGCACAACATTGGTATCCAATTGAAACATTGGTATCCAATTGAATAAAACAAGTATAATTTATCCTCCACTTGCCTTTATTACAGCTTTGGTGTTTTTCCTTATATTATACCACTGAGGAAGGAGACAACCCATCTCCGAAACATGTATGGTCGTGAATGAATAAACAACAACAAAAAAACCTTTATCTCTCAGTTTCTTATTGGGTAATGTGTCAATCTTATACCATCCTGATTGTATTATAACTATAAATCTTGTAAAAATTAACTTAACTTGTGACTAATTATCCTGAAATACATCTCAATTGTTGATCAGCTTTGGTTCTGTTTCCCTAATTCATTAAACCGCCGCTAGTGTATTTGACCAACATCTGGCATGGAGATATCACGGTGCTGCGCCCCTGCGGCACACAACCAAACCAAAACAAAGCTGGGGGATGATCGACTACATAGTCCCCCAGCCATTGATTTAAAACAATGAGTTTCCCCGTCGCGATCCCTCCAGCCATAAAATCACTAACAATCGCTAAAGAAAACTTGAAAAATATGTAAAAAAGCGGAGAGGATATGAACGGGAGGAAGAGAGGCAGCTGAAATGTTTCATTAAGCCCCGAAACGTTTTGTGGTACCGGAAGTTGATTGAAAAGGAGGCAATTTAATGGCGGTGACTGAGATCCCAGAGCGAGGCTTCATTCAGCGTCTCCATGGCAATATGGGACTTGCGTGGCCGCCATCTTGAATCTTAATTCACATGTTTTGTCATGTCATATTTATCAATGCTCTAATGTCGATATTCATGTGGTATACATGTTTCCATAACACAAACCTCCAGATTTCCCATCATGCATTTGGTTTATATAGATCATTTACACAAGCTGTGATATTGGGAAAACATTTTTGCATTTTTCGATAAAAATGTTGCCAATGTTTGTATGTCAGACCTGAGCTGAATCTATCCCAGCATACACTGTAACAGACATGCGCAGTGGCAGATACAAGTCCCCTATTGGGAGGAGGAGAAGGAGGCCGGTGTGTGGGTGGTTAGGTTGTAGTGTTACACTGCGTTATAACAGAGGATTCTTTTGACTCTGGTTCATTTATATTTGGGATGTCGCAAGTCGCATAACTTGGATTCTAAAATATTATCATATGTAATGTGTTTTAGGAAAATGAGTCATAAGTCACCAAATTGATATTTTTCATAGAGTTTATTTCACAAAACCCCTTTATTGAAATGTTCTGATTTTAATTTTAGAAGGTTTAGCACTTATAGTCATATGAATCCATGTAACAAATTTCGGGACATTGTATTAAATATATCCTTGCGTTTTGAAGGCATTTGTATGGAGTATATTTAGTTACTTTTCTGATAATTACCCATGCAGAAACATTGCAAACTATTTTTTCCAAGAAATAAAAATATCAAGCTTAAGATATAGAAATACTTCTTAAATGTTCTTCATGCTTACCGTCATTGGAATCAGCTTAATCTCCTCTTGTTCAAAATGGTGATATCTCAACATCCATTTTCTGCGAGTTATGACTAATTTTCCTGAAACGGATCACATATTTAAAAAAAGGAGATTACGCCCATTCCAATAATGGTCACAATTAGGACATCTAATACGTCTATATTTGTTTATGCATGACTTAAATATACGTCGGCACTATTTCTTAATGGTCAAACACTATTAATGTAGGGCTGGTTCTGGGTAAGGCCACAAAGTGCCTTTCTGTCTTTTCTGTCTCTCTCTCCCTTCTTCTCTATCTCTATTTCCTGGGTATGATCATAAACTGCCTCCCTTTCAGCTCTCCCGCCCTTGATATAACCTTATTAAATGTGTTGATAAGGGCATAAAGCAATCAATCTCACCCACTTACTCCCTCTCAGCTCTCCCGCCCTTGATATAACCATATTAAATGTGTTGATAAGGGAGTAAAGCAACCAATCTCACTCACTCACTCCCTCTCAGCTCTCCCGCCCTTGATATAACCATATTAAATGTGTTGATAAGGGCATAAAGCAATCAATCTCACCCACTTACTCCCTCTCAGCTCTCCCGCCCTTGATATAACCTTATTAAATGTGTTGATAAGGGCATAAAGCAATCAATCTCACTCACTCACTCCCTCTCAGCTCTCCCGCCCTTGATATTTATAACCTTATTAAATGTGTTCATAAGGGCATGAAGCAACCAATCTCACTCACTCACTCCCTCTCAGCTCTCCCGCCCTTGATATAACCATATTAAATGTGTTCATAAGGGCATGAAGCAACCAATCTCACCCACTCACTCCCTCTCAGCTCTCCCGCCCTTGATATAACCATATTAAATGTGTTCATAAGGGCATGAAGCAACCAATCTCACCCACTCACTCCCTCTCAGCTCTCCCGCCCTTGATATAACCATATTAAATGTGTTCATAAGGGCATGAAGCAACCAATCTCACCCACTCACTCCCTCTCAGCTCTCCCGCCCTTGATATAACCATATTAAATGTGTTCATAAGGGCATGAAGCAACCAATCTCACCCACTCCTATTAATGTAGGTAAATATATACCTTAGGATTCCACTCGTCAACAAGAGTGAGCTATTAACAGAGTCAACTACTATCAGCTCTAGTCAACGTAAAGATGAAAGCATTCTGAGCAATGGTTCTTGTGCGACAAAAAAAGAGAAATATTTGTCGACTTTTGTCTACTACCTTTCTGTGCCACATCACATATGGGTCAGATTTTCAGAAAATGTACAATTGGCAGCTCTACACATTTAGGAAATTCTGCTAAATTAGGGTGAAAATGAAGAATACCGGGTCTATCGGAGTATATTTTGTATCTCATTGATTTAAAGTATCAGTTCTGTTATGTTAAACTGCATTTTGAAGCTAATTTTTGTCTTAAATGTGGGTTATTTGAGAGGACGGGTGAAGGTAAATTGTACATTTTCTGAAAATCTGACCCATATTCACATGAATTGTTATTATATGCACAGGGAAATGTAGGTCTAGGCAATATTAAGGAGATTTAGCAACCACAACGCACCAACACAACACTAACGCATCCACTAACTATTAGTGCATTACTATTACTGTGGGGATATCTTGAGAGGCGCTAGGACGAGGACGAGGGCATCTGCATTGCAGGCCATCGGTGACCATCGGTATAGTAATTTCAAGTCAAACAAGTATAGTTTCTCAGAAGTATAGCTAATATAACGAATCAAAGTTAGATAGTATCAGCTCAATACTCAGTCATAACATAACAAGAGGTTGACGGGGTGACAGGGAACTAGTTTGACTCTACACAGACCTACAGACAGCGGCAGTAGTAGGGTCAGATTTTCAGAAAATGTACAATTCAACTTCACCAATCTTCTCCAATAACCTAAATTTTAAGACGGAACTACAGTTCACAATACAGTTCAACCTAGCCAAACAGATTGCCAGAATCAATGCAATGCCGAATATACTTGAATTTACCTAGTATTGACCAAATTGCAGGATAATTTAGCAGAATTTACTAAATGTGTACAGCTGCCAATTGTACATTTTCTGAAAATCTGACCCAGTAGTGAGCACCTTATCACGCAACACAACAAGTTTGTTCTCCATTAATTACTCAGAATGTCTCATGTCAGTTAGATTGTCTGTATCCATCTCTCCCTCTCTCTGCCCTCTCTCCCCCTCCTGTCTCCACTCTCTGTCTCTCTCTACGTCTCGCTCCCACTCCCACTCCCAGTCCCTTTTTACATTGTATTTTTTCCGGATGCCAGTACTCTTCGTCCCATGTCAACGTCAGACTGCGTGTTTAATATTTTTTAAAGTTTGTTTTAGTCCGGTACCTACCCCCATCTCTGTCAGTGTTAAATTAAAAACATGTTTGTTAAAACTGTACAATAGAGAAGTGGGGGAGAGAGTGGAGAGAGAGTGGAGGAGAGAGGGGAGGATGGAGAGAGTGGGAGGGAGGGAGGGAGAGAGGGAGAGACAGAGGGAGAGAGAGGAATGGGAGGGAGAGAGAGGGGAGAGGGAGGGAGAGAGGAGAGAGAGGGGAGGAGAGAGTGGGAGAGAGGGAGAGAGAGGGAGAGAGAGGAATGGGATGGAGAGAAAGGGAGACAAAGAGGAGAGAGAGGGGAGGAGAGAGTGGGAGAGAGGGAGAGAGAGGGAGAGAGAGGGAGACAGAGGGATGGGATCGAGCGAGGGGTGGAGAGAGTGGGAGGTAGGGAGAGAGAGGGAGAGGGATAGAGAGAAGAGAGAGAGCGGGGAGAGAGAGGGAGGGTGGGTGTGAGAGGGATAGAGAGAGAGTTGAGGAAAGAGGGAGGGATTGAGAGAGAGTGAGAGGGATGGAGAGAGAGGGGGAGGGATGGAGAGAGAGGGAGAGAGGGAGAGAGAGAGGTAGAGAGAGGCAGGGAGAGAGAGAGGCAAAGAGAGGCAGGGGGCGGAGAGAGAGGGAGGGATGGAGGGAAGGAGAGGAACATAAATGGAGAGAGGACAATATGTTGCTGGGATGAGAGTAGGGACAGAGTGCGAAGAGAAAAGAGTGAGAGAAATAGCGCAAGAAACAGAAACAGCTACACAATGGGAGAGACAGATGCGGAACAAGAAAGAAGAAGAGTGGATTCTAAACAAAAAACAAAGATGTAAATGTCTTTATTTCGTTCACATAACCGTGTAAAATATGGCAGAATGTTGTACGTGCTGTATGTGCCAGACATTCAGGACTCCACTGACATTTTTGCCCCTGATGGCAGTTTCATTCTACTTTCATTCTACAGTGCATTCTTATTAAATGTGCTCCTTTTCAGGAGAATGAGTCATAAGTCGCAAAATATGGATTTTGAGATATCACCATATTTGGAAAGAGGAGATCAAGCCGGTTCCAATGATAGTAAACACTAGGACACCTAATAAGTATTTCTATATTTTAAGTTTGAAATTTTTATTTTGAAAAAAAAAAAAAGGTTTGCAATGTTTCTGGATGGGTAATAACCAGTACAGTAACTAAAATTAATATACTCCATACAAAGACCTTCAAAACGCAGAGATATATTTAATATAATGTCCTGTAATTTGTTACCCAGATTGATATGACTATAATTGTTAGACCCTCTAAAAATCAGAACATTGCAATAAAGAGTTCTTGTAATGAAGCACATTGAGAAATATCAATTTTGTGACTTATGACTCATTTTCCTTGAACGAATCACAAATGTAGATATAATAGTAAATGGCACAAACAGACTCCAGATCATACAAAACAAAATTTTAAGAAGAATTTACGGCCTTCCATCCAGGGCCAATGTCGAAAATATCCATATACAGAAGAGCATACTAACTTTAAAACACAGAAGGAGGTTACACATTTTGCAGGTGGGCCATGGCCATGGCAAGGGATCCAAGATATATGGGTGTAAGAAATCTAAACACAAGAAATGTAGTGATGTAATGTCTTAAGTCCTGAATAAAGATATTTTATAAATCAAAATCAAATCAAATCATTTATATCTCAAAATTCATTTGTTGGCGAATTGTGACCCATTTGTCTGTGACACATCACAAATATCAAAATATTAGATCAGCCCCATGTGAGATTACTGTACATTTCTGCTCCAGTATAGTGGGGAGCGGGGTCCTCAATGTTGTTGTTTTCAAATCCAATATGGCGGCGTGATTGCGTTATTTATTGCCTCAGGATGAAAGGCTGACTTTCTCAATTTTGTTCTAATGCCTACAATGTCGGCCCAACGCTCTCTCAAATTGTTTTGACTGATGAATGGCTGTCATTGTATTAGCTTCCAGGCTGAGATACTGGTCAAATGTGATGTGTTCCAGGAAAATGAGTCACAAGTCGCAAATTTGATATTTTTCAAAGTGATTTATTCACAAGATCTCTTTATTGAAATGTTCTGATTTTTAGAGGGTTTAGCACTTATAGTCATATAAATCCATGTAACAAATTTCAGGACAATGTATCAAATATATCCTTGCGTTTTGAAGGCCTTCGTATGGAGTATATTTATTTACTTTACTGGTAATTACCCGTCTAGAAACATTGCAAACGTTTTATTCAAAAATAAAAATATCAAACTTAAAATACAGGAATACTTATTAGGTGTCCTAGTGTTTACTATCATTAGAATCAGCTTGATGTCGTCTTTTCATATATGGTGATATCTCAAAATCCACATTTTGCGACTTATGACTCAATTTCCTAAAACGGATCACAAATTATTGCGTCTGACACTTCCAAAACTTTGTTCTAATTTCGTGTCAGACATTAAATAAAAACTTATGAGTCATAGCCTGAATGGAATATGGAATAGTAGTCTAATATTGATGTTATTATTTGCTAATTTGATCTTGTAGATCTCTGGTAGTTTCTATTATTTTCCATGTAACTTATAATCATAAGCAGAGAATAGCAATGGTGCTTACTGAAATAAAAGATAAACAAACAAACAAACAAACCCTGACAATGACTTCTATGTCCTTTATGTATTTGTTCATATTAAATTGGAAAAGGTTCATATTAAATTGGAAAAAGTTGCATGTCTCCGTGCGCATGTCTGCCACAGTGCATCCTGGGACGGATTCAGTTCAGGTCTGACATACCAACATTTTTATCAAAAATTGCAAAATAGTTTTCTCCAATATTACAGCTTTAATAACTGATCAATGAAAACGGAATGCATGATGGGAACGATGGGGACTTGTGTCATGAAAACATGTATAACACATGAATATTGACATTAGAGCATTGATAAATATTCCATGCTGAACATGGCATGTTTTCTATAGATTTTATACTGTACCATTAGTCCCATAATTCCATGCGAATCATGATTCAAAATGGCGGCTGTGCAAATCCCCTATTGTTTTTATCTTGGCAAAAGCTAATTCAGCCAAAACGTAGGATCGGCCACCCATTCAGCTGTCCAACAAACTTACCATCAGGAAGGACTTACTATGTCTTCATCTGTTTTCAAATTATTTAATTTGGTCTCGGTTAGAAATTTCCTAACTTATATCTATGTTTAAGAGTAAATTCGACATAATTAGAAGTTATTGTCAGAATTAAAACAATAAGAGAATAAGTGAATCAACCGGTATGATGGTCTTGTAAGTATAGTATCTCTATAGGGGTTAGATTTTCAGAAAATGTACAATTCGCCTTCACCAATCCTCTCAAATAGCCCACATTTAAGATAAAAATGAGCTTCAAAATGCAGTTTAAAATAACAGAACTGATACTTTAAATCAATGTGATACCAAATATACCCAGATATACCCGGTATTCTTCATTTTTCAGCCAGATTTAGGAGAATGTCCCAAATGTGTAGAGCTGCCAATTGTACATTTTCTGAAAATCTGACCCATAGATTGTAGGGTACATTAGCTATGTCTTTAAAGGTATCGCCAATCATTGAATGAACTACTTACACAATCATTGATCTCTTTCACAGAACACACAAATGGGTCAGATTTTCAGAAAATGTACAATTGGCAGCTGTATACATTCAGTAAATTCTGCTAAATTAGGCTGCAATTTGGTCAATACTAGGTAAATTCGAGTATATTCGGCATTGCAGTGATTCTAGCAATCTGTTTGGTTAGGTTGAACTGTATTTTGTACTTTATTTTCGTCTGAAATTTGGGTTATTTCAGAAAATTTGTGAAAGTGAATTGTACAATTTCTGAAAATCTGACCCACATAGAAAAACATGCTACAATACAGAGAGGATGTGAACACCGATGTAAGCACGTCTGTGATTGGTCCACATTGGTATTGGTCCTCAGTATTTCGCACGTTCAGAAAAACATGGAAAGTGCTTTTGCCAGCATGAAACTAGCATAAGAATAGCAACTTTTCTTATTAGTTCCAGTGATTTAAAGTCATAGTATAAAGGTAGACTATACTCCAGGTTAAACACTGCTAACGCCATACAATGAAACTCATTAGCATTTAAGTTCATATCCAACACACTGTCTATAGTTGCTTGTCAAATATACAATACAATGTTAACACAAGTCATTGAATAACATTTAGCAATCTCATTTAGAGATTTGGAGATCAAGTTCTTTATTTACGTGTCCATATGGAAACAAGTCCTATAAGTTAATTATTATACATGTATGCCTAACTTTGCATGTAAAACGTGCTTAATTAAAAAAATAATAATATAATTGACCATATCTGGTTTTCTTACCAGAGGAACATAACTATAAACAGGTGAAACGATCGAGGAAGAAAGCACTCGCATCGACAAACTTGCATTGACAAACTTACGTTGGCAAACTTGCATTGGCAAACTTGTCAGGCCGCCGGCGCCTCAATATTGATTGCATGTATAATAATCAGCACTTATACGATGAGTCGATGCAGGGCATGTAAGTAAAGAACAAGATCATAGATTGAGTTCTTTACTTCTGCGTCTGTGTGGAAAACGAGTCCTATAAGTTGATTATTTTACATGCCTAATTTTGCATGTAAAAGATGCTTAATTAAAAAGATAATGATATAATTTAGCATATCTGGTTTTCTTACAAGAGGAATATAACTAGAAACAGGTGAAACAATCGAGGAAGAAAGCACTCGCTCCGGCAAACTTGCATCGGCAATCTTGCACCACCATACTTGCGTAGGCATGACAACGCATCGGTAATGTACTAGTCCATTACCGCATTACAAGTAATGAGCGGCTGTTGAGGCCTTGGTAGTGAATGCATGTATAATAATAGTAGTTATTGACCTCTGGTGCAGTATTATCCAATTACTAGATGCTTAGATGCTAGGTGAATGGTGGCCATATTAGTTCACACAGAGAGAAGGAGGTCTAGTAATGCTAAACTCTATTCACCATACCATAGGAGAGAAGATGACAGTTGACTCACATGTCAGTGATTAACTCCTGCACCTATGTATTAAGGTAGGGGCAGTTTCTAATAGCTTTCACCACAGTATCAAGTTAACACACAATACTGTAAATGTATTTATGTTTGCGCAGATCAATTTTTTCGCGCACTAAGTACTTTGACACCTTTTCCCCACGGACTTAAATTCATGCAGCAAGGAAGTCTCACACCTTGTTTATGCAATAATTATACCTTACACGCAGGATTTATTTTCACGCACAAAGGTGGGTGCGCTAAAATAGCGAAAATAAATACTGCACAAACATTAATACGTTTACAATAATCACACTGGGGTTAAGTAGTTTGTCCATAGCCAACACTCCAGGGCACATTGCACTGTCTTTCACCAACAATATATAGAGAGAATGGGACGAGCAGGCAATAATTGAAAATTTATAGGACGAATCAAGTCCTATAAATTTTCGATTATTGCTGGTGAGTTCTATTCTATATTTATTATATGTGCATAAAATTTGATCATTATGTTATCAGATATCACTGAAAAAATATTTAAGAAGTCTCAGAGAGCCCTGCTGCCCCGCTGCCAGCCCCACTGACAGTCCCGCTGACGGCCCCATTAGTAGCCAAGTTATATTGTTGACTTAAAACGTTCATATCGCAGCCATTTCTTGAGCTACATTAATAAAATTTATATCATTCAATAGAGAATTTAATGCTCTATTTAGTGATGTGGTTTTTATTGGTATGTGGTATTTCTCTAATCATAGTACCAGAATCATGGGTGGATGACCAATCGCGGGCATTTGTTTACATGCTTCGCGGAGAGCCAAAGCTCCGCGAAGCATATCAACAGAGCTATTTTTAGACAACTACACTTTTATAGGACGCGTCCTATATGAATATTTTTATAGCACCCCACTTATAGCACCTCCCATATAGCATGCGCATATAATAAAACCCTAACCAGACATAGCTAGAAACATTTCCTTTTACAGCTGCACTCTCAGTTAACGTCGGTCTGAATATTTCATCTCCTGACACAGATCTGCACAAAGCTCGTTAAAATACTTTAATATGTTGATAGCTGAAGCTGCACTCTCAGTTAACATTAGTCAACAAAAGATCTTGTAATATTTCATCTCCTGACATCTGCAAAAAGCTCGTTAAAATACTTTGATATATTAATAGTTAAAATTGCTCTCTCAGTTAACATCAGTCAACAACTTAAGATTTTCTACTTTTAGTTCCAAATTTCTCTTCCAAACCATCTAGATGTCATTACATTTTTCAACTTTTCATTTGTGATGTGTTCCAGGGAAATGAGTCACAAGTCGCAAAAATGGATTTTGAGATATTATCATATTTGAAAAAATGAGATCAAGCCGATTCCAATGATAGTAAACAGTAGGATATCAAAACAAGTATTTCTATATTTAAAGGTTGATATTTTTATTTGTGAAAAAAGTTTGATATATCTCTGGGCGGACATTCACTAGTAAAGAACCTAAATATACTGTATAAGATGACCTTAGAAATACATGGATATATTTATTAGACTGTCCTGAAATGTGGTACATGTATTCAGGCTACAACAAGCGTTAAGCAACCCAAAAATGGAAACATTCACACAGATACATCTTGTGAATAACACACTTTGAAAAATATCCATTTTGCGACTTATGACTCATTTCCCTGGAACACATCACATTTACAGTTTGGAGGATTATGTGTGCTTGTATTTGCTGCAGGACCCGTCCCATATATCTCCTATAAACACCACCATTTACTCCTTTACCATCCTCTCCCCATAATGATGTATCCAGGTGATCACCTGCGGCAGCCTGTGTTCGCCAGGGGACCTCATCTAACCATCTGGCTCAAAGTAATGTGACTGGAGAGGGAGTAACTCAAGGACGTCCAGTGGGAGCAGCACTGAAGCTGCCTCTCCCCCACTCCTGCCTCTTTCCCTCTCTCCCTCTCTCCCTCTCTGTCTCTCTCCCCTCTCTGTCTCCCTTTGTCTCCCTCCCTCTGACTCTCCTCCCCTCTCTCTCACTGCCCCTCATTCTCTCCGTCTCTCCTCCCCTCTCTCTCACTGCCCCTCCCTCTCTCTGTCTCTCCTCGCCTCTCTCTTACTGCCCCTCCCTCTCTCTGTCTCTCCTCGCCTCTCTCTAACTGCCCATCCCTCTCTCTGTCTCTCCTCGCCTCTCTCTAACTGCCCATCCCTCTCTCTGTCTCTCCTCGCCTCTCTCTAACTGCCCATCCCTCTCTCTGTCTCTCTGTCTCTGTATCTCTTCCCCTCTCTCTAACTGCCCCTTCCTCTCCCCTCTCCCTCTTCTCTTCCTCTCTCTCTCTCTCCCTTTCTCTCTCCCTGTCTCATTCCCTCCCACTCTCTTCTCTTTCCCTCTCTCCATGTCTCGTTCCCTTGCTCTCTCTCCCTCTCTCTGCCTCTCTGCCCCCTCCACCGCTGCTGCTGTAATGACGGCCTGGACATCTTGTTCCTGGTAATAATGTGACGCCACAAAACCTTCCAGACATTTCTAATTGGTATCGGTTTCCCTTAGTGGGAAAGAAAGCTAGACCTGGCGGACTTGGAACAAACTAGAACTTTCCCAGGGCTCCCGGCCAATAGATGGCGTCTGGGTTGCTATCCTCTCCTGTAAAACAGGTACCAAAAGACTACTTCCGGTCAGAGCTATCACTTAGTAGCCTAGCCTACTAAAGTCACGAACACCGATTATAGAATTTACACATCAAATAAGATTAGATAATCTTCATAATCGGAAAGATTAGTATTTCCAACCAACCTCTGTATGATATGTAATTTTGAAGTAATCGATGTAGGAACACTGTAATTACAGCGTAATTAATTTAAACAATCCAGTCGCTGCTGTGGGCCTGGATCAGTTACCGTATAAATAGTGCTGCACCCTAAATTAGGGACTTTACTTTATTACCCACCTTTTAAAATAAATCCTTGAAAATTAACATGTTTTGTTTGTTGCTGAGATTAAGATAGCTACTAGGAGCCAGAATATTGTCTAAGTTCCATGTGATTATGATTTTTGTATCATTGAATTCGAATTTAGAACCTTAAAATTTAAAATAAAGTTTATGTCAAACTTGCTTTCCCTTTCGCTCGTGCCATAGAAGGAAGTAAGCGATGTTTCTATTGGCTGATACTTTATGATGTCACTGATGTAGCATGATGTCACTCACGACATGACGTCATCCAGAATTGCCAGATCATACACGTGATTCTGGATAACTTTATATCATGCAGGAGTTCACTCTATGCAGTTGTGTACACGTGTGATAGTTTTATGTCTTAGTGGGATTTCACATTATAGATTGTGTGTAAGATTTGAAATGAAACACTAATACTTAGCCTCAGGTCAGAAACACAGCAGAAACATACCTGAAAAGAAGAAAAAATACATTTAGATAATCTTCATGGAAATGATGAATAAAACAATGTAGACCATCTGCAATATGGATGTGTTGTTAGTTTGTTCAACCCCTTTTGGTATTATATTGCTTTGGGTGAGATTAGTATTGAAACACACTATAATTAGTCTGTCTGAAACACATCAATGGTGGATATGGAGTTTTTTTCATATTTGATGTAATTGTAAATGTTTTGCCCTAAATGAATAAAAATATAACCCACCAGCTATAGCCATTCATATCATTTGTGATGTGTTTCAGGAAAATGAGTCATAAGTCACAAAAAATTGATTTTGAGATACTATTATATTTGAAAAGATGAGATCAAGCCGATTCCAATGATAGTAAACAGTCTAATGAAATAAGTATTTCTAGATTTTAAGTTTGATATTTTCGTTTTTGAAAAAAAAAAGTTTCCAATATTTCTGGGGGTCATTAAACAGTAAAGTAACTAAATGGAGTCCATATGAGGACCTTTAAAACGAAAGGATATATTACATAGATTGTCTTGAAATTTAATACATCGATTGACATAACTATAAGTGACACACTCTCCAAAAATCAGCAGATTCCAATATTGTGATCTTGTGAAAAAAACGCTTTGAAAAATATCAATTTTGCAACTTATGACTCATTTTCCTGAAACACATCACATTTCAGAAATGTATATATCACCCTCTCATTCATCTTCCATCATCATCATCATACATATTTTGTTAGTACCTAAGTAAAAAGGTTGCCCTATTGTGTCATGTCTAGAATAATGCATAGAAGTCGACTCTATCGAAATTATTATTATACTGTAGGGAACAGCCTGCGTAAAATCTATTATAATTGCATATCAAATCACTTTCTACCCACCTAAAAATCGGCAGTCCGCATAGCAAGTAATATCAGGGCATGAGGAAAATCGTTGCTTGCAATGAGATTGTTTTTGGTGAAATTGTAACTACATACTGAATACAAATTTTGTCGAAAAAAAAATAAGTAGATCGGTGTTGTGTACAATGACTCATCATGATAACATGTGATGTGTCACTGGAAAATGAGTCACAAGTCCCAATATTGACATTTGATCTTTAAAGTGATCTTTTCAGTGATCTTTTCACTGGAACTTTTTGGTGGAATGTTTTCATTTATGAGATGCGTAGCCATGAATATATCCACCAAACAAAATGTAGGACTGTGTATTGAATATATTACTACTTCACTGTAGTAAAGAAATGTGACTAACTATTCATAAACAAATATAGAAATACTTATTAAACATCCTAATGTTTACCATCATTGAAAATTGCTTTGAAATCTCAGATATAATGATATCACAAAATCCATTTTAGCGACATGTGACTTATTTTCCTTTAACACATCACATCACATTATGAGTTGACTAGTCAACTATTTATAACGCCACCTTGCTACATATGGGTCAGATTTTCTTTCGGAAAATGTACAAATGGCAAAGTTACACATTTAGTAAATTCTGCTAAATTAGGCCGCAATTTGGTCAATACTGGGTAAATTCGGATATATTCAGCATTGCATTGATGCTAGCAATCTGTTTGGTTAGGTTGATCTGTATTTTGAGCTTTATTTTTGTCTTAAATTTTGGTTATTTGATAAGATTGGATCTGATCTAGAAGTCTGTGTACCTATTTGTCTGTATTTTCTGTTTTCGTAACTTCATAATGAACTGTGTGAGTTGGATAAATAAAGTAGTATCTTATCTTATCTTAGGTTAAATGTACATTTTCGGAAAATCTGACCAATATACACACATTTAGAGCAGCATTATAAGGCTTGGGTATATGAAGGCGGCCTGAGTACCTCAGCCCTGTGGCTTCCCACGCACCCGCCACATGGGAAGCCACTTGTGCTGGCTTCCCATGTGGCTTCTTCCACCAATACTAGTGCTCACTGTGGGTCGGATCGCCCAAACATGAACATTGGGCAGCTACACACATTCAGTGCAAATTGCTAAATTAGGCTGATAAATTTAAAAAAAATTGATCTTCAAAATGCAGTTTAAAATAACAGAACTGATACTTTAAATCAAAGCAATACAAAATATACTCAGATATACCCGGTATTCTTCATTTTCCAGCCTAATTCAGCCTAATTTCCGAAATGTGTAGAGCTGCCAATTGTAAAATCTTTCTGAAAATCTGACCCATAAATACTAACAGTATCAGAGTATATCTGCTATCACCTTACTCCTAACAGTCTGTTTGATTATTTTGAACCCTGTTTTAAACAACGTTTTCATCTACAATTTGGACTATTTGAGAGGACTAGTGAAGGTGAATTGTACTGACGATCTGACCCATATGCCTCCAACCCATACACGTAGTGAGGTGAAAGCTGGGAGAGGAACAGTTGGCTCTCACACACCCTCACATGAATGTGGTGTTGTGTTACAGAAGATCAGCCACAAGCGACAAGTCGCAAAGAAATAATATTTGACAAATGATTTTCCACAAGAAGTCTTGTTCAGAATGTTTTCACTTTTGGAGTGTTTAGTACTGTTGGTAAGATGTATAGATGTATTAAATCTCCAGACTGTATTGAATATAAGGGTCAAGTTTTCAGAAAATGTACAGTTCACCTTCGCCAATTCTCTCAAATAACCCAAATTTCAGACGAAAATAAAGTTCAAAATACAGTTCAACCTAACCAAACAGATTGCTAGAATCAATGCAATGCCGAATATACTCGAATTTACCTAGTATTGACCAAATTACAGGTTAATTTAGCAGAATTTTCTAAATGTGTACAGCTGCCAATTGTATATTTTCTGAAAATCTGACCTATGTCTATGTATATCTGAGGTTATCCTAAGGAGTGTATGTGACTACTTTACTAGTGATTAGCCATGAAGAAATATTGTGAAAATGTCTTTCATGCATAAGCAATATAGAAATACTTATTAGACATCCTTATGTTTACCATCATAAACATCGGCTTAATCTCATCTTTTAAACATGATGGTATCTCAAAAGTCATATTTTTGTGAAAATGTACAATTGGCAGCTCTACACATTTAGTAAATTCTGCCATATTAGACTGCAATTTGGTCAATACTAGGTAAACTCAAGTATATTCGGCATTGCATTGATTCTAGCAATCTGTATGGATAGGTTGTACTGTATTTTGAACTTTATTTTCGTCTGAAATTTGGGTTATTTGAGAAGATTGGTGAAGGCGAATTGTACATTTTCTGAAAATCTGACCCAAACACACAACCAGGAGTAATGTAAACACGACCCTTACACATCTATCATAATTAGTCATACACAGGAAACAGTCTTACCGACACATCAGCAAAACTACATCCACACATCACTCATAATTGGACAAATACCAAAATAACAAAAATCATTCATTGACTTTGTATAAAATATCATGTTGGTATATTTAGATGGAATGTACTGAGTGGTTGTTCTAAAATAGCATATCAGACACACAAGCAGTGTAAATGTACTGAGATGGAATGCACGGAGTGGTTGGTGTGAACTAGTGTATCAGACACATGAGCAGTGTAAATGTACTGAGATGGAGAGCACGGAGTGGTTATTCTAAAATAGCATATATCAGACACAGGAGAAGTAAAAGTTTATAAGAGTGGCAATTAAATAAAGTTTAAATAGTGAAATTACCTTCCGCTGACATTGTTTAATAATAATATTAATATATAGGATCATATCTGTATAAATATGTAGTGGTTTCTATAGTAACGGTCAGTAAAGTCTGAGAGTAGTATGTTATTGTATAATGTATTGATGAATAAATGGTAAAAGAACACAACCAAATATCTGTGTACAAATTCAAGTAGAAAACACAGCCAGTCCTGTACGTTGACATCACCATGTTAACACTATGGGGCGCCGTTTGTAACCTTTCCTTGTTATGTTTAATGGACTAAACTCAGTGATCCATTGACCTCAAGAGTGGAACTTTCATCCCTACTGTAGACATGAATTGTTTTCAAAATCCATGACATTTGTTACAAGAACAATATATCTTTTATTCAATAAAGTGTCTCTGTTGTAAGTCATGAGGTGGGGTTGGGTTGGGGGTTGGGGGTTGGGTAGGGGGTCTGGATTGTATATATATAGAGAGAATGGAATGAGCTAGCAATAATACAAATTTATTGGACGAGATTCGTGCACTTAAGCACGATATGCCATAGGCAGAGTGCTTATGTGGACCAATCAACTCCAATAAGTTTTTTGATTATTGCAGGCGAGTTCCATTCTATATTTATTATATGGGCATAAAACTTGGTGCATAAAAGTGCATAAAAGTGGCCGACTTGGTGACGAAGTAGTTCATATAGTATGCATACTATATGAATATTTTTATAGCACCCCACTTATAGCACCTCTCACATGGAATGCGCATAATAAATAACTCATAAAGATTATATATATATATTTATTATATTATAATAAATATATATATATAATCTTTATGAGTTAGTTCATTAGTAATGAAGTGTATGAGGATGAGATGAGTGAGTTACTAGTACTGTTTGTAGCAATGTACTTTTTGCTCAGTGAATTCTGGCTTCATTCAAAGTAAAGCCCAATTTCCATTACCAACCAATTTGGTCTACTGCTGCCACATGGAAAACAACAAAATGTTAAATTTTACAGTCAGCCGACCGGTCGTGGCAATGGAGGTGGACCTTTAGATTCTAGATTGAGCACAGAATAAGGCCCACACTTTCTGCATGTAAAGCTTGCCTTGAATGGGTCTTTGTTCCATATTCTGTAAATTCTTTTGACAGAAGTCTTATCTGACGACATATTGTTTCACTTCGTCCACACAATTAAGACTTATTTTTCCATAAATTAATTTATATTTTAGATATTGTCTTGTGTCAAAATATATTGTGTCACAAACATAATAGCTAAAGTTACACTAGGCGCGCCATAGTATAATAAGGAGGAAAGGGCTTTTTATCGGTTTCTTCTTTGACAAATTAGATATCTGTCCTCTCTGACAGGTCCTTCATATTACTGCCTTCTTCCCAATTCATCATCTCATTCATCACTGTCAGATGGTGGGTGTGCACATGCAGTAATAGACTCAGTGTCCGACTCTATTTGTTCACGTACTTTATTAACGCCAATGTTGCATCATTTCCTCATCAGCGACATGTCAGATTTCTTAAAATTGATTGCGTCAGTTTTTGTTGACAAATTAAGATGAATTTCTGCCTGTGAAGCTGTTTTCAATGGATCAATGATTGTTCTTCTAAGCTGGGCTGTGTAGTTAAATGTAGTGCTTCATTTAGAGCTCAATTCACAGCTTAATTGACCAGAAATTATTTCTGCCAAATCTTTCTTCTTTTGATCGTTTCCCTTTGGAATGGACGATTTGAATGCAGGAAATGAAGATATGTGGTATTTTCCTCAGTTTAGGAGGAGGAGGATTAAAATGATTAAAGGGATAAAGATGTTAGTATACTTAGTAGATGATGAAACTAATTATATCGTCTAGTACCATAATGTCAATTAAAGTTAAAGTTATAATGTTGAGAATTATGTATATAGGTGATAGAATATGTTTTGTACTTGGCAAATGAGAATAATCGCATTTAATGTGAAACTTTGACCAATTAAGTTTTTCTTTAAAAAAAACAAGTTTGCCATGAGCTGATAGGGGATTTGTTTAGCCACCATTTTGAATCTTGATTCGCATGGAATTATGGGACTCCATAGAAAACATGTTATGTCCAGCATGGACTATTTTTCAATGATCTAATGTCAATATCCATGTGTTATACATGTTTCCATGACTCTAGTTCCTATCTTTCCCATCACGCATTTGGTTTGCATAGATTTATAAAGGCTATGATATTGGTGAAAACATTCTTGCAATTTTCGATAAAAATTACCTCCTTCTACTTCTATAGCTAATTATTGTGAGTCTTATTATAACCATTCAATGCATGTGAGTTTTATGCTGTAACACATCACATACATAACCAGTTCATCAATTTCTCCTCTTTACCCCCACCCACCCACAAACCCTAGCATTACATTACTTTGATTAAAGTCATAAAGTTTCAGTACAGAACTGAAACTGTGTCTGTTTGCCATATTTCTATGTTATACTGTAAATAGAAATTATCAAACATTGAATACAACATCTGGCGTTGCAGTATTTCTAAGTGACTTTGTAAATTGTTCATTTATTTTTAGCACAAGTAATTAACAATTTGTTTCTGAGCAACTCTAGAAAAGACTGCACCTGATGCTAATGACGTCATAGAACACAAAAACAGTCCAACTCTAAACCAGCTCCTGAGGTATGACAGCCATTTCATCTTCCCACATACCATATGTGATGTGTTTCAGGAAAATGTGTCACAAGTCGTAACATTGGTGCTTTTCAAAGTCGTTTACATACAGGATCTCTATGTTGGAATATATTAATTTTAGAAGTGTCTAGTCCTTGTGGTTGTATGGATACATATACCAAATTTCAAGACTGTTCATTAATTATATCAGTGCGTTTCTTAGATCATCTCATTGAGTATATTTAGCTACTTTACTGGTTATTATCTACCCAGAAATGTTACAAACGTTTTTTTCAAAAATAAAAATATCTAACTAAAAAGATAAAAGTACTTGTTAGATGTCATTATGGATTAATCATATGTGATCCGTTTTAGGAAAATGAGTCATAAGTCGCAAAATAGGGATTTTTAGATATCACCATATTTGAAAAGAGGATATCAAGGTGATTACAATGATAGTAAACACTAGGACACCTAATAAGTATTTCTATATTCAAAGTTTGATATTTTTTATTTTCACGAAAAAAATGGTTGCAATGTTTCTGGATGGGTAATTACTAGTAAACTAACTAAATATACTCCATACAAGGGCCTTCAAAACGCACAGATATTTTTAACATTTTTTTTTTTTTGAAGATTTTATTTACACTGGGTTGGCATTATCCCAGAATTTCTAGGTTCTTCTAATGCGCCCAGTTTACAAAAAGATAAAGCCAATAAATTCAATGAATAGTCACTGTCATAGAGTGTGATCATGTTACTACAATCAAGAGCATAGATAATAGAGATTTATACACATTATTACATGTTTGTTAAGTCCAAAGTACGATAGTATTTGGTAGGTCAAATAATACAATAGACAAACAGCCAAAGTGTAGCATAAGTTCATAATGTCCTTAAATTTGTTACATGAATTCATGTGACCATAAGTATTAAACCCTCTAAAATCAGAACATTTCAATGAAGAAACCTTATGAAAAAAAACACTTTGAAAAATTATCAATTTTGCGACTTATGACTAATCTTCCTGAAACACATTACATAATTATGGAAGTCAAATTGTGAGGGTGTTTTCACTCTATGAATAACATTTATTTCCTCAATTAGATATTGGTTAAGACTTTTATCGCCATATCACTTTTATCGTCATATAAATATATGTTTGTTTTGTTTTAAATGTGTTTATTCAGCCAAGAGACATTATGTTGTTGTACACTTTTCTCAGTATTAGCTGATGGAAAATAGCGAACCATAGAAATTTGTTACAACAAATTGTAGTTTAACATATACAAGTTATAAGCATAGAAGGAAGGTTTCATGATAATATAAAATATCCAGAAAATATATAAACCTTTATTTTCCATATTACATACCTATGGCCTACATGGAGAAATGGGTTGCATGTCTCTGTCAGAGACAACTTTATTCTAAACTATGTGCTTCAGTTTCCAGAAATATTTTGTGATTTTGCGATTCATAAACTGTGTTATATAACATGGCAAGGACATGAGCCTTTAAGTGAGCCATTGACAAATGTTGTTTGAATGAAAATCATGAGCCTACGTGTGAGTCTAAAAAGTGTCAGGTTAATCATTATCCCAACGGGCAAATGAACGCGATTCTACGCGATTTTTAATGCGCAATCAACTCGCCATAGTTCTGTGATGAGAGTGGACGCTTTTCACGCAATAATTATTGCGCAATGATTGCGTTATGGTCGCGTTAAGGGTATAACGCAATATAAATGCAAAAATTAGCAAATTCTTCTGGCATTTTGAGTGGGATATTTATATAATACCAAATCCTTGTATCAATAGCACCTGAATTAAATAATTTTAAATTCGATTTTAGATAATTTTCCTGGCCAGGGAGTGGCAGTATATTTTTTCTCACAGAAAGGTTTGAAGGACAACGTTATTCCCTCAAAATTTCAAAGAGAGTTTAGGGCATGTGGTTGCCCTCTCTTTATGCATCATTTCATTTTCTTCAACTCTACCATCCTCGATGTGAGCCTGAAGCATAGTACCCTTCCATCTGTAGTGTTCCAGTTGTTTGTTTGTTCTGACCTGCCCAAGCCACTAGGGATAATCTATATGTACACTCATTAGGGTGTTTTGATCACAGCATTTTTCAATATTAAACTGGTATATAACAGACATAAAATATAGTTGTATATCAATTATATCATTTCTATGTACATGATACAGAATATCTGTAGTGGTATAAATGCCATACAAGTTTATTAGCAGCACTTTTATTGTAAAAGAATTTGTAAATGCACCCCAGTTCCCAGTTGCGCTACCTGGTGAAAACAGTACCTGGTGAAAACAGTACCGCCACCTAGTGAGGACAAGTCGCATAATGAGGGCTATTGGCTAAGGGTAATGGGCTATTCCCATTATTTCGAACATGTAATTATATATAATAGAATTGTTTTCTATGTATAGATTAGGCTCTGAGACCAAACAAAAAGATGTATCCCCGTCCATTACATTGTTTCGTTGTGTGTAGTGGTTTCTATGACTCAGTGTCAGAGAGTGGAGTGTGAATGCTAGGTGAGTGAGCAGTGCCAAGCTAGTGCCAGGTATTGCGTATTGTTGTGGCTTCATTGTCTTGTATACTTTAATGGCAAGATATATAATAATTCCCGTTTGTAATAATCAGGATTTACAGAGAATATCGTTTTCGTTAACAAAATATCAATGTTTCCTGAATAAAGAAAAATAAAGAAAATCAATCAAATTCAATTATACAAGGAATTTAGAGACAGAAGAAGGGCTAGGCAGAACTGGGAAGAGAAGGGGTAGAGAGACCAGAGATGGGCAGAACAGGAAAGAGGAGGGAGGGAATAGAGACAGGCCCAATGGGAAAGTGAGAGAGAAAGAGAGGGAGAGGTGGGGGAGAGAGATATAGAGAGGAAATAGGCGCACAGAATATGTGATGTGTCACAGAAAAACGAGTAATACGAACATGGACATCTATCTTTAGGATGTTTACCCTGTATTAAAATAATTTAATTACATGCAACATGTGCATTTACTGGGTATTTAGATGCGATTTTGAATGCGCATTATATGCGCAATTGAGATCACACCAATATTTTTTACTTTTGAAGAAAACATCTAATCACAGATGCAATTGGTTGAGTGACACATGTTTAATACAAACATAAATGAATATGAATGAGAACTTGATCCAACACAAGTGTGATACCACCAAAAACATTGGAGGAAATAGACGCAATGGATTTCACATAATGGTTGCTAATGGTATGTCCATTTCACTGCAATTCAAGGCTATAAGTATCACACTATACTAGTTTGCGGTCAATCACAAAATGATTGCATTGCTATCACACTCAATTGCACTCAGTGCCCGTCGGGTATACACCTCCAGCCTTTTCGCTTAAACAGCCATTTTTCATTGAAATAAGGCTGAATTTGGATCATTTCGGTTTTCAATTTCACTTTCAATTTCAAGTTTAATTGTGTAGACATGTACAAGACGATCCCCCAAACTGCTGAACCGTTTAACAGTTGAAAGTCACGATTTTCATGACTTTTCAAATGTGGTTACCATGGAAACAGCTTTTAATATAGAAACGAATTCTTGTAATTGTGCATTCAATTCAATTGAAAAATTCTTTATTGCTGATATCATTACTAGAGGTTGGCCATCTCTGACTATGGTGTCAGCTCTTTCGATGAGTGCCATTTTTAGAACTTAGAGTTGAGTTTCAAATAAATTAAACTACTGGATTAAATCTGTGTCATGTGACAGTTTCAAATACAGATTACCCTGCATCTTTTATTTGACATATCATATATTATTGTATCAAAAAAACTCTTAAACTTATGATGAATCATGTAAAATAAGTTGAGGCAACTTTAAGTTTTAGTCCCTAACATAGGGCGCACCACTATAGCTTTTCATGCTCTTTTCCATAGGGGTAAAACAAAATTTGCAGTAAAAGCACTTTGCCAGAAAAGTCTGATACTTTGTGTGATTGTTAGCATAGGCTGTCTTAAGGGTACAGCAGGGCCGCCGGCTTTCTGCTTGATTGATTCCTCACAGAATTCCTTCTGAATTCGCTAGATGGCACAGTTTGTGAAGGTGCTTATGGGCTGTATTGGGGTTATTCTGGGCGATATTAGGTTATATTGGCCGATATTATGTCATATTGGGCGATATTAGGTTATATTAGGCTATATTGGGCGATATTAGGTCATATTGGGCGATAATAGGCTATATTAGGCGATATTAGGCTATATTGGGCGATATTAGGCTTTATTATACCTCTGGGAGGGATGGTATGGTACGCCATAGGCTACAGCATTGCAAAACCGTATTACCCTCTGGGCGGTATTTACATATCATATTGACCCCTGGCGGAATTTTTGTTGAAAAAATAGGCCCATGTTCGCATCCTTATTTTCTCTATTTAAATAATTATTTTCACGAAAAAAAACCTCTTAATACATCGTATGTAATGATAAGATATTAATGACACTAATAAGCAACTCTAAAAATATCAATATCGAAGATGGAAGGTGTTGAATCACTCATTTATTTCTAAATAAAGTAGACCCAGCGGTGAAAATAGTTCGGTAATACATATGACGTCACAGAACGCTTCACTGAGCTCCTCCCCGAACTCAAAATGGACGTGTCGGCAGAAGTTTTTGATTTGTGTTACAAGGAAATCGTGGCTGACCTTATTTCATTCACTTTGAAAGAAATCGCCGAAGAGCAAGATGACCAGGAGTATATATTCGTACCAGAAGATGTTATCAACGATTTCCTGGATAACAGTTGGGAAGATGAGCAAGTCCAGCAAGTCGACCAAGTCGAGCAGACGATAATTAACGCGGCGGTGCCCACAGAGTTGCTCGTACAGGCTACTGAGCCTGAGGTGCCTATAGATGAAGAAATCGAAAGATTCATATTAAATCAAGGTGAAATACAGGAAGAAATAAATGAAAACGCTAGGGAGGTGGAAAAATATATCTCCGAAAGTAGAAACATCAACACGATTAGAGCGACGAGAAGAGTAAGTTGTCAAAAATATTCACATATACCTGAACGAAGTCATAATTTTGAATAGAATTTGCTGAGCATTTAAATAATAAAATCAAACCAATATTTATAATATTCTCATATTGTTTTGCAGTCAGTCAAACGATTCGAGGAGTATCTCAGAGGCAGCAAGGTCCCCGACTTGACTAGTATTACCGACATCGAGCCAGAACGCCTAAACATCTACATGGCGAAATTCCTAATGACAGCTAATAAGGTCGATGGATCTTCATATCAGCCAGATAGCCTGACAGCCCTATATCGAGGCATAAGCAGGTAATTTTATCCTAGGTTTATTATTTATTAAATGATAGAATAAAAAAATAAATACCTTCTTGACCTCCGACTCGGTGATCCTCCCCGAGGCTCGCTAAGGAGACCGATCACCGATCGCTTTTGTTGACGGCTTCATAGGCCATGGGGTGCCGGGAGAATTTTTGTTGCCTAAAAAATGAAAATCATGGTTATATGCGAAATATTTATGTATTTAAATTTATTTCAGACATCTCTCGGAGCAAAAATACGGGATCGATATTCATAAATCTGAGATATTCGAACTAACCAGGAAAACGTTAGCTGCTCGACGTAAGGAATTAAAAGGAGAGGGCTTAGGAAATCGACCCAACCGAGCAGATACCATCACTGTAGACCTAACAGACAAGCTTTGGGACATTGGGCAGCTGGGGGGAGATAACCCTGTTCAATTGCAGAATACGATTTTTTTTATTTTTACTTCAGCGTTGGGCCTTCGTGGCTGCACAGAGCCTCGCTCAATGTGCTGGGGAGATATTTCTGTTAAAACAACCGACGATGGTACCGAATACATCGAATTTACAGAGCGATTAACCAAGACGAGGAAAGCAGAAAGTTCTTCTAGTACCAGCAGAGTATTTAATCAGAAAATTTTCGCCATCGAGGATTCTCATAGATGTCCCGTCGTTCTGTACAGAAAATTCGCCGAAAAGAGGCCAGTGGAGATGGTACGAGCTGACTCACCATTTTATTTATGTGTTAAGAGAGATGTGAAGCCTAGTGATCCTATTTGGTACATTTGCAAAGCTATGGGGAAGAATTACCTCAATAAAATCGTCAAGGAAATCACAGAACCGCTTGGATCAGATTTAAAGTTGACAAATCATTCGCTTCGGAAGAAAACAGTGCAAACCCTTGCCGACAATGGGATACCCCCGACCGAAATCGCCCAGTTGACTGGACATAAGAACATCAACTCAATAAATAACTACAGCATCACTAGCATGGACAAACAGAGAAAGATGTCGGACCTTCTCACTGGGGGATCTTCTGCTGCTAAAAAGCCAAGGCCCGAAGCTCCTATTTCGGTGGAAATCTCCCTCCCCGTTGAAACTGAGAATATGTCCGCCATTGCTTCGGATAGCGCCCAGGGTCCCTTGGCAATGGTCCCTAAACTAGATCCCACAAAAACCATGTCAGCCATGTTCTATGGTGCTCAGATACATGGAAACGTCAATGTACATATCAACTATAATATCAATAAGTAGAAAGGTTTAAATAAAAGCCATTTTGTTCTGTTAAACTTACTTGATTTCTCGTGTCATCCTCTCGATAGGTAATCCAAACTGAAAATGCCGGCCGGCACGCTCGCATGAAAACAACATGCGCAGTTAGTAAAAAATCGATATTTAATCTGAATTCTTCGGTAAATCATGAAAGTAACGTCGATTATTATGAAAATATAGATCGTATTTAATAGTTTAAATCTAAATATTCGCAGAATTTAAGAGCAAAACGAGAAAAAACATGGGACTATTTCTTGTTGCGTAATACATTCCACCGCATCACTCTCCTTGCTCAAGCGCGCATTGATATATTCCCCACTCAACCGGAAGTAAACAAAGAAGCCTGACCGCATCGTAGCTGTCAGCTCGTGAGGCTACAGTACGAGGCTTTTTCTAGTGTTTTTATTTAGTTAATCGGTTAGATTCTTTTTTAGATATAATTTTATGGAGGTATAATAAATACAAAATCGACTGGTGGGCTTGTTGGAGGTGGTTATCTCCCTTGGGCTACCTAATTTCGTCGGGTGCTACGCACCCTTACGAAATTAGTACGCCCGCGGGAGATAACCACCTCCAACAAGCCCACCAGTCAATTTTGTCTATATATTGGGCGATATTAGGTTATATTGGGCGATATTTGGCTATATTGGGCGATATTAAGCTGTATAGGGCGATATTAGGCTATATTGGGCGATATTAGGCTATATTGGGCGATATTAGGTTATATTGGGCGATATTGGAGTTTATTGGGCAATATTGGGATTCTTTGCTATGCCAGGCCACCATATATTGAAGTGCCCCTCCAGTTATCAGAGCCTGGTCAACTGTCATGGCCACCCGGGCAGTGTGGGCAGTACGGGATCAATGGGAAATGACATACATTAACTGCTGCACATTATGGATGACTTCTGCTCCCAGGTCTGACAGCCGTCCTCAGGCTGGGGCTGGGGGCACAAAGAACAGTCTACACTCCCAGAAAACGATATTTTTCACATGATTTTTCTTTCCACAACACCCCAATGTTTTGATTATTTTTTATGCTTAGTGCTCTTACTCATATCAATACATATATTAAATTTCAGGAGTGAGTGAGTGAGATTGGTTGCTTTACGCCCTTATCAACACATTTAATATGGTTATATCAAGGGCGGGAGAGCTGAGAGGGAATGAGTGAGTGAGATTGGTTGCTTTATATGCCCTTATCAACACATTTAAGATGGTTATATCAAGGGCGGGAGAGCTGAGAGGGAGGCAGTTTATGATCATACCAAAGAAATAGAGATAGAGAAGAAGGGAGAGAGAGACGGAGAATGCACTTTAGACAGAAACAGAAAGGCACTTTATGGCCTTACCCAGGACCACTATTTGTTAAGGTTTGGAGATGATCATCGATTTAAAGTAAATTAATCAGAATCAACTATATGGCTGACGTCCTGTCTCGGATCTCATGTTATCTCATCTCAATGAATATTCCCAGTAATGTGCGTCTATAGCACCGGGAAACTGGAGCCTGTTGCAGAACAAATCCCTACTTAAATGTGTTATTGCTAGGGTATACTTGATTAATTGATTTCTTGTATTTCAATAAGCATCCCACCGTTACAACATATAAAACATTAAAACATCAACACATATACATAAAACATAAAGCAATGCCAATAAGAGCAGACAATCTACCACGAAATGACTTTGTAATTTCTGGTATATAGATAAGAAACTGTATGATGATATAAGGGATAAGAGGATAAATAATATAAACACCTTCACCATGAATTCTACCTTGTTTAGGGGAGAAATTCCTAGTGTAGGAACAACAAATGGGTCAGATTTTCAGAAAATGTACAATTCGCCTCCACCAATCCCCTCAAATAACCCACATTTAAGACAAAAATGAGCTTCAAAATGCAGTTTAACATAACAGAACTGATACTTTAAATCAATGCGATACCACATATACTCAGATATACCCGGTATTCACAATTTTTCAGCCTAATTTAGGAGAGTTTCCTAAATGTGAACAGCTGCCAATTGTACATTTTCAGAAAATCTGACTGAAATACGCATTGTCTGTATGGCACGTTCCTTCCCTAAACGGTCCTTACCAGGTGCTTACCAGGTGCGTAGATACGGAAGGACAGTATTGAGTAAGGAGATGTTATGCAACGGGTCCCTAGAGTAGGAGACGGATCTGTCAGGCTCTTCCCCTCCCCCCTGCCCGCCATCCAAACATCTTTTATTTCTAATCTATTTTATTTCCTTGCTCAGGTAGGACATTCCTACTGTAGAAATGAAAAATACCACTGTGTCTGTACAGGCTATATACAGCAAGTCCCTTCCCTAAAAGGAGGGACAATATTGAGTAAGGTGATGTTATGCAACGGGTCCCTAGAGTAGGAGACAGAACTGTCAGCCCCCCCCCCCCCCCCAACCCCGGCCCCCCATCCACACAGCAAAGCCTCGCCCGTCAGCACCAAGCTGCACAACGTCTTGACGTCTGTCATAACGTCATAACGTCAAGCCGGCGTCCCAGACGGGATCACATGACATATGATGGCAGCCATATTTGGTCTGGCGTTGTGTTTAATAGAGCTGTCTCCATTTCTTACTCCCACTCTCGTGAGGCTAGCAACGAGGGGTATTAGTCGCTGTAGATGACTTTAGGATATTGGGTGTTGGCAGCTCTGTATTAGTTCACTTTCCACTTTACCGATCATTATTGTGCCATGGGAAATTGAGTCAGTGAGTGAGATTGGTTGCTTTACGCCCTTATCAACACATTTCATATGGTTATATCAAGGGCGGGAGAGCTGAGAGGGAGGCAGTTTATGATCATAACCAGGAAATCAGAGATAAAGAAGATGAGTCAAAGAGAAAAAGAAAAAGGAACTATGAGTTACCATCCAATTAGAAAAAATGAGTTTAACATTCAGGAAGTAGAGTAGCTAAATATACTCCATAGGATGACCTTACCTATTAAATAAACTGTCCAGAAATTTGGTATATATGTATTCAGTTGACATAACGTGCTATATAGTCAACAAATGAAAACATTTCGACAAAGACGTATTGGGAATAAAATAATTGGAAAAATATGAATGTTTCTGACCTTAAAACTACCTTAAAACCTACCTTAAACTACCTCAAAACTACCTCAGAACTACCTCAAAACTACCTCAGAACTACCTTAAACCTACCTTCAAAACTACCTCAAAACTACCTCAGAACTACCTAAAAACTACCTCAGAACTACCTTAAACCTACCTTAAAAACTACCTCAAAACTACCTTAAACCTACCTTAAAACTACCTTACACCTACCTTAAAACTACCTTAAAACCTACCTTAAAACTACCTTACACCTACCTTACACCTACCTTAAAACTATCTTAAACCTACCTTAAAACTACCTTACACCTACCTTACACCTACCTTAAAACTATCTTAAAACTACCTTAAAACTACCTTACACCTACCTTACACCTACCTTAAAACTATCTTAAACCTACCTTAAAACTACCTTACACCTACCTTAAAACTATCTTACACCTACCTTACACCTACCTTAAAACTATCTTAAAACTACCTTAAAACTACCTTAAAACCTACCTTAAAACTACCTTACATCTACCTTAAAACTACCTTTCAGCTACCTTAAAACTACCTTACACCTACCTTAAAACCTACCTCAAAACTACCTTAAAACTACCATTTCAACCTACCTTAAAAACTACCTGAAAACTACCCCCGAACTACCTTAAACCTACCTTAAAACTACCTTAAAACCTACCTTAAAACTATCTTAAAACCTACCTTAAAACTACCTTAAAACTACCTTACACCAACTTTAAAACTACCTTAAAACCTACCTCAAAACTACCTTAAAACTACATTAAAACCTACCTTAAAAACTACCTTTAGTCTACCTTAAAACTACCTTACACCTACCTTAAAACTACCTTAAAACCTTCCTCAAAACTACCTTAAAACTACATTAAAACCTACCTTAAAAACTACCTTTAGTCTACCTTAAAACTACCTTAAAACTACCTTAAACCTACCTCAAAATTACCTTGAAAACTACCTCAAAACTACCTTTAGCTACCTTAAAACTAGCCTTTAATACAAAACGTTTCTCTCATCATATCCCGCTTGTCACCCTTTGTTTTTCTCCCTTATAAAATTAGAATATTTAGAAATAACATTATTAAAGAATGTTATGCCATTCAGCCTTAGGCAACATCTCCCAACATACAACTAGTACCTAAACTGCCATTTTATGGACTTGTAATGAAGATGATGATAGAAAAAAATGGCGATTATTTCCTTTAATCAAGTAAGAGGCAGCTGCCATTGGAGGAAACGCAACAACGTAATTAAATCTCGCTTCATGTCAAATTCATTCTTCATCCTGCCCGTCATAAAACGTGACTTCATGATAAAAGCTGCATTCTCATCTATATATGAACACAATGAAAGTACAAACCTTTTTTTATATTATGACCTATATGTGTTCCGATTTCAAGAAAATGGGTCATAATTCGCAAAATATGGATTTTTAGATATCATCATATTTAAAAAGATGAGATCAAGGTGATTCCAATGATAGTAAACACTAGGACATTTAATAAGTATTTCTATAATTTTAGATTTGATGATTTTATTTTGAAAAAAAAAGTTTGCAATGCTTCTGGATGGGTAACTACCAGTAAAGTGACTAAATATATTCCATACGAAGGCCTTCAAAACGCAAGTACAATGTCCTGAAATTTGTTACACGGATTTATATTACTATTAAAGTGCTTAAGCCAAACAAAATCAGAACATTTCAATATAGAGATCTTTCGAAAAAATCACTTTGAAAAAGATAAATTGTGCGACTTGTGACTCATTTCCCTGGAACACATCACATATAGGACTCAATCATTCTGCCACTTTTATATGATTCTCATGTTCAGGAATGTCAGGTCAATCACCGAGAGAAAACTGCTGCCGGTGAGCGATAAATATATAGAACTGACCGCGGTGCTGTCTGTGGGACCTTTCTTCACCGCGTTGAAGGCGTGAGGAACCCCGAGGTGCGGAGCGTAGCGTAGCACCGAGGGGTTCCTCACGCCGGAAACAAGGTGAAGAAAGGTCCCACAGACAGGACCAAGGTTAGTTCGAGATTTATTTGACCTCTTACAAACGATTTTAAACATATTAGATTGCTTTTAATTACGGTAACTTGCTGCGCGAGAAATACAGCGAGGGTGTGGCCTGTTCCATTGACGCTCAAATTTATGACGGCCGTCGTGACGCCGGGCGTGACGTTGACGACGCCATGACATCCCTGGCCTACTTTCAGAACAGCCAATGAAAACGCAGAAGGATAAACTGGGTCATCTGTTTCTTCCCTAGGGAGGAATGAAACATATTTCTTCCCGCTCACTTGCATATAGCGAGTCTATACAAAGTCTATGGGCACTTCATTCCAGAGGTGAAATAATATGTAGAGCCATCGCAGAAAAGGATTTTGTAAGGTCCCATGAATGCAATGCGGGCATTTAATAAACAGTCTGTTAATAGATGCTATAAAGAAAGGGGTGAGTGAGTGAGATTGGTTGCTTTACGCCCTTATCAACACATTTAATATGGTTATATCAAGGGCGGGAGAGCTGATAGGGAGGCAGTTTTAAAGAAAGGGGGTGGGAATGGGCAGACAGAGTGTTACCAATGCAGGCATGCAGGCCCATTCCCACCCCCTTTCTTTAAAACTGCCTCCCTGTCAGCTCTCCCGCCCTTGATATAACCATATTAAATGTGTTGATAAGGGCGTAAAGCAACCAATCTCACTCACTCACTCCCTCTCAGCTCTCCCACCCTTGATATAACCATATTAAATGTGTTGATAAGGGCGTAAAGCAACCAATCTCACTCACTCACCCTCTCAGCTCTCCCACCCTTGATATAAACATATTAAATGTGTTGATAAGGGCGTAAAGCAACCAATCTCACTCACTCACCCCTTTCTTTATAGCATCTATTAACAGACTGTTTATTATACATGTTGCAAGTTAATTTCAAGATTTAGGCGCGTTTGTGACGTAGGCAAACAGTGGCGCCTTGAATGGAGCGTCAAACTGTGGAACTTTTTTTTCCCTCCTTAAAATGGGTAAAACTTAATAAATATTAGGTTTCATTAAGTACACCTTGGCCGTTACATAATAGCAAAGAATAGGAAAGAAGTTGATTTTCTCATAATATTTTGGGGTTTTGTGACACTTTAAGCGGTGCATAGTACACACTGTAGTATTGTATTGTATTGTTGTATTGTAAAACGTTTATTTTCAACCTTGGTTGCAATAAGGGGGCGTGTTCTCCAACCATGGGAGGTTTGCCAGCCCTCTTCCGTTGCTCTTACATGTATCTTGGCTGTGAACAAATCCGCTTTCGTCTGAGACGAAAGCAGTACACAGCAAACTAATCAGGAGTAAATTAACTTAATAGTTTTTGTGATGGCAATGTAATCTTAACGGTCAGTTTTAATCTTGAATAATACAATAAATAATAAATCAAGTTCAATGTGATTCAGTTGTTATACAATTATATAAGTGAAGATTTTGGTTCTTGGTTATGGAGGTATGATAGTAGTAGGAGCCGACATGGTAACTAAATCTCCTTCACGTCAAATTCACTTTCCCACTTACCCATCATCAAAAACACTATTTGTGTGTCCTCTCCCGAGTTGGGCTTCTTTCCCCGAAGCACTAACATGGGTACTTGCTTTAAGAAGTCCTTGGCAGAAGCAGATTCATTTCCAGCCAGCCCACACGGAAGTGGATTGGGTGTCAATACACAAAGTTTATTTTTACCCCCGCCAGCACCTGCCATGTGTGCAAAGGACAACATGAGACGACCTGAGACATGTTGGTCAGATTTTCAGAAAATGTACAATTGTCAGCTGTACACATTTAGTAAATTCTGCTAAATTAGACTGCAATTTGGTCAATACTAGGTAAATTCGAGTATATTTGGCATTGCATTGATTCTAGCAATCTGTTTTGTTAGGTTGGACTGTATTTTGAACTTTATTTTCATTTGAAATTTGGGTTATTTGAGAAGATTGGCGAAGTTGAATTGTACATTTTCTGAAAATCTGACCCACAGAAACATTAGCCGCACATGAAACGTTGAGGAAACATGAGGCCAAGGACTTTGGTATGTTTCTTTTTCAAACTTGAGTTTAAATGTGTTTTATTCGGGATGAATTACACAAAGTGCTGTTTTCATCACATTTCATAAGATATTCAATATGAGATTTGCATGTGCCAATGCGCATGTCTGTTAGAGTGCATTATGGGTTAGATTCTGATGAAATCTGACATACAATTATTTGGAAAGATTTGTATACTAAGTTGCAAGAATGTTTTTACCAATATCGTAGCTTGTGTAAATCATCTATGAAAACCAAATGCATGATGGGAAAGATGGAGGCTTGTGTTATAGAAACATGTATAACCAATGGACATTGACATTGGAGTAGAGATACATATTCAATGATGTAAATTACATGTTTTCTATCGATTTTACACTGTACCATTAGTCCCATTTTTCCATGCGAATCAAGATTCAAAATGGCTGCTATGCAAGTCCCCTATTATAATGAAGTAAATTATTATTATATTAATTATAATAATAGAGGGCAATCACAATACCATAACAGTGACAATAGCTTAAAGAGATGATACTAATTACAATATCCAAATTATCATTATATTGGGGATTTAGGAATCGATCTAATGAAATACAAGAATAAATGGCTATATTAATATGGGTCAGATTTTCAGAAAATGTACAATTCGCCTTCACCAATCCTCTCAAATAACCCACATTTAAGACAGAAATGAGCTTCAAAATGCTGTTTAACATAACAAAACAGATACTATCAATCAATGCGCTACCAAATATACTCAGATATACCCAAAAGTGTATAATTTTTTAGCAGCATTTAGCAGAAATTACTAAATGTGTAGAGTTGCCAATAGTACATTTTCTGAAAATCTGACCCATATATAACTGCCTAAAACCGACACCTGGCGCTGTGTGTTTTTATTCTAAAACAATTCTACTTTTAGTAATTATATTAAGACAAAATAACTGCAAACTCCTTGATATCAGATCTTGAATAGTCCGATTCACATTCATATTAAAAATTGTGGGTAGAACTGGGCGTTTGCTGGTTCTACATGTGTCTACATGTGTAGGAATCCATACGACAGAGCCATGTGGATTTCGTTGTCTGGAGACAAGTCAGAAACCCAGAATAGGGCATTTGCATAGCCGCTATTTTGAATCTTGATTCATATGGAATTATGGGACTAATGGTGAGCTACAGTCTAAAATCTACGGAAAAACATGTCATGAATGTTCAGCATGGAATATTTATCAATGTTGTACATTTTTCCATAACACAATTCCCCATTTTTACCATCATGCATTTTGTCTACATAGATGATGTATACTAGCGGTGATATTGGTGAAAACAATTTTAACCCATCGATAGCATATTGCCAAATATATGTGTGTGAGATTTCAACCGAATCCGTCCCAGGGTACATTGTAAAAGACATGGGTGTAAAGCAACCAATCTCACTCACTCACTCACCGGTGTTATAGAAGCACATTACTGGGAATATTCATTGAGAGGAGATAACCGTGGAAATAACATAAGATCTGGGCCAGGACGTCAGGCATGTACGATTAGCAGTCACACATATAGTTGATTCTGATAAATTTACTTTAAATCGATGATCATCTCCAAATCTTGACAAATAGTGAAAGAACCACACAGAAGCCATATGTGATGTGTCACAGGGAAATGAGTCATAAGTCACAAAGAAAATGGATTTGAGATACCATCATGTTTGAAAAGATGATATCAAGCGGATTCTAATGTTGGTAAACATTAGGACATCTAACAAATAATTTAATATGCTTGAAAAAATTTCACGCATTGTAAAGTAGAAAAATTTACGTCTTAAGGATGACCTGAAAAAGGCAGAGACATACTAATAATGCAATACTGAGTGAGGGAGTGAGTGAGTAGTGGTACCGCCAGGCAATTGCCCTATTGCTGCCTGGCGGTGACTGGTGACATTCTACAGGTATAGGGGAATCAGGCTGTTAATAGGGGATTTGCATGTCTAACTGCGCATGTCTACTGCAGTGCATGCTGGGATGGATTCTGATGAAATCTGACAGATGATTATTTAGCAATATTTTTTATCAAAAATTGCAAGAATGTGTTCACCAATATCATAGCTTTTATAAATGATCTATGTAGACCAAATGCATGATGGGAAAGATGGAGGTTTGTGTTTATGGAAACATGTATAATACATGTATATTGACATTAGAACATTGATAATTATAATACATGTATATTGACATTAGAACATTGATAATTATTACATACTGAACATGACATGTTTTCTGTAGATTTTTCACTGTACCATTAGTCCCATAATTCAATGCAAATCAAGATTCAAAATGGCGGCTATGCTACTCCCCTATTGCCAGGTGACATACAGGTATTGCCTGGTCACTGACACACATGTACACAGGTGTTGATTACTACCAGGTGCTTCATGTCTGGCCCTTCGCCTCTTCATTACGCCATACATAGGTCAGATTTTCAGAAAATGTACAATTCACCTTTACCAATCCTCTCAAATAACCCACATTTACGAAAAGAATGAGCTTCAAAATGCAGTTTAACTTAACAAAATGTATACTTTAAATCAACACGATACCAAATATGCTAAGATATACCCATAATTTATATTTTTTTTAGTAGAATTTAGCAGAAATTACTAAATGTGTAGAGCTGCCAATTGTACATTTTCTTAAAATCTGACCCACATGTATACAAGGAAATGGGTCACAAGTCGCAGAATTGATATTTTCCAAAGTATTTTATTCACAAGTTATCTTTGCTGGAAGGTTCTGGCTTTTGGATGATTTAGCACTTTTAGGCATATAACTGTACCCGAGTGACACGGCACCTGCCGTCGGTCGCGGGAAAGCCGCGAAAATACTACGTCTGCTGCCAAGCTGTACGGGCCTCGCACGAGGACGGTAGTCCTCAGCTTGACCAACAGACTACTGGTCTAGTGCGACGGCGGCTGCGCCAGCTTTTTGTACAGCCGTAATACATGTTTTCGCGCGCGGGGGGCTGTACACCCAGCTTGGGAGTGCCAATTAACTTCTCCACTACCATCGAAGGTCCACCCACTTCATTAACTGATAGCCAGTCACCACACTTGAAACCATAAATAGATTTGCCCCAGATTTGGGATGTATAGCGCGCACTGTGTGTTGATATTCTGGAAACTCAGACATCAACGTGAAACACTGCCTATGCTTTAACTATGCTCTTTTGCCCCAAATAATCTAGAGCATTCATTCACATGTCTAATCTACAGAAAATTTTAAAACAATATCATTGACTTGTGTGTTCTCTGTGACCAAGTTCGAACCTATACTGAAGGTGTTAAAGCGAATCCATACCTCCCAGCTATAGTATTGTTCAATTACATGGGGTGTTAGATGAGCGACCTATTATGAAGCCAAAGTCAAAAGAAAAATTATAAATACTCAGTGTGCGACATAGTGGGTTGGGTTGCCATATAGACAGTTGGGCCATGACTTTTTTAGACTTCATGGCCCAACTAGATTTTCCATGGACGAATTTAATGGGTACATGTAATGTCTCATAAACTGTATAGGCCTACATTAGATTGTCTTGGGGAGGGAGGAGGGGCGGGGGCTTAGAAGGAAGATAAACAAGCAAGAAGAGACAGTACTCCACAGCTTCGATTATAGACATCTATTGAGAATCAAAATAAAATCTCTTTTGGGGCACAAAATAAAAATACTCCTCTAGAATTTGTATTATTTGCAGCAGTGACACCATATTCACATAGGCCTATGTTAAATAACGGACAAGGGAGATATATTTTCGTCGTGATGATGGGATTAATTCATGCTTAAGTCCATTTAAAAAGAATAGGCTAATATTAATGATAACTGAAATTTGTAGCCGTGTAATAAATCGTTAATAATCCTTAATCTGAAGGTGGTTTCTATTGTTTTTCCCATCATAAATATGCCTGCTAGCAGAGCGGGTCATTACATTTTCGCCTGTGTATATCCCCAAACACTTCAGAAATCATATTTAAGAAGCTCAAAAGGAAGACATTTATTTAGAATTTTTCATTCAGTGGCATCTTTAAACACAAACGATTAATTCATGAAATAGGCCTAGGCTAAAAATTGATCTGATAGAGCGATATTCAAGAGCTCTAATTCCTGAACTTTAGGCCTATAGATCTATAATTCATTTGTAATTGTACCCAGTTTCATGGAACCTATGGTGAGGGGTCATTCAAAAATTATGTAACGCTTTTTTTGACCAAAATTGACCCCCACCCCCCCCTCCGTAACGCTGCATAACACTTCATCATACACCCCCTTGGTGTTACATAACACTAGATTGACCCCCCCCCTTCCCATGGCAATTGAAAATCCCAGTCAGATAAATGTTTCTGCATCAATTTAATGAATTTATACTTATGAAATAAATGGTTATGGTTTTATTGGAACCTGATAAAGGTTGGGATGAATGTCTGATCTGCCAGTTTAAACAACAGTGGTGAAACTCTTGATGATAAACTTGAGCAGAAGAATTTTGCTCATGCTGGGCAAGTTTTAGCAGACATATGGTCAGGAACAGTGATTGATGGGCATCCAACAATAGCGGAGTATATTGAACCAGAAGAACATGTTCCTGAAATTATCAAAAGGAGTCAGCTCTGGTATGATCAGCATGTCAATCCTTGATATGATCAATATGATCAATACTTCTTACAGATCAAATGTAAGTCAAAATGCTCTGACAGGGGCTGTTGTAGTCAGCCAAGAAGTTCTTACTTTTCCCTGATCAGGAACAGACTCATACCACCTCCTCTTCCCCTTGCACAGACAAAAGATGGCCTTTGTTGCTCTTTAGAGGATCCACATGCAACCTTTCCATCTCTTTTTGTCAACCTGGCTCTTGACAAAAATGTTCCCCCTGCATGTTCTCTGAAAAGTTTTCCCAAAGGGCTACCATATGATTATGCCTGCCCTAAGCTTCAAAACGTATGCAAAATGCAAAATGTTGTACTTCCAAGTCAGCATCAACGATTGTGCCAACTAAATGTGTTCATTCTCAACGTTTAGCTGCGAAAAGGCAGAGGGAGTTGATGTGTGTGTTGCAATACATGGAAACCGAAGTATTCAAATTGCATGATCAAGAGGACATAGACATGGATGGACTTGAGGTCCCCAAAGACGTGGTGGTTAAAGGCGGTATGCCTATCCTACCAGTAGGAGCCAGGCATTCAGTTTGGTGTGAAGACAGCAAAAAGTAAAAGTATTGTGTTCATGTAAAGGGCCTAGACTTTAAACCAAGATTCATGATTTGTTGTATAGTACCTCTGTTCAAATCAGTTATCTAGTAAGTTATTTGACTTTATTTGAGTATGTTATAAAAGTTAAGAGTGAATAGTGAAGAACAGATGTGAGTTAAGAGTGAAGAACATTACGCTATAAAATACTGATGTGTACTTGTATATGAATACTGATTTTCCAACTGAGTATCATTTTTGCTATCTAGTCTAATTTGTATTCTTAGTCTTATTTGTGCTATGCTCTTGGATACTAGTATGATAGATACGGTGCTCGATACATTCTGAGATACTCATTTTTTTGTCGCAGAGCTGACTGTCACTGTTCATGTTGGCATTTTCAGATGTACTAAACATGTTACATTTCAATCAACTGGTTTGATATAAATCTATTCAATTTTAGTATAATTAGATCCCTTAAATCAGTGTGCAAAGGGTCAAATATTCTTTATATCAGTTCTACGAGTAAAAAATAGTTACATAGATCATTTTGTTATGTAACACTTTGGATGATACCCCCCCACCCCCCTATAACACCCTGTAACACAGGGGCTGACCCCCACCCACCCCCTCTGGTGTTACGTAATTTTTGAATGACCCCTGAGTTTATTGAATTATAATGGACAGCTGATGAAATTGAGCTTCCGATTTTCTCATGGCCAGTCGGACCAGTGCTTCTGAAATGTTCATGGCCCAACTGTCATTTTTCATAGGGCCTAGACCCTGTCCGTTGGCCTAAGGGTTGTGTTGGGAGGTGCGGGGGGGGCAGGGGAATGCACTTGTCAATTAGGCCTACATCACCCCCCCCCCCCACCTCCCCCAGTGGTGAACGTCGAGGGCTATAGGCCTATTAGGGAAATATGGGGATTCACTATATAATTAAACTTGGATAAAAGGAAGGTAAACTTAGGATCGCTGAGGTAACAATATTTAAAAAAAAAAAATATTAGGCCTAAACATCCATGCCTGACACCATTAATTGTGTAGACAACATTATTAGTTATCTATTTTATGTAGGTCTAAATTCAGTAAATCTGAAATCTGAAAGTAAATCTGAAACACCTAATTTTCATACACATGTTCTGGTCGTTTACATGGCTTGCACTCACCATAATGATTTACATTAATTGGCGGCCGCTAGCTAAACCTCTGCTGGCGGCACCATGTGATTGGTTATGAACTAGGGCTAGCTGGAAAGCTTGGTGGCGGCCATTTTGATTCATGTACAGTATAGACGTTGCGGTTGGAATTCATCAAGTAAATCATGAAACCCGCCAATTCACCATGTTTCCACCATCACAATTCAACAAATATACATCCGAGGACACCAGGACATATTATGTAAGTACTTCTGTTTATTCTTACTGTATAAAGCCATTGCCTGTTATGATAAGCCTATGCCTGTGTTGGGCCGTGTTGCCGTACTTGCTGGTAGGCGGTTAGCGCTCCCTTGAGCCTGTAATCCCACCGATGAAGCTGTTGTCACTGGCCGGTGGCTTGCACGGGGAGAACACGGTCTATAATTATGTAATACTAAGAGCAGGGATCGTAGTAAGGGCTCTGTACTCGTAAATAACGAGGAGTACATTTTGCTGTGAACCATTGCTGGTGCAGCACTTGTCCACACTTACGGGTATGGTACCAACACATACAGGGCAAATTAAAAGAGTGTATAAATTCTCTGCCATCGAAAATAAATTCGATGAGGGGCACAGGACATCACCCCTATGCCTTGAGTGAGGGACAGGCGAAAATCCATGGGTTGGTCTCTTTCTTTGACTCATTTCACTTTATTTCCTTTCCCGCTCACTATTTGTCTCTCCCTCCCCTTACCCACTCCTCCCCTCTTCTTTTTCTCTTATTTCTGGCTCTCTTGTATCTCTATTTTCTCTGTCCTTCCTCCCTCATCTATCTCTGGGACCACTCCTCTTATCTCCTTATGCTCCGCTCTCTCTCTGAGGGAGGGAGAGTCTGTACGTCTCTCTATTCAGAGGGAGAGAGAGGAGTAGGGGGGCGCATAGGGAGTGGGAGGGAGAGAGAAAGAACGTGGCCACCAAGCTATAATTAATTGATTTAGAAATTAAATGATTACATTCGATTCAATGTTTTATTTAATGATCTGCTAATATGCATTCTACAAGGAATACAATTATTAATTATTTTTCAAATATTTCCGAAAACTCTTCTAAACAACCTCTCCCTCTCCTGCCCCCCCCCCCCTTACATACCCTGCCCCGCCCCTTCAGGTTATTCACTACTGGTGATACATCAAATTTTCAAGTTAATTACTAGGCTTATAATTACCAGTCAAGTTATACGTAAATCAATCAACCAAATGTTCTTGGTTTAGTTGTTGCTCTTTAACTGTTCTGGTCTCCTATATGTTACATTTATGGAACTCGATCCTCTATTATGCATTACGATAACACCTCTATCTTGTTTTTACTTCTACGATTGTATATCTTGGGATAGGTTGTGGAAGAGTGCTGACTGGATGTGGACGCGTACCTCCACCAGTCCACTCGTCAACAATACTAGTACTGACTTAAGGCTTACTGTGACTCCTGTTAAGAGTAAAAAGTTACTGCTGTTAGAGAAAGACAGCATCCGTGAATGTGTGAATACAAGTTTCAAACACTATAAAATTAAATTATAGGGGTAGAAATTATATGACCAATGTTGGAGTAATGACGACGACATTTGAAGTCGTTTAAAAGGTAGTAGGACTTACTGCAAGCTTGTCCTCTATGCTAATGTAATTTGATTTCAGGGAAATTTCAGAACCAATTTCCAGTCAAAATCAGGGGAGGTTCGGGTGGACCCGGTACTGAATACACTAATCTCTCATCCTAGCATTATTCATATACCTTAAGTTAATGGTCCCGCCCCTGACCAGACTGACCCCTCAATAACACCCCCCCTCCTCACTCACACCCCACCCCTCAATAACACCACCCACTCCTCACTCAAACCCCCACCTCTCTATAACACACCCCACTCCTCACTCACACCCACCCCTCAATAACACCCCCACTCCCCACTCACACCCCACCCCTCAATAACACCCCCACTCCTCACTCACACCCCACCCCTCACTCACACCCCACCCCTCACTCACACCCACTCCTCACTCACACCCCACCCCTCAATAACACCCCCACTTCTCACTCACACCCCCACCCTCAATAACACACGCCACTCCCCACTCACACCCCCCCCCCTCAATAGCACACCCCACTCCTCACTCACACCCCACCCCTCAATAACCCCCCCCACTCCCCACTCACACACCCCACCCCTCACTCACACCCCACTGCTCAGTCACCCCCCACCCCTCAATAACCCCCCCCCCACCCCTCACTCACACCCCACCCCTCAATAACACATATTATAAATTCGATGAAATTAAGTTCCTCCTGGGAATAATACCAGTGCATGGGAACTTTTATACCAAATGACCTTAGAACATCATTTCCACCAAAACAGCTCCTACATTTGCATTCAATAACCAGAGAGAAAGTATCAATGGTTCCCGAGTGACATGGCACCTGCCGTCAGTCGCGGAAAAGCCGCGAAAATACTACGTCTGCTGCCCAGCTGTACGGGCGTCGCACGAGGACGGTAGTCTAGTGTGACGCCTCACTGCAACCCCTCACTCACACCCCACCCCTCAATAACACCCCCCACTCCCCACTCACACCCCCACCCCTCAATAACACACCCCACTCCTCACTCACACCCCACCCCTCAATAACACCCCCCACTCCTCACTCACACCCCACCCCTCAATAACACACCCCACTCCCCACTCCCACCCCCCACCCCCTACTCACACCCCACTCCTCAGTCACCCCCCACCCCTCAATAACACCCCCCACTCCTCACTCACACCCCACCCCCCCACTCCCCACTCACACCCCACCCCTCACTCACACCCCACTCCTCAGTCACCCCCCCACCCTTCAATAACACCCCCCACCCCTCACTCATGCACCCCACCACTCATTCATACCCCCCATCCCTCAATAACAACACCCCCCCCCCCACTCCTCACTCACTCACCATCACACAACCCCAGCAGCTCCCCAAAAGTACCGTTTCAAGTACCCCCTCTCCCAATTAACACCCCCCACCCTCAATAACATACCCCACTCCTCACTCATACACCCCCCCCCACACTCATACACCCTACCCCTCACTCATATATCCCACCCCTCACTCATACACCCTACCCTTCACTTAAACACCCCAGCCCACACTCATACACCCTACCCCTCACTCATATACCCCACCCCTCACTCATATACCCCTCACTCACTCACTCATACACCCCACCTCTCACTCATATACCCCACCCCTCACTCACTCATATACCCCACCCCTCACTCATATAATAATAGGATGTTACAAAGGAATCATATTTCCATATTCATGAAATAATTTATAATGCCCTCCTGAAGATCCTTCCTGTTACAAGAGTTGTATTGCTGGTAGACAAAGCATGTACTAATGAATTAACATTTTATTTCAGAGGCTGTAACGTTGGCAAACCCCAATGGCACCCAGATAGAAAAGGAACCGCACAAGTCGATTGGGACAAAGTCGACCATCAACAAGCTGAAGAGGAGTGCGGAGGAGCAGGAGAGAAATTTGAGAGCTAAACAGACAAAAGAATTCATATCATGCGGCATTTATTGTTAAAGTCATATTGTTTTTCTTGTAACGTTTTATTAATATAAAGGGATTAGGAGGAACACCAAAGGGTAAAAGAGGACCTAAGAGTTGCTGTAAAGAGCTGTTAGCTGTATGTTATAAAACTACTTACTGTAGTTGTTCCAAGAGGTAAATGAATTTAAAGTAATGATCTCAAGAGTTCGAAGAATTTAAACACGTATCCATCAAACCAGGAAGAAATACATTAATTTTGTTATCTCCCTTCTTATTCTTGGTTAATAATTAGCATGTATTCTTCATGAAGGACATTGTTTGTATTGTGACCATGAGCTTCACTGTTTTTTTTGTCAATGCAATTTGTCAGTTGTTAATTATAATAATAGTCTAGACACTCTAGGACCATCATTATTGCAACAAACGTCTATTTCCGAGGATGGTTTGTGGTAATCAAGGTTCATCTTCATCTTGATATACTATTGATGTAACAAAGGATATCAATAAAATAAATGTACATATACAATGACTGGTTATAATGTTGTTTCTTCCTTCTTTCCTCCATCAAGTAAATGTAACATAGACTGAAAAGAACGATTGAACACAACTTCTGGCCCCATAATGGATATATTCATTACTTTAGTCCAAATCATAAGCAAATATTTAAGTTGATCCCAAGTAATTTGAGCCCCACCTGCAATACCCTACCTGCCCCAGGCATACTAAAATGTGCAGCCGGATGTGCAACCAAAGTGCAGCCAGATGTGCAAAAAAAGTGCTGCTGGATGTGCAAAAAAAGTGCAACCAAAGTACAGCCGGATGTGGAAAAAAAGTGCAGCCAAAGTGCAGCCAAGCAAAAGTGCAGCCAAAGTGCAGCCGGATGTGCAAGGCTGGCTTACACTGGCTGCACTTTTCCCTGAGTCCGGATGTAGTCCGCGGCCGTGCAAGGGCTGCGCATCCTAAGTGCATCTGCGCAACCTGGGTATTTGGTAAATTTCAATACATTTCATTAAATATATCTATGCACTTCGAAGCTTATCCCATTGAGTATATATTTAGATACTTCACTAGTAATTGTCCACTCAGAGATATTGAAAAGTTTGTTTTCATAAATAAAAATATGAAACCTAAAATACAGAAATATTTATTCTTTTTGTGCAACTTGTGACTCATTTGTATGTAAGACATCACATATGGGTCAGATTTTCAGAAAATGTACAATTGGCAGCTCTACACATTTAGTAAATTCTGGTAAATTAGGCTGCAATTTGGTCAATACTAGGTAAATTCGAGTATATTCGGCATTGCATTGATTCTAGCAATCTGTTTGGTTAGGTTGAACTGTGTTTTGAACTTTATTGTCGTCTGAAATTTGGGTTATTTGAGTAGATTGCTGAAGTTGAATTGTACATTGGAATCACCTTGATTTCCTCTTTTCAATTATGGTGATATCTCAAAATCCATATTTTGCGACTTATGACTCATTTTCCTGAAACGGATCACATATGTGTACTTATTGAGACTTTATATCTTCAATTATATAATTATGTGTATTCATGTATATATGTTGGAATTCTTTCAGGGTGCAGATTAAACGATCTTGTCATAGACCTCATCAGTCAAACATCATGTGAAACACAAATAAAGCATTCTCTCATCTTATCATACTTGTATTTCCTTTTTTGTTTAAACCGTTTCATTTAAAGTTTGGCATATCAAACTTCTAACTCATGCTAGAGAGGATCTGATTATAGGAAATGAATAGGTTCAAAAGTACATTGTGAAAGTAACATTATTGATAGAACACTCATTAAATGATTCACAGAAATTGAAATAAGAAAATGCCAGACTATATTGATTGCTGAACACCCAGTCAAACACTGAGCTAAATTGAAACATGTCTATATGAAGTGGACACATTATTATATGTATGTAGCAGCATGTCTAGAAGCCTGTGAATAAAGTGAACAACAAGGCAGACCATATTGAAAAGCAACATATGAACATGATCTGCCATGGAAGTACTTTGACTCCGCGACATAGACAGCGGTGGGTGGGTGGGGATATATGACTGATAGCGGTGATGGGCATCTATATCCTTACAAGCCTTCATCGTGAATTAATTATAGACTTATTGACGCAAAGGCTCATGTCAGCCAGAATAAATATATAGCTGGTGGTGGTGTGCCTGCTGGATCAGCCCCATGGCCCTGACAGCCGGGCTACAGCAGCAGGAATACATGCGGTCAGATTTTCAGAAAATGCACAATTGACAGCTCTAGACATTTAGTAAATTCTGCTGAATTAGGCTGCAATTTGGTCAATACTAGGTAAATTCGAGTATATTTGGCATTGCATTGATTCTAGCAATCTGTTTGGTTAGGTTGGACTGTGTTTTGAACTTTATTTTCGTCTGTAATGTGGGTTATTTGAGAGGATTTGCTAAGGTGAATTGTACATTTTCTGGAAATCTGACCCACGGGCGTCGGTGGGGTGAGGTAGTAGAGCTTCTGTGGGCACGTGATAAGGCTGCTGTGGTGAGGGTGGAGGGGGGGGGGTGTTTGTCAATATGTGATGTGTTACAGCAAAATGTGTCACAAGTCGGCAAATTGATATTTTTGTTAATGTTTTTCTCTCTATGAAACTGTCAAAGTCAGTAGTCTCTCATTGTCCCAACTTCAATGCCTACATGAAAACTTATTGAAAATATTTTTTTTTCACCAGTGACTGATTACATATACACAATTTGTATGTAGTTGGGCAAAATGTCATCAATAGGTTGTTTAAACTGTATCTGTGAGAACATAAATAAATGGTCTATCAATCCATCCATCTATCTATCACTCTATCTATCTATCCATTTATCTATCCATCTATTATTCGATATATTGATATATCGATCTATATATTTCCTTCTATACATCCATTTATCAATCCATCTATCCACCTATTGATTTATCCATCCATCCATCTCCTCTTCCATCCATCTATATATTTCTCCTTCTATCCATCTATACATTTCTCCTTCTATCCATCTTTCCATCTATTTATCCATCAATCCATCTATCAATCTATCTATCAATCAATCCATCTATCCATCTATCTATCTATCAATCAATCCATCCATCCATCCATCTATCTATCTATCTATCAACCAATCCATCCATCTATCAATTTGATCCATCTATCCTATGATAGGATGTAACGAGGTTGGTTTCTGAGTTACCATATACAATGCCCACAAGATTTTTTTTCGACCAGGAATGTCACATAAAGCTATTTATTTATCTTGCTTTGCTCCAATGACCCGCCATATTGCTTTTTGATGCCAAAGCGCTAGACAACCATGAAGTGGATTGGCTAATGATCAATGGCATAGATTGCGTATGACCTCACAAATGGGCATGACGTCTTGAGCAAACGTAACGTTAACCAATAGGGAGCCTTCTTATAATGAGACTTGAGAATACATCATATTTTCACGCGTGGATCCATTATACAATATGTGATCCGTTTTAGGAAAATGAGTCATAAGTCGCAAAATAGGGATTTTGAGATATCACCATAATTGAAAAGAGGAGATCAAGCTGATTCCAATGATACTAAACACTAGGGTATCTAACATGTATTTCTATATTTTAAGTTTGATATTTTTATTTTTGAAAAAAAAGTTTGCAATGTTTCTGGCTGGGTAAACCAGTAAAGTAACTAAATATACTCAAACGAATGCCTTCAAAACGCATTGATATATTTAATACAATGTCCTGAAATTTGTTACACGGATTTATATGACTATAAGTGCTAAACCTTCTGAAAATCGGAACATTTCAATAAAGAGATCTTGTGGAAAAAACACTTTGAAAAATATCCATTTTCCGACTTATGACTCATTTTCCTGAAACACATCACATATATGATAGCATGTATCCACTCATTTGCAGTGTGTAAAACCCCTGATCATGATATAAATATATCTTTATGTGGGTAACTGGAAAAGCTGTCCTCAAGAGATGAGGTGATTAACCCATGTTCTCCTATCATGAAAAAATAGTAGTATCCATCAATTAAAATCAATATTCACTTCATACATACATATAGCCGGTGCATGTAGAATGCTTGAACATGTAAACACCCATACTTGGCCTCAGGACACAAGGACAGCAGATACATACCTGAAAAGAAAGAAAAACACATTTAGATAATGTCTTTGTTGGAAAGTATATATGATGTGTTGAGTCATAATACATTATTTTAAAGAATTTCATTTCCATATTTAGCAGAAAAAGCAGACAGACACTAGGCTCATCGACATTAAGCGATGTTCAAGGTTATCTGCACTATTTAATCAGCAAAAGACATTTAATACTAATAGTTGGAAATAAATGTCATGAATGTAATACATTTCATAAGCGACTTGGTAGTAATTACACATATTTCAAACAATTTAAGTATGTCTTGTAAAGATGAAAGATGAAATCAAATGTAAATAATGATCTGTCTACGATGTATATTTTACTGGACGAATAGTGTACCTGTTCTTTGTTGAGGAGAAAAACTCGAAAGAAATCGATGTGTTTACTATATATATTTTGCTACCCGATCATAAATTAGTATTCACAGAAATTGATGTTAAAATAATGAAGAAATGAAATTTTGTCAACTAACTTAGGTCTTTCGATCAGATTTTTCAGGGACTCCACGAAACTATCTTTGTATGAAACTGGACCCAATAAAATTTATTAAAAAAAAAAAAAAAAAAAAAGATACTATATGGGTCATACGCTTGAGAATCAAAACCCCTTTTTACCCCCCGGTCCTGGGTATGACCATAAAGGGCCTTTCTGTTTCTTTTCTCTGTCTCTCTCTCCCTTCTTCTCTATCTCAATTTCCTGGGTACGATCATAAACTGCCTCCCTCTCAGCTCTCCCGCCCTTGATATAACCTTCAATGTGTTGATAAGGGCGTAAAGCAACCAATCTCACTCACCCTTTTTACCCCTAACCCTTAGACCTTAGCATTATTGCCTCATGTTTACATTGTTCCTGAACCTGTATGTAAACTAGCTATTAGTTCCGTCCTATGTGGGTCAGATTTTCAGAAAATGTATAATTCATCTTCACCAATCCTCTTAAATAAACTAGATTTAAGACACACATAAGGTTCAAAATTCAGTTCAACATAACCAGAGAAATCGTTTGAATCAACTCAATACTAACTATACTCAGATATACTTAGTATTGACCATTTTTCAGCAAAATTTAGCAGAGTTTACTAAATGTGTGGAGCTGCCGATTGTACATTTTCTGAAAATCTGACCCAGATGTATAGTCACATGTAACCAGGAAAGTCAGCCACAAACTGAACACCTGAATCTATTTCAGTATAGAATACAATTTTGGGGTAGAAAATAAGTCTCTCTAAGGGAAATTAGACCCAGTTTGGTCAGATTCTGGGTGTATTTTTGTCACAATAGACCACGGCAATCACTTCCGGCAACTTCCGGTAAGGAATGGGGGTTATAGACATCAAAAGAACTGGTAAATAAAAGTCAGTAAGTTGTAAATAACAGTTGAATCTGACCAAACCGGGTCTAAAAGCACTAATACCCTCGGTTTTGGATGGTCTAAGTGGTCTGTTGCCTGGTGGAAATTCTCGGGGCTAACGCCCCTCAAATTGTCCACCAGGCAACAGACCACCCAAAACCTCGGGTATTAATGCTATAATAACAAGTTGTTTCAAATGCTATGCATGGTTCAGTTAAACTGGTTCACTTAAACTGGTTCACTTAAACTGTTGATTGTTCCCATTCCAACAAACCTCTCTCCACTCTTTCCCTTCACCCACTCTCCACTACCCAAACCCACTCTTCCACTCCAACCACTACCCACTCAGTCCCCACTACCCTTGCACAACTCCATACCCAACTCATCCCAGCGATCCATAACTTCATAGACCAAGCTGTCAAAATTGGGTAAATATGCAAGGAGCTGAACAAAAATCTATAGATTGCGTCAATACAGCCTGTCACATTAAATGATGCTTTGCGCGTCGAGTTCTTTCGCGGCGTGCAAATGCAAAAAGTGGACAGCCAGACTAACGCCCCATTACCCTGACAGTCAATACAGATAGAGTGGACTCTGCGGCGCAGGCAATTTACTGTCATCTGCATTCATATCTCCCGACTCCACGACTAATAGAGATTGATTCCCTGGCCAACGCGCCAAGGCTAGAGAGAGGGAGAGCTGCAAATACGAGTTTAGCAGTTTGAAGGAGGTATTATTTATGGAATAATAGATTGACACATCCCCAGAAGCAGGGTTGATGTGTTTATTTGTGTCTGTTTGAGCCAGGACAGGATATACATTTAGCTGTGACTGGAGGAATGAATATATGTGATGGCTCAGAGGAAAATGAGTCATAAGTCGCAAAAAATGGATTTTGTGATATTATCATATTTGAAAAGAAGAGACCAAGGGGATTCCAATGAATATAAACATCGAGGACATCTAATAAGTATTTCTATATTTTAAATTTGTTGTTCCTATTTCTAGAAAAAGAAGTTTGCAATATTTTTGGGTGGACAATTACTATTAAAGCAGCTAAATATACTCTATGGGATGACCCTATAAATGCATGAAAATATTTGATACACTGTCTTGCAATTTGGCACATGTATTCATACTACATCAAGCGTTAGTCACACCAAAAATAAGAACATTCCTACAAAGAGATCCAGGGAATATATCACTTTGAAAAATATCAATTTTGCGACTTATGACTCATTTTCCTGAAACACATCACATATGTGATGGCTCAGAGGAAAATGAGTCACAAGTCGCAGAATTCTTTTTAATAAAGTGTTTACTTTATGCTCATTTAGCGAATTACCAAATATGATTTGTGTGAATTATACAGTGAAGAAAAATATAACAGACCATTATATTATACCTATATATAGTTAATATATTCAGTACATACTAGGTTTGTATTAAAAGACCCTTCACCCGGGCCATGCTCTCACAAGCAAACCTTTATACAACATATCGATATTATAGAAAGTTTTCCATCGTTCTTAGACAATTGTCCAAATAAAACACTTTATACACAGACTCATAGGACAAGTGAGTTGTCTAGTCAATTTTCCTCACAAAAACATAACTTTCCTTTACAAACAGGATCATCAGGCATTATACATTTTCTAAGGTGTAATTTCTAAGGTGGTTGAGTGTCACATCTCAACTCTTCCAGATTGAATAAAGCTAAAAATGTGTTTTCCATATTTGGAAAGATGAGATGAATGATGGTAAACATTACAATATCTAATAAGTATAATAGAACTACCTGCAGACGAAGCTTGTTACACCTAATATCTAAGTAGTTCTTTATGTTGTATGCAAGAAAAAATGATTAGACAATCATTATTCACTGAAATGTAAATGATATTTAAAGTTACTAATGTACATCGAGAGATTGTTATATATAACGTTAAATCATTTACATGGATAACCTCAGATATTTTTTTTTTAAAGAAATTTTATTGGATCTTTTTTTCATAACATGATAATCTCATAGATTCCAAATAAACGTGATTGTACAGAGTTTTCATTACCTCTTTACTAATTTAATACATTTAATCAGCAAGTTGAACTTGATATTAAGTTTGTTCATTTTGTTTCTTTGATCACAATATCCGTATATACACAAATAAACGCTTCAAATTCTTTTGGATTTTTTCCTCAGAACATCAAACATTGTGTTACTCGATCAGTAAAATACACATAGCTCACTTTAGAAATAATATACAATTTTTCTTTTCGACAACCATACTGGTGGTGTATCACATTTCATAGATACCAGTCATTATTTAGCTTCAGGTGTTTTTTATGTCTGACCACGGTTTTTTACGAATCTCTGAAGGTAGCTTATTCCACAACACTGCATATGCATAGATATATTCAATACAAAGTCTTGGAATTTGGGACATGAATTGATGCTTCGAGGAGCGGAGCATAACAAAATTAAAACATTCCAACAGAGAGATCTTGTGAATAACCCACGTATAAGGTCAATATAAAACATAGGACTCGCGTCCCTGTCAGGTACAGTTCTTCCGACCTGACCTTCTACATCTAAATGTGATCCGTTTTAGGAAAATGATTAATAAAATATTGATTTTGAGATATGTCCATATTTAAAAAGAGGCGATCAAGCCGAGTCGAATGATAGTAAACACTATGACATCTTATAAGTATTTCTATATTCTAAGTTTGATATTTTTATTTTTGAAAAAAATGTTTGCAATGTTCCTGGATGGGTAATTACCAGTAAATTAACTAAATATACTCCATGCGAAGGCATTCAAAACGCAAGGATATGTTTAATACAATGTCCTGAAATTAGTAACATGGATTCATATGACTATGAGTGCTAAACCCCCAAAATATCAGGACATTTCAATAAAATGATCTTGTGAAAAAACACTTTGAAAAATATAAATTTTGCGACCTGTGACTCATTTTCCTGGAACACATCACAAATAGTAAATGTGATGTGTTTCAGGAAAATGAGTCATAAGTCGCAAAATTGATATTTTTCCAAAGTGTTTTTTTCACAAGATTACATTATTGGAATGTTCTATATTTTGGAGGGTTTATCACTTATAGCTATATCAATCGATGTGTCAATTTACAGGACAATCTATGTAATATATCTTTTCATTTTAAAGGTCCTCATTTGGACTACATTTAGTTACTTTACTGTTTATTGACCCCCAGAAATATAGGTAACTTTTTTTTTCAAAAACGAAAATATCGAACTTAAATTCTAGAAATACTTATTAGATTAGTAGACTGTTTACTATCATTGGAATCGGCTTGATCTCATCTTTTCAAATATAATGGTATCTCAAAATCTATTTTTTGCGACTTATGACTCATTTTCCTGAAACACATCACAAATACACATAGCATGTGATTATATTTCCATCAGTAGGATCGTGAAAGGATATGTTGTATTGATGCAAACTCATGTCTCATAATTGCAATATCTATTATTGTTTTTATAGTATTGTTATTATTTGAAGGGCTAGACTTGAAGACCCGGTTACAGAAGTTTTATTACAGATACTGGTCAAGATTAGCTAGTTTCCATTTCCTTTCCATGTACCATCTACATAGGGTAACAACATACAGAACGATCTCATTTTAGAAGATACATTCATAGCAATGGCATTCTAACTCATATTCTTGATAGTTTGTCTTCACTTTTTATCCAAATCTTCCATTGTACAGGACGCCGAATCAAAGAAGATTTGAGAAAAATACGTTTGGGTTGATTTAGGTAATGCATTAGCCGAACCATTCATTAACCCTATACCTGGCTACTATGTAGGCATGAATAGGCAGTCACTTCTAAGTGTTGTATGTACAGCTAGAAATGCATCTTGATAATGCATCACTGCTTCCCATTGTGTTTATATATACCCAAACCTTTTGTACTCACACAAACATTGGGTACAGATGATGCAGGGGGCATCGCGAAAAATGGATTTTGAGATATCATCATATTTGAAAAGATGAGATCAAGCCGATTCTAATGATAGTAAACAGTCTAATAATCTAATAAGTATTTCTAGATTTTAAGGTTAATATTTTTATTTTTGGAAAAACAAGTTTCCAATATTTCTGGGGGGCAATGACCAGTAAAGTAACTAAATATACTCCATATAAAGAATACATTTCATATATTGTCCTGAAATTTGATACACCAATCGATAAAACTATAGTCGATAAACTCCCCCAAAATCAGAGCAATCCAATAAAGTGATCTTGTGAAATAAACACTTTGAAAAATATCAGTTTTGCGAGTTTTCTCTCAGCGATTACACTTTGAATTATTGTATAAACATAAAACAGCCGACTATTGATTAATCCAGTCCTATAAGTCATAATTTGTGTAAGGTTGATAGGATGTGTTTTGTCATAAATTATTAGCTGCTAATGCAGTCAGGAAAGAATCAGAACTCAATGTAATATATCTGTTTAACATCTAACCTGTTTTAACATTTAAAATCTAGCCTGTTTAATATCTGTATGGTCGGTGAACAAGTTTATCAACCAAGTATTTTTATCATTAATGTTTGCTGGAAGTAATGTCTTGTCATAGACAATTATTGCTCACTATAGTACTTTTCGATGTAATCCTGATTTATTGTAAGCTCAACCAATTATTAGTATGACAAGGTCTATTAGACTAGGCAAAATCCACCTTAACATCACTCTTAATACTCCTAGGGGCATTTTTGAGTACAAAGGTCCACCAGCACTTTTCTGGCTAATTTGGGTGTGCTGAACACGAAAATCACTGTTGGACAGCTGAAATCTGACTCCTTCCTTGTCGAAAATTAAAAACAAAAATGGCTGCCATTCATTTTTTAGAAAAATCATAAAACTCACATATATAGTCGTGTGATACCTCAAAATGATGGAAATTGAGAGGACAATCCATTTTACACACTTACCTGGATGTCACAGCAAGGTGGTTACCATGACAACCAAATATTCACACATAATATGTGTTTTTCACTCATTTCTGAGAAAAATCATAAAAAAACACATATATGGTCATGTGATACCTCAAAATGATGGTAATGCAGGGGGGAATCCATTTCTGATATTCTCATTGTTGTAAGGATATGTCATAGCATTTTAGAGCATATCATAGCCAAACAATCTGAATGAAAAGTCCATACATTTCTGGCTATAACATCATAGTTCAACCAGTTGAAGAACTGCCTTGTGTATGGTGCCTGTAAACCTAGTAGTACATCAACTTGATTGCATTACATATCATTGGCATATCAATATTGCTATGAAGGATATAGATTCATGAAGGCAATTCAGAGACAGAGACATTTTTAGAAATATATACAATGTACAAAATCAAACATACAGTGAAATGGTTACAGGCCAACCTTCATAAAGTGTTGTATCAGGGGTCAGGAATGTAAGGATAAGCCATATAGGCAAAATTCTAAACCAGGGCTTATTAATGTGCCCGTTGAGTATGCAGCATCAGTGCATCAGCAGTACTAGTGGATGGCAACACTTCTGTCTTATTCAGTTTTTCAAACAGAAGTAATCTTGCATTATCAATTGATGTTGCTCCTCATATCTTGTATACATAGCACAAGAACTTCTCAACTGAAGATACCATATCTTGGCTGAGTTCCAGTTCACACCTAGTAAGTCATGGTTTTCAAGAAACACATTGTTGTCTGTGGTTTGCTATGAATGATGTTGTGTCTGACTTTCTTATGGCATGGAAGGGATGGAAGGGAACCTTCAGGGATATTGTGTATAACCTCATGCACTTGAATATTATACTTTTGAAGAAGAATGGATGGCATGGAGTCTGGTTGGTGTCTGCTTCTTCATGCTCTGCTACCAGATCACCAAGGTCAAGGAGAATGGTACTTTTCACCTCTCCATTGGGAAAGCTGCCACTGATAACAATCGACTTCTGACCAGCACATTCTAAAATCTGAACTTTGCTGGTTATTTGGATGAGCCAACTAGGCCCGTATTTAGCCAAGTTGGCTGGAAGTGGCACATTCCCATTGTCAACCAGTTTCCTAATGGGTACTTTTTGTTTTGGGCGGTGCTTTCCTGACTGTGCATTGATAGTAATGTCTTTGTACTGGTCAAATAATAGATCAATTCTTCCAAATTCATTTCCAACTTTAAGTATGGTATCAGTAAAGACATCTGTGTAATCCTTAAAGGTAGTGGCTCCATCCGGTTTCCAAGTGCATTGATTAATGCCTGACCTGAGATGGACAGGGGATGATATTTTCATTTAGACAATGAATTAAGATGGTTTCATGAGCAGTTTGTAGATTATCATTGTCTTCTGCCGGAGAGAATGTTCAAATATTTTTCCAATCCAACTCTCTTCCAGCTACATATTCTTTGCTTAGTGTTACAATCTGCTTTGTCTTACCCTTTTCCTTGATGTTGTAGAAGCAACTGAAAGTAAGGGTATTATTCCTCACCATTGAATCATTGAAGTATTCAGGTGTTTTGATCAGCCTCATTAACACAGATGTTTCTAATTGTCTCTGGCCCCTGGGATATACTGTATTTGCATCCTGAATAGCAATTGTCACAAGATCTTTGTTTGACAGATTATGTAAGAATTCCATTGTAGAGAAGAATCCAAGATTAGCAAGTTGGTCATGATCCTGATCATTCTTATCTCTTTCCATATGGTTTGGCTGACTTTCATTGAGAACAATGCCATTCTTCTCAACATTGTAGTTGGCATATACAGTGATGCTGATCCAGGGACAGAGATTATAGGAGAGTGCCCCTCTGATCAGAGCCGATCTAGTTTTGGGGATGCCTATAATTCCACCAGCATCTTTCCCTACTTTGTTGATCCACTACAGTGCATCGTCAGCAGCTACCTCGTTGAACTGTCTGTCAGAAAGTGTGACAATGATGTTTCCATGTTCAAACTTGGTCAGTGCATGAAGTGGAAGATTGCCCATCTCTGCAAGGTAGACTGAACCCCACTTTGCATAGTTGGTATGATCATACCATATGGAATATGGTAGCATCTTCTTGGAGGCCTCAATGTGGAGGTGCAAGTCACAGTAGGCCCTTATCAGCTATAGAAGAGTCCTAACCATGTCATTGTTCTGCCACCAGTACAGAAAGTTAATGTTCACTTTTCCATTCTTATATGCAAAGTCAAAGAGAAGCTGATTTATGTCAGCATTCTCTAGAAGTGTGACTACCTCTCCTGATGAAGCTAATACCTCAATGTCTTGCACGAGGTTTAAACTTCATTAATGTTAAACCTCATTTAATAATCAATATTAATTAATACAGTATTTTTCTTGGTCGTGATGCACCTGCCAATTACTGTGAAGGGATTACCTGATGGTAATCCATTCAGGTATTTAACAGGTGCCTCCCGCACCTAAAAGGGAACTCGCCATTACAGAGCAGAATCCCCAAAAGGGCATGGTATGTGATTTTGTGAGTATGCATTGCCTTGTTGTAGTCATTGTAGCCCCTTTCTAGTCATGTCCCTTGTCCCAAGATGTCACTCATAACCAAGGCCTCCACTATGCCAGTACTGATAGGTTTCAGAAAGCTCATTGCTATGTGTAGTCCTCCAAGACAAATGAACACCCTCTTCTGGAATAATGGAGTTTGCCACTTCAGTTCCATCAACCGACTAAGGCCTGATCAGCGATTATTACTGTATAATACTGGCCAAGTTGCTCTGACACATACATGCACCTCAGTGTTAAGTGTGTCCACTCCATGGGCAGGTGCTTGGATGGTGAGCACTTTTGTCATTTTGATTGTTGGTGCATTTCTCTGTACCTCTGATTTTGTACAGTTATATATATTTCTAGTCTCTGAATTGCCTCCATGAAACTATAGCCTTCTGTTAGCATATAGAGAGAGCTTAGAAGAAGGATATTGCATTCAATCAGATTGATGTACTACTTAGGTGCATAGGCACCATACACAAGGCAGTTCTTCAACTGGTTGAACTATGATGTTATAGCCAGAAATGTATGGACTTTTCATTCAGATTGTTTGGCTATGATATGCTCTAAAATGCTATGACATATCCTTACAACAATGAGAATATCAGAAATGGATTCCCCCCTGCATTACCATCATTTTGAGGTATCACATGACCATATATGTGTTTTTTTATGATTTTTCTCAGAAATGAGTGAAAAACACATATTATGTGTGAATATTTGGTTGTCATGGTAACCACCTTGCTGTGACATCCAGGTAAGTGTGTAAAATGGATTGTCCTCTCAATTTCCATCATTTTGAGGTATCACACGACTATATATGTGAGTTTTATGATTTTTCTAAAAAATGAATGGCAGCCATTTTTGTTTTTAATTTTCGACAAGGAAGGAGTCAGATTTCAGCTGTCCAACAGTGATTTTCGTGTTCAGCACACCCAAATTAGCCAGAAAAGTGCTGGTGGACCTTTGTACTCAAAAATGCCCCTAGGATTGAGAATTTCTCATCTGTTTCCCAGTCTATATTGGGTTAATGTCTTACACATGATAATTATTACTCATTATATCACATATCATATTAATAGACTCTGTAGTGAGTTGTCATTGTAAATTGGTGCTGTATTAGCTTTAACTTGATGACTAATGTATCCAGAAGTGGTGCTTTGTATTTTATTTTATTACTCTGGAGATTGGAGTAGGTAGATCGGACCAGGAAGATCTGTTCGCAGAGGCTCCTGTCCATTTCGTGTAACGGTACTGACTAACTTGAATAACAATCTTTATATATATAACATCAGCCATGTTTAGACATGAAAGATACCACGGTCTACCACACAAGCTTTGATCAATCATAGTCATTCACCTGTACCACAGTAACCACCACAAACTCACTTGATTTACCTCATTCCTGACTGACCACCATATATACTTCCTCCCAGAAGGCCCTATTACCCTATTCTCTGCAGCGCACTTGTGCAAGTAACACGACCCAGACCCAGGCACCAATCCCTCCCTCACACATACATAAGCTTCCAAACTTCCTACCTCAGTCGGCAGACACTCCTCCTAGCGTGAGGAAAACACATTAAAGAAGTGCCCCCGGGGCCAATCAGTGCCCCCTGGTGACGCGTGTGGAATAAAATCAGGGCGTGGCTGTGGCTGTGCCGTTGTGGCTATGGTCAACATAAGGGTCAGATCACCAGGAACTGTACAATTCGCTTTCACCAATCCTCTCAAATAACCCAACTTTAAGACAAAATTGAGGTTCAAAACTTAGTCCAACATAACCAAACAGATAGTTTGAATTAAGGTAAAATCAAATATACTCAGATATACCTAGTATTGACCATTTGTCAGCCTAATTTAGCAGAATTTACTAAATGTGTAGATCTGACGATTGTCCATTTTCTGAAGATCTGACCCATAGGGTGCCTGGTTGAAGGCAAGATGGCTGAATAGAATTCAATATTTTACACCATGACAGGTCCTGGTCTTTGCTTCAATGGTAGAGTAAACCCCCCAGGGGCTGGAGGAACCATTGTATACAGGTGATGTATTCCTCCTCTCCCCTCTTTCTCACTTAACCTCAATTATCTTTGCTTAAGAAGTCTTTAGGGTCAGACTTTCAGAAAATGTACAATTCGTCTTCACCAATCCTTTCAAATAGCCCACATTCAAGACAAAAATAAGCTTCAAAATGCAGTTTAACATAACAGAACTGATACTTTAAATCAATGTGATACCAAATATACTCAGATATACCCTGTATTCATCAATTTTCAGCCTAATTTGGGAGAATTTCCTAAATGTGTCGAGCTGCCAGTTGTACATTTTCTGAAAATCTGACCCTTAGGTTAGATTAGGTTGGATTAGAATTCGTTATTTGTGATATTGGTGCAAAGGAAGGAATTTACAAATGTGATGTCTCACAGGAGTCATAAGTCACAAAAACGATATTAGGGAGGTTCTGCAAGCAAACGCATCTCAATTACGTAACCGTATCCGTATGTTTATTTGTCAATTACGTCGCATTTTTATGTATAAAAATTGAAGTCTAACATTTTGCTTGACATGTTATGTTACATTTTCCTGGCCAGTTTTTCTAAATCTCCTTCTTATTTTTAACATATTATATTATTATGTTTGTATATTAGAGATATGGATACGTTTACGTATAGGTTAGACTTGCTGAACCTCCCTATTTTAAGTATTTTACGTACAGGATCCCCTTGTTGGAATGTTTCCTAATGAGTATATGGGTCAGATTTTCAGAAAATGTACAGTAATACCAAAAGCTTTTTTTATGCATGAAAGAATATAAAAATGTGATGTATTATGAATTTTAAGACTATTTGATATTTGAGAGGATGAGACAAAGTGGATGCCAAAGATGGTAAATATTAGGATGCACTCTTGAACAGTTAATATTGGCCCCAAATTAAAGATTTTAAGTCTTTGCTACTGGGTTTCAGAAATGTCTGATAATTTGAGCCCTATACGTCATAAGGTGAGTAAATATGACAAGAGTATTGAGTGCTTTACGCCCTAATCAACACATTTAGAGAGCTGGGAGGGAGGCAGTTTATGATCATACCCAGGAAATAGAGATAGAGAAGTAGGGAGAGTGAGACAGAGAAAATGAGACAAAAAGGCACTTTATATGGTCTTACTCAGGGAGAGCTGGGAGGGAGGCAGTTTATGATCATACCCAGGAAATAGAGATAGAGAAGAAGGGAGAGTGAGACAGAGAAAATGAGACAAAGAGGCACTTTATGGTCTTACCCAGGAAATAGAGATAGAGAAGAAGGAAGAGAGACAGAAAATGAGACAAAAAGGCAATTTATGGTCATACCCAGGAAATAGAGATAGAGAAGAAGGGAGAGTGAGACAGAGAAAATGAGACAAAAAGGCACTGTACGTATGGTCATACCCAGGACCAGTATGACAAGAGTATTTTACTTCAATGATAAGTTCTCATTATGAATGTTTGTTTGAGAAAAATATTCTTGATGCCCGAACATTTAATCTTAATGAAAATCGTAACAGTATTCTATGGAATTCCTTTTCTTAACATGATAATTTCCATGAGAAATTATCAAAATTCATCCACAACAAGTGTATCTACATCTCTTGAAAAACGTCTGTTTGAAGTTTTTAAATAAAGTGATAAACACTTCAGATCCTACTTCCAGCCGATTTCTTTAAAACAATGAATTATTTGTCACAGAAAACTCCTAAAAGTTCCTCTAATTTTTAAAAAGTTTATTTAATGAAGGAAAACCTTAAGGCACCAAGCTTTGTGTTGGTCGATGATTGATGGGTGAGTTTGATAGCAAATCCCCCTGGTGGGCAAGAAATGAGTTATTTGTGATGTTATGATGTTATCGTTTAACCATCGATCTTTCAGTTAGGGAAAAAATAAGACAAAGGCACACAAATAATTAATGGAGAATTCTTTTAAAGTTTCTGCACAAATTACGGGTAGGATTAATGAATTGAATCACTCCATCGCCTAGTTAATAAGCTCGATTATTTCTACTTTAGACCACTTTTATCCAACCAATCCCGGCACTGGGAAGGCAGGGGGGTAATTTCGGTAGTTGCCACCAGGGCATTGCGTGCGCATACATCAATCACTTCCGGTTTTTGGACTGGAATGATTGGCTAAGTGGACTGCACGTTGAAATGGTTGCTGATTGATTTAAAGTATTTTTTCTCGCTACATCCTTCGTGTAGTGCTTCTTTTTTTTTTTATCTTTTGGTTGTTTTTTTTTCACCAGGGGGAGAGGGAGTACCAGAGCCACCTCTTTGATAAAATGTTGATGGACAATGTCAATCCCCGTGCAGGCAGACGGTTCAATGAAATGTTGTTTTTTTCTTCAATGTTCAATGAAATGTTGGTAGAGTTGGGAAACCATATTAGCAGAGCAAGCATCAACAAGACCCCTTTAATTGAGGTCGTCTTGGAAAAAGTGAGAGATGAAGTTTTGTTTAAAATGGCTGGAAAGTTAGCAGACATCATTCCAGTTGAAAGGTTGGTCCTGGGTAAGACCATAAAGTGCCTTTCTGTCTCCTTTTCTCTGTCTCTCTCCCTTCTTCTCTATCTCTGTTTCCTGGGTATGATCCTAAACTGCCTCCCTCTCAGCTCTCCCGCCCTTGATATAACCATATTAAATGTGTTGATGAGGGCGTAAAGCAACCAATCAATCTCACTCACTCACTCCAGTTGAAAGGGAAATGCGGATTGTACAAAAAGCTAAAACAGAACGTGTAAAATGTGATGTGTGACAGACGGGTTGATGCTTAGTGAGGGTAATAATAGCAAGTGAAATTATCTTGCTCCAATTGCTGCATGGTTAGACTCAGCATCACAGGGCTGAAGCCTAGAGTACGCAATATGTGATGTGTCACAGGAAAATGTGTCACAAGTCGGAAAAAACCCAATTTTCTGTACTACCATATGTGATGTGTTTCAAGAAAATGAGTCATAATTTGCAAAGTTGATATTTTTCAAAGTGTTTTTTTACAAGATCTCCTTATTAATATGTTTTGATTTTTAGGGGGTTTAGTACTTATGGTCATATGAATCCATGCAACAAATTTTAGGACATTGTAATTAATATATCGTAACGTTTTGAAGGGTTTTGTATGGAGTATATCAAGTTACTTTACTGGTAATTAACAATCCAGAAACATTGGAAACCTTTCTTTTTTCAAAAATAAAAATATCAAACTTAGAATATAGAAATACATATTAGATATCCCAGTGTTTACTATCATTGGAATCAGCTTGATCTTCTCTTTTCAAAAATGGTAATACCTAAAGAGCCATTTTTTGCGACTTATGACTCATTTTCCTAAAACGGATCACATATGAGAACAGATTTGACCAAGTAAATCAGAATGATATCAACATCCGACAGGTATTTCTATATTCATGCTTTTATGTTTGAAAACGAATTGGGATGACATAGGGATGTAGTGAGATATATTCCATTTAGTTGACCCTAGAAACGCATAGATATACTCAGTACAAAATATTAACATTTGGCACATAACCAAAATGGTGTCAGGCGAATTGCCACCCGATAAAAAGCCACCCGGATACATTCCCCCAAAGTAGTCTTGTGGGAAATGCGTTTGAAAAACATACACAAGATAGTTAACGTTAGGACATCAAATAAATCAAATAAATACTTCTATGCAATATTTCTTGATGGTTACTTACTATATCATGCTACTTAGATACTCCTTAGGATAACCTCAAATATACATAGATATATTCAATACTCAGCCCTGAAATTTAGTACATATGGGTCAGATTTTCAGAAACGGTACAATTCAACTTCGCAAATCTTCTCAGATAACCCAAATTTCAGAAGTTAATTTCAGAAATTAAGTTCAAAATACAGATCAACCTAAACAAAGAGATTGCTAGAATCAATGCAATGCCGAATGTACTCGAATTTACTTAGTATTGACCAAATTGCAGCCTAATTTAGCAGAATTTACTAAATTTGTACAGTTGCCGATTGTACATTTTCTGAAAATCTGGCCCATAAGTCTGTTAGAACTTATAGCTTTGATGTCAGTGGGCCTGCCAGACTTGCTATGTGGGTCGGATTTTCATCAAATGTACAATTGGCAGCTGTACACATTTAGTAAATTCTGCTAAATTAGTCTGCAATTTGGCCAATATTAGGTAAATTCGAGTATATTTGGCATTGCATTGATTCTAGCAATCTGTTTGGTTAGATTTAACTGTATTTTACTATACTATAGTATTGAGTAAATTGCAGCATAATTTAACAGAATTTACTCAATGTTTACAGCTGCCAATTGTGCATTTTGTGACAATCTGACTCATATATTCATGCAACTAAGACCACTAGACAACCTAAAGATGACAATATTTTGTTTCTGTTTACGCATGTAAAATACTATCACTATTATTATCATTAAATACTATCATTGTTTTTAACATTGCCATCATTATGGACCTATCGACCATTTAATATACATTGCCAGGTCATTCATTGCATTCCAGGATATTGCAAGAAAGCGCAGTAAATAGTTAACAGTTAGACATCTTCAGGTGCACTGCATCTATAATAAACAGCCCACTAATGGGTATCATATTGCCATATGGGTCAGATTTTCAGAAAATGTACAATTGGCAGCTCTACACATTTAGGAAACTCTCCTAAATTAGGCTGAAAAATGAAGAATGCTAGCTATATCTAAGTATATTTTGTATCCCATTGACTTAAAATATCAGTTCTGTTATGTTAAACTGCATTTTGAAGCTCATTTTTGTCTTAAATGTGGGTTATTTGAGACGATTGGCGAAGTTGGATTGTACATTTTCTAAAAATCTGACCCATATAGTTGTTAGTTCGTCTATTGTGCACATGGGGTCGCTGTATGACCTTATTAAGCTCTTGTAGTTGAATATGACCTTGTCTTGTGTGCAAACAACCTAATTAGGCTGCAGTTCAGGCACTGCTACAGCAGAGGGGGGCAATAACAGTTGGCTGCAGGGTCAGTAGCGGAGGGGGCAATAACAGTTGGCTGCGGAGGGGGTAGTGACAGTTGGCTGTAGGTAGTGCAGCACACCCAATGGGGAAGGGGTCTCAGATTAAAATACATTTCCGCCACTCAAATTTCTAGTTCATTGGTCCTTCAAATGCCCCCATATCAGTAATTAAACTACTAGGGTCAGATTTTCAGAAAATGTACAATTTGTAGCTGCACACATTTAGGAAATCCTGCTAAATTAGGCTGCAATTTGGCCAATACTAGGTAAATTCGAATATATTCGGCATTGCATTGGTTCTAGCAATCTGCTTGGTTAGGTTGAACTGTATTTTGAACTTTATTTTCATCTGAAATTTGGGTTATTTGAGAAGATTGGTGAAGATGAATTGTACATTTTCTGAAAATCTGACCCACTAAGTGAAATAAATGTCTGATCCCATGTCACACCTGGCCAGCTGGTGTAAGCACAGGTATTATCGTGTCAATGTCTAACAAAGCCACACAACCACTTAAGGCCGATATTCACTTCCAAGAAAAAAGGCTCAGGTAAATGGTTCACGTAAACGGGAGGCCCTGTCCTCCCGTTTACTTGCGATTGGATACTAATGCTCCCGCCAAGATGCACCTATAAAACTTCGTTTGATTTTTACGGGAGCATGTGCCGTTTACGTGAACCATTTATGGTTACAATCTAATTGTAAGTGGATACCCCATTTTGTATATACTGTACTGGGCAGGTATAGTGAGTTGTAGAAATACCTGACTGCTTGTTGCAATCATTCCACTGCTGAGCCTCAAAAAATAACCACCAGCAACTACAGTTTTATTTCATCTTTACTTACAAGACACTGGTCCTGGGTATGACCACAAAGTACCTTTCTGTCTCTTTTCGCTGTCTCTCTCTTCCTCAATTTCCTGGGTATGATCCTAAACTGCCTCCCTCTCAGCTCTCCCGCCCTTGATATAACCTTAATATGTGTTAATAAGGGCGTAAAGCAACCACTCTCACTCACTCACTCACTCACTTACTTACAAAACATAGACTTGCTTTGAAAAGCCTTGATCAGCCTAACAGCTAAATTTCATTCCTTGGAAGAAAACTACATAACAATATATATGGGTCAGATGTTCAGAAAATGTACAATTGGCAGATGTACATATTTAGGAATTTCTGCTAAATTAGGCTGAACAAAGATGAATACAAGGCATATCTGAGTATTTTTGGTATCACATTGATTCAAAGTACATGTTCTGTTATGTTAAACTGCATTTTGAAGCTCATTTTTGTTCTAAATGTGGGTTATTTGAGAGGATTGTTGAAGACGAATTGTACATTTTCTGTAAATCTGATCCATATGTATATAGATAGAATGGAATGAGGCACTTGTGATTAAAGGAATATTGGTAATTCTTGTATTACCAACGTGTGCCGTTCACTATTAACCATACACTTTCAGCAAAGAAAAATGATAAAAATAAGACAGTAAATTGTGATTGTAAATCGCCATGAAGTATCTGAAGGAATGTGAATATACAATTGTATGGGTCAGATTTTCAGAAAATGTACAATTGGCAGCTCTAGACATTTAGGAAATTCCGCTAAATAAGGCTGCAATTTGGTCAATACTAGGTAAATTCAAATATATTCAGCATTGCATTGATTCTAGCAATCTGTTTGGTTACGTTGAACTGTATTTTGGACTTTATTTTCATCTGAGATTTGGGTTTGAAATTTGAGAGGATTGGTGAAGTTGAATTGTACATTTTCTGAAAATCTGACCCATATACTGCCCCTATATGGCACCCCGTCCCCTACACTGTCCCGTGCACCGTACCCGCGCGATACGAAATTGGATATGAAATTCTTGTCCCCACTTTTGATACGAAATTTTTCGTCTCAGCGTATTCGCGCGGCGTTTTTCGTACCTGCGACGGGTAAATAATAACCTGGGAAAGCTAATCTGGGAAAGCTAATCCCTGGTGTGCAGTGGTGCGTTAAGAGTTGGCGCGCCTGGCCGTGTGCAGCAGTGTGTGAAGGAGTGTGCACTCACCTGTGACAGTGTGAGAAAGCAGAGTAAAAAAACCTGAACATGCTTGGGTTCGAACTAAGAACCTTGGGGTTCACAAGCCAGGGTGCTCACCACTACACCACAGAGCCAGCTATGAACAAGGCTTCAACAAATCAATCTGAATAATGATAGTGTGTGTGTGAGAGAGAGAGAGGGAGGAAGAGAGAGAGAAACAAAGAGAGAAAGAGGGGGAGAGGCAGACAGGGAGATTGCAATTGAACAGACATTGAGGAGCCATGGGCTGTCCGAATTAATTCTTTAGACATTTCTGCACCTATGTACTTCTCAAAACTCAATACGAAAAACGGAGCGCGAATACGGAGCATATCACATTTCGTTTCCGTGATTCAAACCACCGTTTTTCGTATCAGAAGTTCAGGCAATTTCGTCACCACAGTTCACCAGTAGCGTTCGCGGAGCTTGGTAGACAAAAATCGTCACACTGAAGACGAAAAAGCTTGCCGCTCCGTATCGCGCGGGTACGGTGCGCGGGAGAGTGTACAGCACAGATGTATAATAAACAACCTCCCCGTCAGCCTGGGAGTAGTGCCTAAGATGTAGTTAGGCTGTTTGATCCTCTCATGGCTGCTCTGAACAAACTTTGCCCATTCTTACATAGACAATTACTGGGACATTATAGATTCTGGGGCTGGTCCAGAGGCAGTCTTCCCAGTACAATATGGGTCAGATTTTCAGAAAATGTACAATTCGCAGCTCTACGCATTTAGTAAATTCGGCTGGAAAATGAAGAATACTGGGTATATCTGAGTATATTTGGTATCGAATTGATTTAAAGTATCAGTTCTGTTATGTTAAACTGCATTTTGAAGCTCATTTTTGTTTTAAATGTGGGTTATTTGAGAGGATTGGTGAAGGCCAATTGTACATTTTCTGAAAACCTGACCCATATGCTCCCTCCAGGCTGGAGTGAGCTGCTCAGTGTTGGCTGAGTCGCTCTGGACCGAGTGCCTTACAGTTGTAATGTGTCAAAGGAAAATGAGTCACAAGTTGAACAAGAAAGGATATTTTTCCAGTGCTTTATCACAAAGACTCTTCTGTGTATATCTTTTGTATTCAATGTATTCTGAAAACACTAGGTTGGGATTCTTTGTTAAGGTCTTCAGATTATCTCCGAGAAACAGTAGCATTATGATGAGTATAAACTTACTGTGTTACTTCAA